>OW240920.1:3873919-3886965 GCA_933207985.1 Pelobates cultripes | reverse complement strand
AAAAACAAACTATTTTTTCACTGTTATAGATTGAATAGCAGTTAGTTATCTTCAAGCGGGTGTCAGGCCTACAGCCTGTGCTCTGCACAACTGTGCCAGTGCACATTGCCACTAATATCTGGTCTCACAGTAGCTTGCACGCATAGTACCACTAATCCCAACAAAAATGACAGGCAGAGGCAGGCCACCCCGCAGGGGCCATCGTGGTCATGGTGCTGTGATTCCCTTTGGCCCTAGAATAATGCCCAGTTTTCAGAGGCCACGTACCCTGAACTTGAAAAGTTTGAGGACATAGTTGACTGGCTAACACAGGACACCCAATCTTCTACAGCCTCCGCTCAGAACCTTGACGCACCATCCTCCTCCAGCTTAGCTTCAGGCACCTCTCAAGATACCATTCACC
Organism: Pelobates cultripes; assembly: GCA_933207985.1. Lineage (NCBI taxonomy): Eukaryota > Metazoa > Chordata > Amphibia > Anura > Pelobatidae > Pelobates > Pelobates cultripes. Next base: position 3,886,562 of record OW240920.1, on the reverse strand, counting down.
CGCCTGCCGCCACCACCAAAACTAGCACCACAGCCGCTTTACTTGGTATGTCAGAGGAGTTATTCACACATCCGTTTGAAGAAATGAGTGATGCGCAACCATTATTGCCAGAGGATGTAGATAACAGGGATATGTTTCAGGCAGGCAGCATTACACACATGGACGTACGGTGTGATGATGATGATGTTGTACCCGCTGCTGCTTCCTTTGCTGAGTTGTCAGATACAAGTGAAGCGGTTGATGATGACTTCATGCGTCCATGGATGACGTGGTGCCCGCCAAGCCAAGAAGAAGGCAACAGGCGAAAGTTCAGATGGGGGAGACAGGGAGGAGGAGGAGACGAGTTGGCAGGGGAAGGTCGCCGCAAGGAGCTAGTGGCACAGTCAGACAGCATGCACGACACCGGGTCAGGCCCGGACAGCACGCCAATCAACGACAAAGCTGTGTCCACCACCAGAATGCCGCCATTGCAGAGCTCAGCAGTGTGGAATTTTTTTTGTGTGTCTGCTCTGACAACAGCGATGCCATTTGCAACATGTGCCAAAAGAAACTGAGTCGTGGGAAGTCCAACACCCACCTAGGTACAACTGCTTTGCGTAGGCACATGATCTCACATCACAAACGCCTATGGGATCAACACACGAGTACAAGCAGCTCGCCTACTCTAAGCCGCCAGCCTCCTCCTGGTCCAGCATCTTCAGCCACGCCAACCACTGCTGTCCTCCTTGTCCCCTCTCAACCATCTGCCACTCCGCCTCCCGCCTTGAGCAGTTCACGCTCATCTTCCCACAGTCATGTGTCTGTCAAGGACATGTTTGAGCGTAAGAAGACAATGTCAGAAAGTCCCCCCCTTGCCCAGCGTCTGACCGCTGGCTTGTCCGAACTATTAGCCCGCCAGCTTTTACCATACAAGCTGGTGGAGTCTGAGGCGTTCAAAAAATTTGTAGCTATTGGGACACCGCAGTGGAAGGTACCCCGCCGAAATTACTTTTCGCAAAAGGCAATCCCCAACCTGTACTCAATTGTGCAAAAGGAAGTAATAGCATCTCTGGCACACAGTGTTGGGGCAAGGGTCCATTTGACCACTGATACCTGGTCTGCAAAGCATGGTCGGGGCAGGTATATCACCTACACTGCGCATTGGTTAAACCTGCTGACTGCTGCCAAGCATGGAATGCATGGCTCTGCAGAGGAGTTGGTGACACCGCCACGACTTGCAGGCAGTCCTGCTGCCACCTCCTCTACTCCTCCTACTCCATCCTCTTCCATAACCTCCTCGGCTGAGTCCTCTTCTGCTGCTGCGTCTTGCGCCACATCAACGGCACACCCCCAGCTCCCCAGGTACTATTCCACATCCCGGATACGGCAGTGTCACGCCGTCTTGGGTTTGACTTGCTTGAAAGCAGAGAGTCACACCGGACAAGCACTCCTGTCCGCCATGAACGCACAGGTGGGAAAGTGGCTGACTCCGCAGCGACTGGATATCGGCAAAGTGGTTTGTGACAACGGAACAAATTTGTTAGCGGCATTGAAGTTGGGCAAGTTGTCACATGTGCCGTGCATGGCACATGTGTGTAATCTGATCGTACAACGCTTTGTGCATAAGTACATAGGTTTACAGGACGTCCTGAAGCAGGCCAGGAAGGTGTGTGGCCATTTCAGGCGTTCCTACACGGCCATGGCTCACTTTGCCGATATCCAGCGGCTAAACAACATGCCAGTGAGGCGCTTGATTTGCGACAGCCCGACACGTTGGAATTCAACACTCCTAATGTTCGACCGCCTGCTCCAACAAGAAAAAAAGCCGTTAATGAATATTTGTGGCGTCCTGGGTGCTAGACAGCCTCTGGGTTGGAATTTTTTTTGCCACGTTACTGACGCCATGCTAATGCCTGTAGGCCTACGCGCCCTTTGAGGTGACAAATTTAGTCAGTCTAATCAAGGCACCATCAGTGACATCATACCATTTGTTTTCTTCCTGGAGCGTGCCCTGCGAAGAGTGCTGGATCAGGCCGTAGATGAGCGTGAAGAGGAAGAGGAAGAGTTGTGGTCACCATCACCTCCAGAAACAGCCTTATCAGCATCACTTGCTGGACCTGCGGCAACGCTGGAAGAGGATTGTGAGGAAGAGGAGTCAGAGGAGAAATGTGGCTTTGAGGAGGAGGAAGAGGAGGAGCAAGACCAACCACAACAGGCATCCCAGGGTGCTCGTTGTCACCTATCTGGTACCCGTGGTGTTGTACGTGGCTGGGGGGAAGAAAATACCTTCATTGACATCAGTGAGGAGGAGGAACGGGAAATGAGTAGCTCGGCATCCAACCTTGTGCAAATGGGGTCTTTCATGCTGTCGTGCCTGTTGTATAAAAGCCAATATTTCTTTATTAAAATATAATATATCAGTAAAAATAACAATATCCAATACCCCTAGTGGGTCCACCATCTAAAACAGTAGTCATCTTACCTCCTCGTTCCTGAACCTGAGTTCACACTCATCGATGGGGACACCCCAGTACTTACTACGTAGAGGCCGATGATCTCCTGGACAACAGACCAGTGGCGCCGAGACGAAGGGAGGTCCACGCAGAAGTTCAGGGGTGCAGCCGTAGAGAACGTGGGCAAAGATAGACCGTCTCACGCCTCTGCTTCCTAGCCACCGTTAATGACGAGCTTCCCGGCCAATGCACCAAAGATGTTACCGGGAAACTGACGGAGGCCAAGCACAGAGAGATGGACACAGGTTTCTTCAGGAAGGAAGAGATATTTATTCGATTCACCGACCGGGACTCAGAGGGACTTATGTCACCAAAAACAGCAAAGATCTGAGTACTGAACTAACTGATACTACAAACACATGTACCTACATATGCCTTGTGGCAATCTTGGCCTGCTAAACTTGTATTTTACTGGAATTCCATCACAGTTGGGCACAGGGACACAGGGTTACCCAGGGAGATCATCTTGGATCAGGGTACCCAATTTACCGCGGAAGGAGGGTTAGCAAGTATTAAGGAAAATGAGGAGTGTCATAATCCTAATGCTAGAATACAATGTCCCCAATAGTGGAAGAGAAATGGGTCGTTCCCATAATGCTCGGTTTTAATCACGTGATCGCGGGAGGTCGCGATCACGTGTTCCTTAAGTATATTATATTTACATGTTCATTATAAACGTTAACAACGCTCATTTTATTATTTTAAGTATATAGATACCTTTAGATTTTACTTTAATATGCTCCTATATCTTAGATTTTGACTTTTGAATATGTTTTAAAGTCGCGATCACATGTTCCTCAAGTATATCATATTTACATGTGTATTATAACGTTAATAACGCTCGTTTTATTATTTTAAGCATATAGACAATTTTAGATTTTATTCAAACATGCTTCTATATCTTAAATTTCGACTTTTGAATATGTTTTAAATTATGCATATTTTATGAGTGACGTCATTTTGGCGCCAAATTTCAAATCCTTATCTGCCTTTCTTAGTTTATAAAAGCATTTATTGTACCAGGTTTTTCTCTCTTTTTAATGCCATTTGATAAAGCCCTGTGTGGTGAAACGCGTTTTGGCTGTTATTACTTTGTTATTTTTACTGATATATTATATTTTAATAAAGAAATATTGGCTTTTATATACGTCTCTCATCTCTCCACATATCGAGGAATTGTTAAGGACCCCATCATCCATATCCGACCAGTGGGGGATTGACGCCACTGAACGTTAAGAACACTTGAGCAAGTTTTTTTGCTCATGCTAAGGTGAGTTTTTTACCTACTCACAGACTTATATCTGAATATTTGTCGACATCCTACACTATTGGAGTTTTTCTTATCTCTTTTATGTACCCACATATCGACAAGCGAATCAAGATACCTCCAGCATAAGAAGCTTCAGACACTCATTTGGACTTTATATCAGCCCAAGAAATATACAGGTTTATCTACTACTTGGGACTTTTTATCATATTTATTTATTCATTCTATATCACCTCTCTGTCCCTTTAGCGCGACCTATATACCAATTTTTGTCTAACAAACGTGGATTGTCTGGTATTCTGGTGCATTTCGGTTTGGAGTCACCCACATTTGCTGCTTTTAGAGTAATAGTTGTGTTTGGTCAATGGGAGGTTGTGCTTTGTTTGTGAATTAAGGAGATGTTGCAGAGACGACCGTTTTTTGGTCAGTTGTGTATATAAATATATATATACAGAAAAATAGTGCAATATTGCCAGAACAGGTTATGTCATGGTCAATAGTGTTAAGAGTATCATTCACAAGTGAGGAGCCATTCCCATCATATGGCTTGGATGGTAAACGTAGATGGACAATTTAAGGATGTCCAGCTCCTTTTTCTCCCCGGTCCTCTATATGCAGCTTTGACAATGTTGACACACAGGATAGTGGAGATGGTCCTTCCAAAAGGTTCTTTATTGAGTAATAAAATAAAACTAACAAATAAAAACAATAAATAAAAGAGGGGTATAATTCCCACATGGTCTGTGGACAATTTAGTCTTACAAGTCCAAATTGTCCAAAACGCATTTCGCCCCTGCAATGGGGCTTCCTCAGTTGGTTGTGATTCTCGTCTGAGCTTTCTTCTCTTTAAATGGATCGGTGGGGGACATTCCGGTCTCCGAAGCACATACGGACCAGCATGGAGCAAGACCACACCAACCACGAGAAATGGTGGGGCAACAGACCGAAGAGGTACAGCCAAAATGGCCGACCAACCTGAGCCGAGCAGGCGGAGCACCTGCACAAGGACACATATGTCCCCTATGACAATATTAGATCGGACCCGCGCTGGTCTCAGGGCAGCACTGCGAAACCGGGGAGCAGCTCACGCCAAGCTGACCAGAAAGTGGCCTCATGGTTGCGACCAACAGTGCGACACAGGCACTACATAAAGGTACCCCAAGCATCCAAGATGGCCATCAGGCAAAATCGATACTGAAGGGCATCGAGACGGGACCCAGCGCCAGGGCTCTCGGACACACGTTCTCATCCGCCCACAAGCAAAGCCAAGATCTCCAATCCAACAACAACGCACACTACTAAAATACCTGACCTAAATCCCGGCTACCAGCACAGCACCAAGCTCCACTCCTCAACCAATACTGCAGCACAAGTGAAGGGGAAACTGCACACCACGAAGAGACGTCCTGGAGCTCAACCACGAAATGGAGACACCGGGCCTTGCAACCGCTATGACAAGAAGAATAGCAACAGTCTACTGATCCTACCAGCGCTGGGCATAGGATGAAGTGCTTACCACACTGCTTTACACGGGTGAATGGACTGTTTAGAGCACATGATCCAGCTGAATACCCGGACCCTGAAGCATTACTCAAGTCACAAATGGACTATGCACATACGTCCTCATGGACTAAGGGTGGTGATAACACTAAAACTGAGGAAAAACCGTACCTGATAGTCCTATGGTCACTGACATTGATAAAACAGTTAATAGCCAAGCTTGGACTGCGTAAGAATGCTACTTTGAGTGCTAGGCTGGACATATCATGTCTCGAAAGAATAGTTATATTAAGGTACAATATAGGCAAGTTTTAGCAATGTTAATTATATTAGGATGCCTCATGACCTAAATACCCACAGCAAAACGTTTCAATGCACTATTTCATAACTAGATACTGCTCTGCTACAAAACATGCTCACACTATATCTATTCTAACATAGGCGAACTAGCACTGTTAAGCACCTAGCATCTTTAGCTTAATCTTATTTAAACCTACTCTGACGTAACGACAGTTTAGTTAAGCATGCAAAACATATAAAAAGGTGCGAATTATCATGCCACTGTTTATCTTTTATGAAGCTTGAAATACGCTGTTGTGGCGTCTGTTGAAATCTTGTAACCATCTGCACAGCACAAAATAAAGAATATAAAAAAAAAAAGATTTGGTGTTTATATTATATACTACACTATTAATTGTTTGTGTGTGTCTATATTTTTAGATTGTATTTCTTATATAACAAAGGTTTCCAGAAAGAAGGTTTTATCAGGTTCTGGTAATGGAAGGATGGGTGTAGTAGAAAATAATTGTTTCAGATTGTCAAATCTTTCTTGTGCCATTAAAGTCCATTTCCCATCCTTCTTGGTAAGGTGTGTTTGAGGTTGAATCACTGTAGAGAAGTTACTAATGAACTGGGGAATCTACAAAAAATAAATATAGCCACACATAGTGTAATCTGTAAAATAGCGGTAAAAAACAAACAGTGGTATAGTTACACTCACTCAGTGTAGAGCCGTGCCAGGCTCTGTCCTAACGTGTTTTATACCCCACCTCCTATAGACTGTAAGCCTGTTTGAGCAGGGCCCTCTTCAACCTATCGTTCCTGTAAGTTTTTTGTAATTGTCCTATTTATAGTTAAATACCCCCCTCATAATATTGTAAAGCGCTACGGAATCTGTTGGCGCTAAATAGATGGCAATAATAATAATAAACAGCTTCAGGGTGCCAATACTGGCTACGGTAATTCATCCACAGGCAGAGACTTGGGGTAATCTTCAAAAATGTTACTATCAAAACAGGACGTTTTAAAACAGTGTGCAAAGCAGCAAAAAAAAAACATATACTCTACCGCAGATTAATAAATCCTTAATAAAGTGCAAACGTGTTTCGACATAAGCAAGTCTTCATCAGTGGTCGCTACTTGATCCTTTTTCTTTTAGATGTTTTTCTTAATTACGGAACTCCATTCACCTGCTGTCGCGCCGGTCTACTTCCTGGTCACCTTAGAAAAAAATCATATATGCATTTTTCATAGCAACTGATTGCATGATATATTGATATATTTTTTTTTATTTATTTTTTTTATTTTTTTTATATTTTGTATATTTCTGCATTTAAAATGTAATAGGTACCCTGACATGTTTTTATTATGATAAAGTAAAGTTATTTTATATGTTTCAACAATTAAATGTAATTAAATATATTGCCTAATATTTCATTCAGTAACCACCAGGAGTCTGAAACTTGAACTCAATAATAAAAAAAAAAACGGTTCGTCGCAAACATGCCTATGCCACAAGCTCCTGGAGGATCCTTCTAGCTGGCCTTCTGCCCAAGGACTATGGGCCGTATCCAAAGACCGTGTTTGGGAGTTAAACCTCCCCAGCCACCATTAGCAGCATTCCCTGGGTGCCCCTGGTTCAGCACTTTCCCTTCATTCAAATGGAACCGAACACTAGCTACCAGGCGGACGTTCGCATGAAGAAACCAATTAATTGTCCTCAGCGATACTTAGCCGCTATCGTCATGGAACTAAATTCGGCATGAGGACTTTGTGGGTTCCCAGTCAGCTCAGCGGGACTTAGCTGCCAATGTTAGGGAACTGTTTTAACTGTTTTCGGCATGAGGTGACTGTGCAGTTCCTGGACAACTTGGTCCAGGATTTTGAACGACTTTGCAACCTGTCAGGTGAGCGCTTTTTGAAGGGAAGGTGTCTGAGAGTAAGGGGCACAATAACTACCTTAGAGCCAGCCGGAGCACCCTATATTTCGTTTGACCGGCCAAAGCACCAAACGTCCTAGCTCTGTTACATGGGGTGTACCAGCTAAACAGCTAGACTCTCTGCAGGAGAGCTTTAAATTACTAAAAGCTGGTTCCAGGACCCTCTTCCAGGGTGGGAAGCAACAGCAAGATCCCGGCCAAGTTGCGGCGGCAAGGGGCTGAAGTTCTGATGGTGACCTGGCGATAGCTAGGGAAAGTGCTTGGCGGAGGTACCCAGTCGGGGTACCAGGTGGTCCGTCACAAAGTTTTTATGATTTTTTAAATGATTAATTAATACAAAAAAAACATGTTTTACAGACACTGTGTATTATTTTGTAATAAATAAGTAAATACCAATTTTCACTGATTTTCCTTTCTTATTTTTTTCTCTATGGGGACAGCCATCTTTAAGGCCTTTATGTTTGGAACACCAGTAACCAAGCACTAGTACAGAATCACAAATCCTGGCAACATGCACAAGGCATTTAAAAACGCACTCTGGGAAAGTTTCCGACTTTTGAACACAGACTTAGAATATAAATTATTATTTGAACTGAAGAAGGCTAAATATGATGCCTCCACATGGCAAGAGTAAGTCAGGAGAGGCCTAATAGGGTTGCCAATGTGTATGTATGTATTACTAAATAATATACACGGCCAGATTACATATGATTTTTAATTTGAAATCATGACAACTATTTTACTTTAAGCCAGGCACATTATGACTTAGTAAGTGCCATAGTAATATGTATACCAAGGCTATCTGACAGACAGTGTAAGGAGTAAAGTAAGGGCACGAGAGATTTTAGACGTTTTGAACCTGATACAGCCATTTTGGACGCTTGGAAGCCATATGTAAAATAATACCACTCAAAGAATATTAACAACAGGAATACATTTAAATTAAATACCAATGTCTTAAATCATGCTGATCCATATTTTCACTAACTTTGCGCATTACATACACTCATACCTCATTCAGCCTCAGATAAACTTGTTTTTCCCCTGTTATCTTGTATCCTTCTTCCACAACATTTGCCTACAGTGCATCTTAATATCAAGTCTTACATTGAGTCATAAGCAAACTATAAGAATAAACTGCAAATGAAGTGATATTTCATAGATGATATTAATGTGAATTCATCTAAAGATGGAGCAGAATGTTTGCAATGCAGTGTGATACGTTTGCAGTGATAAAAGAATAAACGTATAAAATGATCAAGAGTTTATTTGGTGATCAGCAATTAAGGTGTTAAGCATTATACAACATCCATAATTTGGCAAGAATAACACGGCATACGTCAGAACTCTGGAATTTGAAAGATAACTTTCTAATCAATGAATTGTTAGTATCATTTTGATTCTGTCACTCATAGAGATCTACTGAAACTAAAGCTTTATAAACCCTGTGCTTTTATCAATAAATTGATGAATAGTCAGATTCCACCAGAAACTCTGTTTGTCAGTTTGATTACTCTTCCCAACCGGTTGCTTCAAAAAAGGTCTGTCCATAAATTGTTCAATTCTCAAAGTATGGAGATGGTTGGCCAACTGTAAGAGGACCCCTTTCAGGGAAAAAAACATAACAATGGACATGAGCAGATAGAGTAGGAAGTGACATGCAACATTATATTGTGCCAACTTATCTTCTGAGGCAGATGTCAACAAACATTATTCATCCCCTAAAGGTATTAAACACAATCAAATATTTAAATATTAGATTTTTGTTTTGTTATTATTACAGCATACATGTTTGTTATAGTGTTTGGTATTGTAACTGTGATGCCAACCATACTCTACTATATTTATTTAAACCGATAAATTATTTGAGTAAATGTAGTTTTTGTAAATGGTATACTATAAAAAATACTATAGATTATTTTAAAATTCTAAAAAGTCTTCCGAAAATATCTCAAACGTCGTCTTAGAGCTGATTTCACATCTTTATTATTTAAGCTATAAATAAATGGGTTTAATATGGGCACTGCAGCTGTGTTAAAGAGAGAGAAGAATTTATTGTAGTCCAAACTTTCCTCTGTGACTGGCCTCTGGTATTGACAGATGAGAGTCGTAAAGAGTAGGGTGACGACAATGAGGTGTGAGGAACACGTATAGAAAGCTTTACGTCTCCCAGTGCTCGAAGGAATCTTCAGAATGGTGACAATAATAAAAATATATGGTGTAAAGGTAAGAAGGAATGGGATGACAGTAAAAAGAAACACTCCTTCGATAAAGAATAAGGTTTCTAGAACAGATGTATCACTACACAAAAGTTTCATCACAGGCATGAGATCACAAAAGAAGTGGTTAATTATATTAGATCTGTAACAGGAAAAACCAGAGAGTAAAGTTATTAAAGGCATGACTTCTAAAAGGCCAACAAGCCAACAGAAAATAGCCAAAAAAATACAAAGTCTCTGGTTCATGATCAATGTATATCTCAAAGGGTTATGGATGGCCACATAGCGGTCAAAACTCATAATTGAAAGGAGCATAAGTTCATCACTAGTAAAAGATCCAATAAAAAAGCTTTGTGTAAGGCAGGTGACATATGAAATAGTTTTATTGCCTGTTACATATGTAATAAGGATATTATGTAGAGTGATGGTAGTCGAAAACATATCTAAGAGTGACAGGTTGCCCAGGAAGAAGTACATAGGGGTGTGAAGATGACGATCCAGACAGACAATGAGGAAGATGGTCATGTTACCACCAAGAGTGATAAGATACATAAACAGAACCAGAAGAAATATTGGAAGCTGGAGGTTGGGGTCTTCAGAAATTCCTTTTAGAATGAAATAATTCACAGTGGTATAATTCTGTTGCTCCATGAATTTCGATCTAGCTCAACAATCTGTCAAAATGAATCAAAATACAAAGAAAGTTAAATCATGTGGAGCCATCACCCAACGCTGGACATTTTTGCTAAAATACATATGAAATATTAAATATACTTTTCAATATACAGTAACGGCAGTAGAGTAGAGACATATAATTAATTACTGCTGATCTACATACATCAGCATGCACAGTAAATTATATAATATAAAGATATAAGAATATATATATCATGAGAGAGCAAATGAGCCATGATTAAAAATTACGTTTTATACTTAGTGGACTATGATGTTGTAATGTGAAGGTTGTTATACAGTAAATTTATTATTTATATAAGTTTTGCCAGTTTAGCATCATTTTACTCTATTGCAATATTAATAATATAGCCTATGTTTTGACAAGCTTTGGAGTTTGATTTTTTTATACAAGAGAAACTATATTGCTTGTTAAAATGTTATAGATCTACCGGTATAGAATATACTAGACAATACAGTTTATTGTCTTTAACTTACTGTTGCAACATTGATAACATTTTTAAACTAACTTTCTACTTGAAAATAGGCTTAATACAACGATGATAATAATAATAATAATATATTTAATTGGTCAGCACCCTCTTTCTTTATACTAATTGGCTGTTAAGGCTGGGAATTCAATGTAATATATTTAAAAAAATATTGTTTTAATTCTTTATTTTCAGTTTTATGTTAGATAGACATAGCATAGCCAACTGTTATACCTTTTTGACATAAATCCAAACATTAGCATATGGCAGTTGTAATACTTATCATTGTTATATTACACCTTTAATAGAACGATAAAACGTGTGAATGATAATACACCATGCAGTCAGCACAATGTTTATCCTGTGTATATATCTTGGCATTGGGGTACAGGCTATAAAAAAAAAACATATTTATTACATAGAATTAATCACTAAAGAGATATAGTTTTTAATTGGCATAAATATTTATTTCCCAAATGTTGCTATTTTGGCCTCACATTTACACTTCCCTGCCTAATTCTCTATAATTCCAGTTAAGTGAATGACTCCCTACAGTTTTTTTTGTCTAGTTTCTTACAAAACATTTTTTTTACTCCGGTAACCTCAAACAACAATAATAGCAATAATGTTTAAACAATGAAAGAGAATTTCATTATAAAAACTTAACACTCACATAAACTACAAAACACATCAACACAAATTAATATTTGAAAATATTTGGACTTCTCAAAATCTCAACACAATAAGTAAAGCCAGACTCTGCCGTCTAAATATCTGGGGCAGTGATTTATAAACCAGTCCTCATCGCCCCACAACAATTCAGGTTTTATATATGTCCCTATTCTATTCTAATGCAGACACTGACCAAACCTGGACTGTTGCTGAGTCATAAGGACGTGCTTGGGTACCAGCGGTTTAAAAGAAAAGGTGTTTAGAGAATATAAAATAGAAAGTAACAAAACAGGTCCACAACTATAAATATAATGACACGATATTGTTTAGAATAAGAGAACAGTCTCCACAGACACACAGTTTGACATCAATGATTAATGATTAATGTGCTATTTCATTTATAACACTATGAGGGGTAACAAGGCTATAACCGGTATTGTTCTTGCGCAAAGTGCTAAATGAATGAAATCACCATGTACAGCAAGGTCTCACAATATTTAGCACTTAGCACTCAATATACATCCGGTTTGATAAATCCCACTCTACATCAATGAAAATGTACAATAAGCTGGGAGCGCCAGCAGCAGAATGTGGGTCGGGATATAAATCACATAGAGGGGATACATCTTGTAAAATAAATCATTTGGGTAGAAGCTGACAGAATGGGGAACCTTAGGGTAACATTCAATGTATGGACATCTTTTGTTACTGAATCCCCATTACTTTACCTTTGATAGATAGTTTCTGTATATTATGTATTATAACCGTATTTGTATAACGAATCCAGAGGAGCTCGCGGGCACCTGCTTTCTTACAGAAACTGAGAATTTAATGATTCACCCATCCCTTTAGCAACTGCATTAGCTTACTAGAAATCTCCCACTAAATAATGTTCCCACTATACAAATTATGAATAAACAGTTAGGCGATAAAATAAAACTACAAGTTAATCACCTACTGATCTTAAAAGGTTGTAATTTCCATTGAACCATTAATAAAGGTTGGGAAACATAACTACCTGTCTGTCTTCTAAATTACAGAAACATGTCCATAGTCTAGTAGGGGGCTTGTAAACCGTCAACACTCCAGATGTTGTGGACTTCATCTCCCA
>OW240920.1:3642872-3873819 GCA_933207985.1 Pelobates cultripes | reverse complement strand
CCTCTATACTAAATCCCCGTCCCCCCCTCTGTACTAGATCCCAGTCATCCCCCTACCTCTATACTAAATCTCAGTCCCCCCTCTGTACTAAATCCCAGTTGTCCCCCCACCTCTATACTAAATCCAAGTCCCCCCGCTGTACTAAATCTCAGACCTCCCCCTACCTCTATACTAAATCCCAGTCACCGCCTCTAGTAAATCCCATTCCCCCCTCTACTAAATCCTAGTCCCCCCTCTGTACTAAATCCCAGTCGTCCCCCACCACTATACTAAATCCCAGTCCCCCTTTTACTAAATCCCAGTCCCCCCCTCTAGCCAACAAGCAGACGCTACTCACATTGCCGCTGCAAGTATGCGACTCCGGAGTCCAGCCTCTGGTATTCCCAAAATGGCGTAGTCCGCACCCTGTGCCAAAGCGGATCCTACTGCTACTTCTTGAAACCCTGTGAAGGTGGAGCAAGTCGACGTCACAATGGAATGTGACGTGGCATTGCATGCCTCCGTGCACCTCCAGGTCCTCCACTGTCCAACCGCGGCCATCACAACAATTACCGACACACACACACACTGACAGACACACACACACTTACTGACAGACACACACAGTCACGCTCGCTGACACACACACAGACACTCACTGACACACACAGACAGACACACACTCACTGACACACACAGACACACACACTGACAGACGGACATACACTCACTGACATACAGACAGACACACACTCGCTGACACACAGACACTCGCTGACATACACACGCACACAGACACACACTCACTGACACACACACGCACACACACACACCATGTGACAGACACACACACTCTGACACACACTCACACAGTTACACATTCTTGCACATACTTACATTATTGTATTTATCCCTGGGGTCCAGTTGGGATCTTCTATCTGGAGCGCAGCCTTCCTGCTGCTCACTGCTCCCTCGTGTGCAGTTTAGTGATGGCGGGTGCCAGAATATGACGTCATATTCCGGCACCTGGCATCACTAGAGACGGCGCATGGGAGAGAGCAGTGAGGAGCAGGAAGGCTGAGCTCCCTCGCTGCATCCACCTTCCTCTCCTCCGGCCAAGTAAATGTTAGCCGAGTAGGCACCTGCAATGTGGGGAAAGCAGGTGCCTACTCTGCTTGGAACATTAAGCATGTACTCGCGGCTCACCGGGCCGCAAAGGTGTTCATTGTGGGCTGCATGCGGCACACGGGCCGTGAGTTTGACATGCTTGGCTTAAAGGTTAAACAATGTTATTTTAAGAAATATAAAACTACACCCAAAGCGAAAAACGTAAGGTTCAAGAGTTCAGTTCCTTAATCTCTTCATATCTATTCAGGGCTTTGGAGGTCGGCCTCCTCACTTGTCAATCCCCCTCCTGCCTGTAATATTCTAGCTTATCACACATTATCACACATTGCAATCACTCACACTTCTCATGCACCCTGCTTCCCCTTCCAGCTAAAACTTGATTTAAAAATAAAAATGTACCAAAAGCAAAGGCCTCACAAAGTCTTTAAAAAGAAAAAAAGTAAGAAAAGCAGATTATAGGAAACAAGATGGCTGACAGTGGGTCAGTAGCTCTTCAGATGGGATTCCATGACATCTCAGGGCAGAGTCAAAAAGTCTACCAAATCATCATGGTTAATATAAAATGTCAATAATTTAGAATATTTTGGGGAAGTAGTGCACATAGGCAAGATTTATACAAGTTGAGTAAAGTACATTTCAGATAACAGTAAGGCATCCAAAATCTGATTGCCGAGAGGGAATTGGTAAAATATGTAAATCATGAGAAATGTTAGTGACCAGAGCCTCTGGCATTCATTTATTACCCTGTCTCCTTCAAAGGGGAGGAGAAAGGGTTGAGCAGACTAGGCATTTGCTTTACACAATTCAAATATTTGCCAACTAAAAAACTCAGACAGATTATTAATAACTAACTGTAACTGCAAGTACAACATTATACAGTAGTAAACTACAGGTACAAATAGTAACATTGTCATAGTACATTAATAACGTAGTAACTAAGATTAAGGAAAATCAGTAGAATATATTCCGAATCTCAGTCTGTAAATTGAAATTAAATGGCCTTGTTGCAGGGGACAAATCACTGATCGAATTGTGATTCATTTAAAACAGAATGCACAAATCTATATTTATATTATCATCAGGCCAATTAAATTGAATACCTGCAGAAGCATTATTTTACCATTAATTCACAAGCCATCCCAGAGGATGGGGAAGAAGCAGAGGAATGATGGTCTGTGCTTTCACCTACTGTTCCTGGGAAGATGAGATAAGATCCCCTCTTTCCATAGTTATTGGGTGTAGTGTCCACACTCCTTCTTCTACTGTGTGTTCCCTGGCCGTGAAACATTCATACTTGGAATTTTGGTTTGATAACTAAGGAGATATTAGTTTGCAATCAGTGAGTGGTCAATATTGCCTCTATGAATTCACTACACTGGTCAATATTGCCTCCATGAATTCACTACACTGGTCAATATTGCCTCCATGAATTTTCTTCAGTGGTCAATATCGCCTTCATGAATTCACTACAGTGGTCAATTTTGCCTCCATGAATTCCCTTCAGTGGTAAATATCGTCTCCATGAATTCACTACAGTGGTCATATCTCTGGGCAACATTGCCTAGTTCTCTTTAATGTGAAGGTTTACTAATATGCATATTCAGGGAAGATTATCTAAATCTCAACCAATATTTAGAGAATAACAGAACTTTAATATACCTTGAATGTTGTAATTGAATTTTAGATATTTGATTGCCAATTGAATTTTAGTGTTTGGTAAAAACCAGAAGGAACCAGAAGAAATTACCCCAGTATGTTAATAAAGAATGACTCCTTGAAAAAAATTATATTTACATAAATATTAAAGAAAACAGGACTTGTATATTATATTTATATCATAATTCTCAGACAAAGTAAATTATAAATACATGTGCCTTATTTAATATCGCTATGAGGACTAATTTAATAATTGGACACATTTATTTTATCACCTAAAATTCTTCTGAAAATATGTTAGCCTTCGTCTTAAAGATGCCCTCATCTCCTTATTATTTAAGCTGTTAATCAATGGATTTAATAGGGGGAAAGCTGCTGTGTAAAAGAGAGAGAAGAGTTTGTTGCCATCCATGCTGGTCTCTGTGACTGGTCTCTGGTATTGGCAAACGAGGCTCACGCATATTAAAATAACGACCATGAGGTGTGAAGAACACGTGTAGAAAGCTTTACGTTTTCCAGTGTTCGAACGGATCTTCAGGATCGTGGCAATAATAAAAATATATACGGTATGAAGGTGAAGAGAAAAGGGGTAATATTGAAAAAAGCAGCCCTTCTACAAAGATGAATATCTCGAGAACCGATGTGTCACTGCATGATAGTGACATAACAGGCATTGTGTCACAGAAGAAGTGATTAAGTATGTTGGACCTGTAACAGGAGAAGCCTGATATTATGGTGACGAAAGGCAGGTTTTCAAATAGGCTAGAAACCCAACATAAAATGACCAGAAGACAAACTTTATTGTTCATAATCATTGCATATCGCAAGGGGTTACAGATGGCCACATAGCGGTCGTAGCTCATGACTATCAGAAGTTGTAACTCACCACTAAGAAAGAATCCAAAAAAAAAAGCATCTGTGATAAACAGCTGACATATGAAACCACTCTATTCCCTGTTAAAAATATGATAAGCACCTTGTGTAGAGTGACTGTGGTAGAAGACATGTCAATTAGAGATAGATTGCCCAGGAAGAAGTACATGGGAGTGTGAAGATGGCGATCCAGGCTGATCAGGAGAAGGATAGTCATGTTACCACCAAGTGTCAGGAGATAAAGGAACAGAACCAAAAGAAACATAGGAAGTTGCAGCTCAGTGTCATCAGAAATTCCTTTAATATAGAAATGTGTCACCATTGTGTGGTTAAACTGCTCCACGAATTTAGATCTCAAGTGTCCGTCTCTAAAATTAAACAAAAGTAATGGAACAGGTTTTTGGCGGAACCAGCCTCGCCACTGGGCATTGGAGAAGACTGATTGCCGGCCTCCTGCCCTGTGACTATGGCCCCATGTTGAAAGGATGGATTTTCCCCTGCAAAGACCCAAAAGCTGGGTCTTTCGGTACTTTCCCTATGTGAGCAGTGTTACCCAGATAGCTATGCAATGGAGCCTATTTGTATAATGAAAGACTATGAGAAAGACTTTGGCTCCATGGCAATTGAACTGTATGTGCCAGTCCAGTCAGTTCCTGCTTAACCCTCAAATTGAAGTGTTGTCTCATTATTGGGGGAGGATTTATTGTATGCTGTTCCAGTTTGACTGCTAGGAGTCTAAACCCATCCGTATGGTTTTTGCCTATTCAGCTGTTTATAGCATTCATATGCTTGAGAGAAGGTATACGCTTCTTCGGTTCGGTGATTGTGGTGTCGGCCAGAGTGCTTGGAGTCCTCAGGAAATGCTAGGAGCATCCTTTAATGGAGGTACCCAGTCGGGGTGCCAGGTGATCCGTTACATTGGTGGCAGCGGTGGGATGGCATCCTAGTGCGAGGTAAAGCAGCTCAGAGACACCATTCATGGAGTTACAAATTGAGGGCAATGCTAGCACACGTGCAGCACCCCTGGGAGCAGAGGTATCCAGCGACTTGGAGCAGACAAGTATGGAAGGCTCTGGCAATGATTGGATGGCCGAGGTGAGGCAGTGGCCCAGTATGGGGATGATTTACCCATGGAGGTATGCCGGGTGATCTGGAACCAGGTCACGGCCGAGCGAAACACAAGGCTGGCCCGAGAATTCCGGCTGGCGAAAGAGAGAGAGTATGCTCAACGGAAGGAGTGTTACAGCAGCCGAGTAGAGGCTGCATCTGAGGAGGCTAGCCATCTCCTCCTGAGGCGGCCGCAGGAACCCGAAGTAGGGGTCCTCATAGACTGGTCCTGTGAGGAACAACAACAGGCAGGGGGAGATGGGACCGAGGTCTCTCCACCAGGCCCACCGGGATGCTGGGCAGCCGGCCCAGATCCCCAGCAGCAGCCAGAGTTTCCAGGTGCGGAAGCAGGTGGTCCTTACTCGCAAATGTTGAGGGACCTCACAGACTTGTCCTGGGAAGACCCACAGATGGCAGGTGGAGATGGGACGGCGGTCTCTCTACCGGCCCTACAGGGATGCTGGGCAGTCGGCCCAGATCTCCAGCGGCAGTATGTATCACAGGGAGCTGAAGGTGCTGTCCTTCCTCCCAGCGGCAGCGTGAGTTCCAGGGAGCCGAAGGTGCTGTCCTTCCTCCCCAGCGGCAGTGTGTCCTGCAGGGAGCAGAGACAGTCGGTCTCGCTTCCCAGCAGCGGGACAATATATTGAAAGGGGAGACAGTCGGTCCCCTCTCCACAAGCAGAGAGAGTGTCAAAGGAGCCTGTTACCCCCGCTCCCCAGCGGCTGAAAGTGTGTAAGGGAGAGGAACTTGTTACCCCCTCTCCCCAGTGGCAGCGTAGCCCACCAAGGGGAGATGATAAGCCCCACACCGGTGCAGATGGGACCGTGGTCTCTGTGCCCCAACTACAGGGGGTAGGGATGGTCGGTCCTGTCCCCCAGCAGCAGGGCTGTCTATCCAAAGGGGAGACAGCCTGTCTTCCCCTCCAGCAACAACACCAGGTCCAGAGAGAGGGGCCTACTAACCCTTCTCCTCAGCTGGGCTCCAACCAGGCTACTCCCATGGTAGCGCTGGCACCAGGGCAGAGTACCGCTGGTCTCTGTCCACTCAGCAACCCTGAGTTTTTTGGGTGGGTTGCTGCACTAACCAAGGCACTGACCGACAGGAGGCCAGATACCTTGTTAGTCTTTTTGGGAAAGGGGAGAAATGTGGCGGAACCAGCCTCGCCACTGGGCATTGGAGAAGACTGATTGCCGGCCTCCTGCCCTGTGACTATGGCCCCATGTTGAAAGGATGGATTTTCCCATGCAAAGACCCAAAAGCTGGGTCTTTCGGTACTTTCCCTATGTGAGCAGTGTTACCCAGATAGCTATGCCATGGAGCCCATTTGCATAATGAAAGACTATGGGAAAGACTTTGGCTCCATGGCAATTGAACTGTATGTGCCAGTCTAGTCAGTTCCTGCTTAACCCTCAAAGTGAAGTGTCGTCTCATTATTGGGGGAGGATTTATTGTATGCTGTTCCAGTTTGACTGCTAGGAGTCTAAACCCATCCGTATGGTTTTTGCCTATTCAGCTGTTTATAGCATTCATATGGTTGAGAGAAGGTATACGCTTCTTCGTTTCGGTGATTGTGGTGTCGGCCAGAGTGCTTGGAGTCCACAGGAAATGCTAGGAGCATCCTTTAACGGAGGTACCAAGTCGGGGTGCCAGGTGATCAGTTACAAGGTTATTGATCCGCGGCTTTCGGTGTTACTTCCATTGCTGGAAATCATGAAACCTTGCAATAAAATCTAACCAACTGTTCAAAGTCTAACACCCTATGACCAGCATCGTGAGATATTTATATTATTATATTATATTATATTATGTCTCTATTATTCTGTATTGCTATTTGACTTGCTCTTACTGTTGTTAATATATTTCTGGATAAGTGACAGCTCGGTAAAGAAAGAGGGAACTCGAATCCACTTATCATATTTGGTGCGTTGGAATCCTTAACACAGGAGATATTTTATAGAACATTTTAAAATATATGGAATAGCTTTACTAAATAAATTATACAATAAAACATGCAAATATTAACTACATATCAAACATATATTCAAGAGGGACTGAAAAAACTGCAGCTGGAGTCATTGAAACATGTCAAAGCGTTGTGTATCCTCTGGGGCCGAGCGATCTCCACTGAAATCAGGGGAAATACTTTATCCTTATTGGTGTTTTTATTAACCCTGTGAGGCAGCTCATTCTTTTTCTAACGCTGGAATCACTACATTGCTCATGTTGATTACAGATACAGACAATGTCTACGGGGCCCAAACACGTTCTAACACTGACACACTGATTGTCCTGCAATTATCTGTCGTTAGAGTAACGAGTAAACCTCCTTACTGAATTTCTCAGAAATAGCTATAAGTCTAGTAAACTTCATTTTACAACACTTTGAAATGTGATTGACTTCTACAAGTAATAGGAAAAAATAAAATGTAAAATAAGTTACAACTTTGTGCGGTTTGCTATTCCTAAAATGTAATTGTGTTCAATTATTCAAACTTAACATGGACATAATTCCTGATTAAAATACAATTGCAGTTAAGTACACTTGTAGTTCAATATATTGCCTAATAGATAAGAGTAATAAGTTGACCCCAGTGTTTTTGTTTTAATGTACTGTTTAATATAAATTTATTTGGTTGCATGTAAGAAAGTAACAGCCATTTAGCAACATTTCTTTTTTTAGCATTTATAAGAGCCTATTAGCAAAGAGCTCTGTTAGGTCAGTACTTTTTTTGTGTGTGAATATTTGGGCATGCATTACTGACTGCAATAGCAAAACTAACATAGTGATTGCCCTGGTGCAAGAATCTTTTGGGTCTCCAATCTCAAGGGTAGTCAAACGGTAGATCTGTCGTGCAATGGCCACGGTGTTTTGCCAGCTGGGAATCTACCATTTGCACATCTTTGCAGGTTTGTATTTAACACGGTACAGTGCTTGTGTTTGAATGTAATCATGTTTTTGTATGGAGAATGTGGGACTAAATGTAGGGATGTGTTTGTATGTGGTGTTGGTATTTGAATGCAGGTGTGTGTTTATATATAATGTTGTTTTTTTTAATTCAGAGGTGTGTTGGCGAGATGCTGAGATGTATGCATATATACACATACACATACTGACACATATACAGATACAAACACTGACACACATGCAGATACACACAGTGACACACATACACTGACACACATGCAGATACCCTGATACAATATTGACAAGTACAGATACACTGACATATACATAAGGGAGACTTGGGAGTAAATTGGACTTAGGTTTAGGGAGTTACTGTCTTCAAGTTAAAGTGGACTGTACGTTTTCAAGACATTTTTTTCTGTATTTCTTTTTCTTTCTTTTCAATATATTTTATCTCCCCCTGCACTTCTAATACATGTTTTTTTAAGAAAATATAAATTGGTCTCCTACATACAAAAAAGTAAGCAAATGTGCCCTTTGGACAATCCCATTTTAAATGATTTACTTTATCTAAACCTTAACTCAAACAGGAAACTTACTGAAGACTTACAGTGTTTAAAAATAATAGAGAATGCGTTCCCCAAATGGCAAATCAAACTGTTAAATTATGGAAATGTCACAAAACAATCATTTTCAGCCACTATCTTAAGAAGACGGCGTACTCATGCAGATAATAAAAATGTTCCCTTATAAAAAATCATTAACAAACTGACTAATGCAAATATGAATTATGATGTATTGCAACTTAACAAAAATGTAAATACTCAGATTGTTTACCAAGGGGTTAATTCTCCAAGTAGTGAAAACAAGTTTATTAACAACCAAAAGGGCAGAATTTAGAATAAAAGTATTTTTACATTTTCTTCTCAACAATTTCTCCATTCACTAACATAAGAAATTAAGTTATTCTGTATTTCAAATCGATGTTAAGAATATAATCAGAAACACTCGCTGTCCTAGGATATTCGATAACATTCTCAAAGTCAACTAACGTCACAGTTTGACTATTTTAACATACAAGGCCTCGATTTAATAAGTTTATCAAACGACCCAATACTGTTAGTAAAATCTTCATATAATGTAACTATAGAAGGCACTATTAAAGTTTGAGGATTTTAGTAGATAGATCATTTGTAACGTTTTTTCTAACAGTATTGAATCCTTTGGAAAGCTTATTAAATCAAGGCCAGTTTACCATTTACATTTTAACGTGTAACAATTGAGAGTTTAGTAAACAGTCCAGGATAAACCAGATATATTGTAATGAACCTCTCACCAAACATCGATATGGCTCATGTTGCTGTATAACGTATATCATGATAAATATTGGAATCAGCCTGATCCATTTACCTGCCGCGTCCATCAAATGTTCCGTCTTCCAACTCAGAATTACACCCCCCGGCTGTCAATCAGACAACCGGTCCTGTTACTTCCTGGTTTGTTTAGCTTACTGGAGATAAACTCAGAAAACTAGAGAGGGAGGGCTTTCAAAGTCAGCAGACAAGATAACTGCAGGTTTTGCTAGCTGTTTTTAGATTTACCCTCAATCAAAAAAATGCATAAGTAAATGCATGCACGTTTTCGTTTGGGCTATATCTATTAAACAGTGATTTTTATTTATTTTGTATTTGGGCAGATGAGTGTCTCTTTAAATATCTATAATTTGATTGACAATTTAGAGTTTAGAAAATAATCCCCTAATATTTAGCTTTTTCGGCTTTTGAAACTCTAAATGTATCATAGAAACACAGAATGTGACGGCAGATAAGAACCATTCAGCCCATATAGTCTGCCATGTAGAGGAAATCATTAGTTTATTATGTAGTTACTGTCATTTTAATATTTAAATAAGTTAAAGGGACATCAATAATTCATCAATAAAACAAAAACCGTCATTTTTACTGTATATATTGTTCCTTAGGAAAAAGGGCTAATTTGCAATTTTTTGCTTTTTAATACCAAAATCTATGACATACATTTAAGAGAAAAGTTTGTTGAAAGAAAACTGTCAATGTATGGATAACAGTTCCTCAGTTATCTATCTCTCTGATTGATGGCTGTTGTTACGTTTACCTCCAAGCTAGCTGAAGGCTGGACCGCTTGGATGTCTTGGTTCCCGAGTGTGGAGAGAGGGAAGCGCTGTTCCGTTCAGCATAACATAAGAATCTGCGAATATAAAGCAATCCCACCAGCTATGGTACACCTAGGATACCCTTGTTCCCACAAAACGAGTCGAGGCTGCGATTTGAGGGTCAAAACGAACTGGCTTTAATGGCACACAGACATCGCTATTTATGCAAAACCCCAGGTCCAGGGACAGCCCCCTCTGGACCTGATGGGATACAGGAACAATATAAACAGTTGACCAATGGCATTATAGTGTATTGTTTGAAATGGTCACGGCCCGGCTTGGAGATAATGACTCTAACGGCTATAGCAATTTAATTATCTCCAAGCGCCCAAAATTCCACGTGTTATTGTCACTGCTGAAAAATTACATTTTAAAATACCATGAAGACAATATATCTTATCCCTTCCAAGCAAATTAACTACGAACATGTGATATCTATTAATACCATGTAAAAAACAGTCAATATAACAAATTGCTGCTGATATTTTTTTATTATCTAAAAAGTCTTCTGAAAATATCTTAACTTTCGTCTTAGAGCCAACTTCACATCTTTATTATTTAAGCTGTAAATGAATGGGTTTAATATGGGAATAGCAGCTGTGTTAAAGAGAGAGAATAGTTTGTTGTAGTCCAGGCTGTCCTCTGTGACCGGCCTCATGTATTGGTAGATGAGGGTCATGTAGAGCAAAATGACCACCGTGAGGTGTGAGGAACACGTGTAGAAGGCTTTACGCTTGCCAGTGTTTGAACTTATCTTCAGGATGGCGACAATTATAAAAACATAAGGTATTAAGGTGAGCAGGAAAGGAATAAGGTTAAAAAATAACAACCCTTCAATAAAGAACAAGGTTTTGAGAACAGATGTGTCACTGCAGGAAAGTTTCATAACAGGCAAGAGATCACAGAAAAAATGGTTGATTATGTTGGACCTGTAACAGGAGAAGCCTGACAGTAAGATTATGAAAGGCATATTTTCTAGGAGGCTAGTAATCCAACATAAAATGGCCAACAGAAGGCAAACTCTATTGTTCATAATCACTGTATATCGCAAGGGGTTACAGATGGCCACATAGCGGTCGTAGCTCATGACTATGAGGAGCTGAAGCTCACCACTAATAAAAGCTCCAAAGAAAAACATCTGGGATAAACAATTGATATATGGAACCATTCTATCACCTGTTAAAAATAGAATAAGGATATTATGTAAAGAAACAGTGGCAGAAGACATGTCTATTAGAGATAGGTTTACCAGAAAGAAGTACATGGGAGTGTGAAGATGGCGATCCAGGCAGATCAGGAGAAGGATGGTCATGTTACCACCAAGTGTCATGAGATAAAGGAACAGAACCAAAAGAAACATAGGAAGCTGCAGCTCGGGGTCATCAGAAATTCCTTTAATATAGAAATGTGTCACCATTGTCTGGTTAAATTGTTCCATGAATTTAGACGTCAAGTGTTTGTCTGCCAATATAAAAAGTCACATCGCAGATCATCGAGATATACTTTGATTGTTACGTTCAATGCTGAATGTAGTCAAGGTGAGGAATACATTATACAGTGTAACCTGTAAACTATGTTTCTGTTTTCGTTATATAATATCACATTGCTAGCTAGTATATTCATTATACTTTCCTGGTAAAGACAGAGGGAATGCCCAATCCACAGACCGCTCTCAGGGATTGGAATCATTCAAATTGTAGCTGTGTTTACACGTACAATGATAACACCCAAAAATCCAAGCTAGAAAACGTAAAAAGACAAAGGTGCAGCTGAAGACACTGGATGACGTCAGAGCTTTATGTTTCCTCTGAGCCAAGCAGTTCTTTAATTATTCCATGGAACATCCTAGTTTTGTCTTTATAGACTTTGTTGGCACAGGACATCTCTCCTTAGAGCTGACATTGCCCAAACGAAGTGTTATTGCCTCCCACATACTTCTTTAGACGGAAAAATAATAATTGACTTTATCTGCTACTCTGTGCCTCTATCCCACGTGAGATGATACTCTCTTTGCTGCTGAATTTGACTTATTGACTATAAACCATCAGTTTACTATGGCAGTTGAAAAGTTTCATATTTAGGCTTCTGAAAACTGGAAAAAATACAGAAATAGCCAGAAGTATACAAGTCCCTCCTATCATGTTTTCTCAAAAATTCTAGTAAAAATACATCTTTACAGGAAACAGAGCATGTTCAAATTATTTTTTCACTTCTAAGCAAGTACAGAAATTACAGGAAAACTCTACAGTTGTTGATCTAAAAAAATGCATTTTAATAATATTAATCTTTGGATTTCTGTGGTAATATTCATATTTAGAACTATAGAAAATAAAAGATATGCATGTGGCCAGAATATGGCAGGTCATTTTTAAATGGTCTATTTCCACTAAATATATTCACAAGTTCAATTAATATGTGAATGGTTTTCAATCTTAAATAGAAAACAGAGAGTGACCCCAGACATTCTGTTGGACCAACATCTATTTAGAGCAGGGCAATAACAATAAAATGTCAGTATACCCAAATACTTCACACTCAAATTAACAGGAAAATAGAGTCACATTTAATCAACATTTATCCTGCTTAAAAAAAATAAAAATTAAAGCTTGTTGCCTAAACCACAATTGTCTAACAGTTAATTTTGCCTTTTGATAACTTAACAAGAGAGAATGTAACCAAAGTCACAAATCAAATTACAGTGTGACAACAACAACTGATATATTACCAGTACACAGCAATTCACATAATAAAGACTTAAATTCAACATGAGAAACATTTAAAGGAGTATCATACTAATGCTAAATTGTTGTGACTTCAAAATGAAAAGACCTAGTTCATTTGTTAACAGGCATATTTATTAACCAGTAATTAGAGCTTAACTAGGATAAGTTTGCAAAAAGTTGTTCTATGACTGCAATTTTTTATTTTACCAGCTTTACCAGTTTTTTTCTACTTTGGGCAAATAAAGCCTGTAAATTGACTATAATACAATGTTTAATAAATAGATCCCTTAGAGATGGAAAGTTGGAGAGATTAAATGCCTATATTCTACGGATAGCCAAGTCAAGAAAAAAAATATTGACAGAAGATCAAAATCTGTCTTTCTCTATTCAATATATATACTAATCATTATATATATATTTTTTTATTGCACTACAGATTGTATTGATATTAATCAATCTATCAGCACCTACTGATTTTAGAGAATGTTCCTTTGTCATATATTTCATAATAAATATTGTAACCAAATTCTATCTAATTACCTGTCACATCTGTCTCGGGTTTCTCATCTTCCCCTTCAGAATCAGAACCACAGTCTTATAATCTTCTGCTTAGTCTAATGGGACATTCCCAGAGGTATCACATCTCCCAAGAGTCCAATTGTACCAAAAACATCTATTACATTAATTAATGTTTGGTATTCAATAACCAAATATCGATGTTATCAGTTTTCTGCTCAACATGATGCAAATCCTTTCTAATGATCAAGCAGATTAAAATTAGAAATAAAGGCAGAATTAAAACACACTTATTAATGTGAAAGAATTTACTTTGATTCCAATGTTCAAGCTTATAGGCGTCATATTAGATAGTCTATATTAAAATTGGCTAACTTGGATTCAGGAAAGGCTTAATGCTTAAAACGACACTTAACATGTCTAGTACTGGGAGCAGACAGTCCCCATCTGAGCTGTCTCTCCTAAATCAGTCTGTTTTTTATTTTCTCGGAACTTATCTGTTATATGTACATGGCGTTCATCCCTATGTCTTATCTGCAATCCTTTCACCCTTTCATTCCCTTCCTACTACTTTCCTATGAGTATTTGCACGTAAGCACTTAAACATAGAAACATAGAATGTGACGGCAGATAAGAACCATTTGGCCCATCTACTCTTACCATTTTTTTAATATTAGTCCCAGGCCTCATCTTATAGTTAGGATAGCCTTATGCATATCCCACGCATGCTTAAACTTTACTGTGTTAACCTCTACCACTTCAGCTGGAAGGCTATTCCATGCAATCGCTACCCTCTCAGTAACATAATACTCAGTAAAGTACTTCCTGATATTATTTTTAAACATTTGCCCTCTAATTTAAGACTATGTCCTCTTGTTGTGGTAGTTTCTTCTTTTAAATATAGTCTCCTCCTTTACTGTGTTGATTCCCTTTATATATTTAAATGTTTCTATCATATCCCCCCGTCTCGTCTTTCCTCCAAGCTATACATGTTAAGATTAGTGATGTCCGAACGGTTCGCTGGCGAATAGTTCCTGGCGAACCTAGCGTGTTCGCGTTCGCCACCAACGGCGAACATATGCGATGTTCCATCTGCCCCCTATTAATTTACTAATACTAAGTAAAAATTACTTAGTATTAGTAAATTGTGCCCCTACTCGCAATACCGCGAGTAGGGGCATGTCTATTAAAAAGTGAGCAGCCTGTGGCTGCTCACTGTTTAAAAAAAAAGGGTCCCCCCCCCGGTTGGGGCCCTAAATACTAACAGGGGGGACCTATTGTCCTCCCCCCGGCCCCCACCCCTGAGCGGTGGGTGGGGGCCCTAAAAATACCAATAAGGGGGGGACCTATTGTCCCCCCCCAGCCCCCACCCCTGAGTGGTGGGTGGGGGCCCTAAAATGAACAATAAGGGGGGGACCTATTGTCCCCCCCACCCCTGCGCGGCGGGTGGGGGCCATATTGATAATGAGGGGGGGGACCTAATGCCCCCCCCGGCCCCCACCCCTGCGCGGTGAGTGGGGGACATATTGATAATGAGGGGGGGACCAACTGCCCCCCCGGCCCCCACCCCTGCGCGGCGGGTGGGGGCCATATTGATAATGAGGGGGGGGACCTACTGCCCACCTGGCCCCCACCCCTGCGCAGCGGGTGGGGGCTATAAAGATAATGAGGGGGGGACCTACAGTCCTCCCCCACCAGCCCCCACCCCTGGGCGGCAGGTGGGGGCCACAAAGATAATGAGGGGGCTACTGTCCTCCCCAGCCCACCCCTGGGCTGCGGGTGGGGCCCTAAGTAAATTCTCCCCCCCCCCAAGGTGACTAGGGGTCCCCAAGCCCCTAGTCACCCCCCCCAAATAAAAAGTCCCTACCTACCCCCCTCACCCTAAAAAATAGTGAGGGGGGAATAAAATAACTAACCTGTAAAATAAAAGTAAACTTACCATTCGACGTCTTCTTTTTTCTCAAATCTTCATTTTTCAGCCCCAAAAAAGTCCAAACAAAAAACCATCATAACCGTCGAATTGAAAATAAAATAAAAATCCCGAGCGCAAAAAAATAATCCATCTTCACCCATGGAGGGCTCCGCGCAGACTGAGCTCTGCAGAGCAGGGGAAGGCTTATAAAGCCTTGCCACGCCCTGCAATTAGGCTAAGAACACTCTGATTGGTGGGTTTAAGCCAATCAGAGTGCTCTTTGTCATTTTACACAGCGTGGGAAAATTCAAAAGAACTTTCCCACGCTGTGTAAAATGACACAGAGCACTGTGATTGGATGGCTTGAAAGCCATCCAATCACAGTGCTCTGTGTCATTTTACACAGCGTGGGAAAATTGAACTTTAGGTCCCCCCCTCATTATCTTTATGGCCCCCACCCACCGCCCAGGAGTGGGGGCCGGGGGAGTGAGGACAGTAGGTCCCCCCCCATTATCTTTGTGGCCCCCACCCGCCGCCCAGGGGTGGGGGCCGGGGGGGAGGACAGTAGGGCCCCCCCCTCATTATCTTTATGGCTCCCACCCGCCGCCCAGGGGTGGGGGCCGGGGGGGGAGGACAGTAGGTCCCCCCCCTCATTATCAATATGGCCCCCACCCGCCGCGCAGGGGTGGGGGACGGGGGGGTAGTAGGTCCCCCCCTCATTATCAATATGGCCCCCACCCGCCGCGCAGGGGTGGGGGCCAGGGGGGCAGTAGGTCCCCCCCTCATTATCAATATGGCCCCCACCCGCCGCGCAGGGGTGGGGGCCAGGGGGGCAGTAGGTCCCCCCCCTCATTATCAATATGGCCCCCACCCGCCGCGCAGGGGTGGGGGCGGGGGGGACAATAGGCCCCCCCTTATTTTTCATTTTAGGGCCCCCACCCACCGCTCAGGGGTGGGGGCCGAGGGGGACAATAGGTCCCCACCTTATTATTATTAGGGCCCCCACCCACCGCTCAGGGGTGGGGGCTGGGGGGGGACAGTAGGTCCCCCCCTCATTATCTTTATGGCCCCCACCCGCTGCCCAGGGGTGGGGGCCAGGGGGAGGGGAGGAGAGTAGGTCTCCCCCCCTTCAACCAGTAAGAGTCCCTGTGGGTTTTAAAATTCGCCTTCCCATTGAAGTCTATGGCGGTTCGCCAGGTTCGTCGGGTTCGCGAACATTTGCGGAAGTTCGCGTTCGCCATTCGCGAACCGAAAAATTCATGTTCGCGACATCACTAGTTAAGATCCTTTAACCTTTCCTGGTAAGTTTTATCCCGCAATCCATGAACCAGTTTAGGAGCCCTTCTCTGAACTCTCTCTAAAGTATCAATATCCTTCTGGAGATACGGTCTCCAGTACTGCGTACAATACTCCAAGTGAGGTCTCACCAGTGTTCTGTACAATCGCATGAGCACTTCCCTCTTTCTACTGCTAATACCTCTCCCTATACAACCAAGCATTCTGCTAGCATTTCCTACTGCTCTATTACATTGTCTGCCAACCTTTAAGTCATCAGAAATAATTACCCCTAAATTCCTTTCCTCAGATGTTGAGGTTAGGACGCTATCCAATATTCTGTACTCTGCCCTTGGGTTTTTACATCCAAGATGCATTATCTTGCACTTTTCCAGACTAAATGTCAGTTGACACAACTCTGACCATTTTTCTAGTTTACCTAAATCACTTGACATTTAACTTATCCCTCCTGGAACATTAACCCTGTTACATAGCTTAGTATCATCAGCAAAAATACATACTTTACCATCAAGACCTTCGGCAATATCACTAATAAAAATATTAAAGAGAATGGGTCCAAGTACAGATCCCTGAGATACCTCACTGGTGACAAGCCCATGCTTCGAATATATTCCATTAACTACAACCCTCTGTTGCCTGTCACTCAGCCACTGCCTTAC
This sequence comes from Pelobates cultripes, assembly GCA_933207985.1. Lineage (NCBI taxonomy): Eukaryota > Metazoa > Chordata > Amphibia > Anura > Pelobatidae > Pelobates > Pelobates cultripes. The sequence goes on along the minus strand of OW240920.1, from coordinate 3,856,874 downwards.
CCATTCAACAATATTGAAATCCAAACTTAAAGATTGCAGTTTATTGATAAGCCTTCTATGTGCAACAGTGTCAAAAGCCTTACTGAAATCTAGGTAAGCAATGTCTACTGCACCACCCTGATCTATAATTTTAGTTACCCAATCAAAACAATCAATTAGATTAGTTATGCATGATCTCCCTGAAGTAAACCCATGTTGTCTCTGATCTTGAAATCCATGTGTTTTTATATGTTCAACAATCCTATCCTTTAACATGGTTTCCATTACTTTCCCTCTTACTGAAGTAAGGCTTACTGGCCTATAGTTGTCCCAATCCTCCCCCCTACCTTTCTTGTGAATGGGCACAACTCTCGCTAACTTCCAATCTTCTTGGACTACTCCTGTTAACAATGATTTGTTAAATAAATCTGTTAATGGTTTTGCTTTGGGTGTATTCCATCAGGTCCCATTGACTTATTTGTCTTTACTTTTGACAGTTGAAATAGAACGTCTTCCTTTGTAAACTCACATGTAACAAATTACTAATTTGTCCTTTTTCCTAATTGAGGCCCCTTTCCCTTATTTTCATCTGTAAATAATGAACAAAAATATTAATTGAGGCAGTCAGCTAGACCTTTATCCTCTTCTAACTTGCTTAGCCTCTTTCTGCCTAATCCTATAGATCATTCTGTCTTCCTCAATCTGTTTTTTTTTATAATTACTAAAAGCTAAATTTTTATTTTTTACTATTTTGGCCACATCTGTGGAGTACCACAGTGGTTTCTTAAATTTTTAATGTATAAAAACACAACCGAAGAATAAAGGTCAGAGGGTTATTTTGATTACCAACAGGTGTCTGGTGTCTAATTTATGCTTCTCCAAGTGCACTTGAAATAACAATTTGGGCTCCCTTGAATATACCAAAGATCACATTGTCTCTATATCACTAATTAACTGAATGATTTGAAAACTCTAAAAAATTTAATAATGTGTTTTTAAAAACGGTGGAGAGCAATGTAATGGAAGAAAATAAAAGGACTTTATTGGGTGTGAATAGATGGACTGTGAACATGGACAGAGACATGTGGTATTCAAGATTATGTTAAGGGGATTGTGAAGCTACAAATTATATACAGGGAAAGGATTGTTGTGTCATATGTGATGTTATGGCATAAACTCTACTATAATCCACTGATGTCTACCTTTGTGTGCTCCAGTGTTTGTGGCCTACAGCGTCTGTGGTGTTCAGTTAGCCATTCTTGCAATTAAGTCTAACTCTAGAGTAGGTGGAGTGTTCAAAGCTAGCTGTAACTGCAATACGTGTGTCAAATGGAAAGGGATATTGTTGACTGTGTACTGGTTTTTCGTCTTGTCTCTTCCCAGAAGATACCTACTGACTTCTTGAAAATAGGGAGCTAGAATTATTCATCTAAGTCTGTGACAACACACAGTCATTCAATGGGATTTGGATTTAGTTATGTCGGCTAATGTTCTCTGCAAAAAGTACATATTGTTACATAGTTACATAGTTACATAGTTACATAGGCTGAAAACAGACTTGCGTCCATCGTGTTTAGCCTTTCTCACATCTGTTTTTTGTTGATCCAAAAGAAGGCAAAAAAAACTCAGTCTGAATCGCTTTTAATTTGCAATAAAATATTAAAAAATTCCTTCTTGACCCCAAAATAGCAGTCAGATTTATCATTGGATCAAGACGCTAATTAGAAATTATATCCCTGTATGTTATGCTTTTACATGTATTTATCCAATTGTTGTTTAAACATCTGTACAGACTCTGATAAAACCACCTCTTCAGGCAGAGAATTCCACATCCCTATTGTTCTTACAGTAAAAAAAAACTTTTCTTTCAGGCCGGAGAAAGTTTACAATAAAAAAAAAAAATATTGATGGTGATAAAATGTGTTTATCTCTCCAGAATATAAGCAAGGCCTTTGCAAAATACTATGCTTAATTGTATCATTTTAAAGAAAATTGTTTCTCTGAGAAGGATTTAAAGAGTTTCTCTTAAAGCTTAATCTTCCTAAACTAAAGCTTGATAAATTATTAAACCTAAACAAACCTATTGAACCTGAGGAAATAAAGGAAACAATTTCCAAGCTTAGTAATGGGAAAGCACCTGGTCCGGATGGATTTACAGCGTACTTTTATAAATCCTTTAGGACCGTAATAACCCTCTATTATTAAAAACTTTTTTAGACATAACAATTTCTAATAGTTTCTCCTCTGAAATGTTAAGAGCTACGATCTCCCCAATCCCAAAACCTGGGAAAGATCCACATTATATATCCAATTACCATCCGGTTTCTCTCATAAATCTTGATATAAAAATATTTTCAAAAATCCTAGCAAACAAACCGACCCAGATAATTTAAGATTTAATTCATTTAGACCAATCTGGCTTTATGAAAGGAAGATCAGCTAGTGACAATATCCATAAAATTCTGAATATTATGATAGACGTTGGTAAAAAAAATCTATTTCTACAGTTTTTATAGCAGTCGATGCCGAAAAGGCATTTGACAAGTAAATTGGAAATTTTTATCAGCTACACTTTCCGCGTTTGGGATTGAGGGACCTTTTAAAGATTTAACAATGTCTTTATACTCTTCTCCTATTGCAAAAATATATGGCAATGGTTTTCTATTTTAATATTCTATTACAAAAAGGAACCCGTCAGGGATGCCCATTGGCACCTCTTCTTTCTATTCTTTCTATTGAGCCATTGGCAGTGTATATAAGACAAAATCATAACATAACTGGGATGAGTTTAGGAAATCAAGAACAAAAAATAACTATGTTCGCTGATGATATAATTTTGAATTTAACAAACCCTGAATCCTCTTTACCATCTACACTACATTGTATAGAATAATATAGTAGATTCTCTAACTATAACATTAATATGCCAAACAGTTTTACATGATAACCTTTCAAGTTCATTAATAAGAAATCTGAATAATAATTGTAAACTTAATTGGTCCAACTCTTAATGTTATTTGGGAATAAATATTAATTTAAATATCGAAGAATGGACCACCGATAATTACAACATACTTCTTAGAGAATTTAGAAATATCATCTCAAAATGGTATAAACTACAAATTTCTTGGCTTGGAAGAATAAATATTATTAGAGCATATTTACTTCCAAAACTAGAATATCTATTTCGTACTATTCCAGATAGAGTCCCAAAGAAAATACTTTTTTCATGGTTTATTTGTATCCTATGTTTGGGACAAAAATCCCAGGATTGCCCTTAGAATTATGTGAGCCAGATTAACAGAAGAAGGCTTATCCTTTCCGAAGGAAAGCTCTGACCATTTTACTAGTTTACTTTTCCAATTTACATCTAGCAGCAACTTCTAGCAAGCTCAAGGTTTCACCTCACACTCCCAGAACCAGCAATACTGAATCTCTCCATTTTACATTTCCCAGCAACTTCTAGTAAGCTCCAGGCTTCACCTCACACTCCCACAACTATCAATACCGAATCTCGTCCAGCAGCTTTCAACAAACATCAAGCCTCACCTCACACTCCAAGAACCAACAGTACTGAATATCTCCATTTTACACTTCCCAACAACTTCTAGAAAGCTCCAGGCCTCACCTCACACTCCCAGAACCAGCAATACTGAATCTCTCCATTTTACATTTCCCAGCAACTTCTAGTAAGCTCCAGGCTTGACCTCACACTCCCACAACTATCAATACCGAATCTCGTCCAGCAGCTTTCAACAAACATCAAGCCTCACCTCACACTCCAAGAACCAACAGTACTGAATATCTCCATTTTACACTTCCCAACAACTTCTAGAAAGCTCCAGGCCTCACCTCACACTCCCAGAACCAGCAATACTGAATCTCTCCATTTTACATTTCCCAGCAACTTCTAGTAAGCTCCAGGCTTGACCTCACACTCCCACAACTATCAATACCGAATCTCGTCCAGCAGCTTTCAACAAACATCAAGCCTCACCTCACACTCCAAGAACCAACAGTACTGAATATCTCCATTTTACACTTCCCAACAACTTCTAGAAAGCTCCAGGCCTCACCTCACACTCCCAGAACCAGCAATACTGAATCTCTCCATTTTACATTTCCCAGCAACTTCTAGCAAGCTCCAGGCTTCACCTTCTACTTCCAGAACTAACATTACTTAAAATCTCAATTTTTATTTCCCAGCAACTTCTAGCAGGTACCAGGCTTTACCTCACACTCCCAGAACCAACAATACTGAATCTCTCCATTTACATTTCCAGCAACTTTCAGCACCTCAACTCACATTCCCAGAACTAACAATACTGGATCTCTCCATTTTACATTTCCAGCAACTTCTAGCAAGTCCCAGGCTTTACCTCACACTCCCAGAACCAACAATACTGGATCTCCCCATTTTACATTTACAGCAACTTTCAGCACCTCCAGGCCTCAACTCACACTCCCAGAACCAACAATACTGGATCTCTCCATTTTACATTTACTGCCACTTTCTGCACCTCCAGGCCTCAACTCACACTCCCAGAACCAACAATACTGGATCTCTCCATTTTACATTTACAGCCACTTTCAGCACCTCCAGGCATCTCCTCACACTCCCAGAACCAACAATACTGGATCTCCCCATTTTACATTTCCAGCAACTTTCAGCACATCCAGGTCTCTCCTCACACTCCCAGAACCAACAATACTGGATCTCCCCATTTTACATTTCCAGCAACTTTCAGCACCTCCAGGTCTCTCCTCACACTCCCAGAACCAACAATACTGGATCTCTCCATTTTACATTTGCAGCCACTTTCAGCATCTCCAGGCCTCACCTCACACTCCCAGAACCAACATTACTGGATCTCCCCATTTTACATTTCCAGCAATTTTCAGCACCTCCAGGCCTCACCTCACACTCCCAGAAACAACAATACTGGATCTCCCCATTTTACATTTGCAGCAATTCAGCACCTCCAGGCCTCACCTCACACTCCCAGAACCAACAATACTGGATCTCCCCATTTTACATTTGCAGCAACTTTCAGCACCTCCAGGCCTCAACTCACACTCCCAGAACCAACAATACTGGATCTCCCCATTTTACATTTCCAGCAACTTTCAGCACCTCCGGGCCTCACCTCACACTCCAAGAACCAACAATACTGGATCACTCCATTTTACATTTTCAGCAACTTTCAGCACCTCCAGGCCTCATCTCACACTCCCAGAACTAACAATATTGAATCTCTCCATTTTATATTTCCAATTAGTTCCTTAAGTACTCGTGGATGGATACTGTCAGGCCCTGGAGCTTTGTTTATATTAACTTTCTTTAGTTGCTGCAGCACCTTGTCTTGAGTTAACCAATTACAATTATTCTGAAAGTTTTTAGCAGTAATCATTTGCACATCTATTGCCATGGGTTCTTCCTTAATATATACGGAGGAGAAATAGTTATTTAAAATTCCTGCCTTTTCCTGGTCTTCATTAACTAACACCCCCATTTCAGTTTTTAGTGTACCATTTTTTGTTTATTTAGAATTTATGTACTTAAAAAATGCTTTGGGGTTGGTTTTGCGCTCTTTGGCTATAATTTTTTCATTTTGAAGTTTATCGAATTGAATCGCCTTTTTGCACGCATTATTGGCTTACTTATATCTTAAATTGGATGCCTCTGATTTGTCCAATTTAAATGCCCTTTTCTTATTTATAATCTCTTGTTTTACTTCTCTACTAAGCCACGTTGGATTTAATTTGTTTCTTCTATATATATTACCCAATGGTACACACTGAGAAATGTGATTTCGCAAACAAATGTGTGAGATATAGGCGCTTATTTATTAATATTTTGTTAAATTTTTGTTGTAGCAGCTGAAAACACTGTGTGGGTGCTCCAAAATCATCCACTAGATAAAACATTCAAAATAGACACAATACCAGGTGTTCAAAGTGATTGGTAGTGCAGCGCTTATTCTAGTTTCAAATTTACCCTCTCACATTTCAGGATAGGTTAGATCATACATATAAAAGGAAACATAAAACTTATATAGTGTGAATCCATTACACAATAAATGAATTATAGTGATATAGTGATATAAAACATACCCAGTCCAGAGCTCCATCAGCTGTTCAATGGCCATTTGAAACAGGTAGCCTTCTGGAAGACTGACATTTCATTATATTTCTACATACCCTGTTAATTTTGTTGTATGTGTATGTTTTTGTATTTAGTGACTATTATTTTCAATGTATACATTTTCATGTCTTTGTAACTATAGCCTGTGCTAATTCATGCAAAGTATTTTATCACCTTTGTCTTTGCCCATCATGTTAAAAGTTAGTTTAACCAGCTCAGGCCCATATATCTTTCCTGTTCCTTGTTTAATGGTTTTATTTCCCTACTTAAATACCTCTGTCTTATCTCTGTAATTCTCAATCTTAGCCTTTGTTTTTCCTTAAATGACCTTAAATCAAATGTCCATCTATGCACCCCCCCATCTCTAAGCCCGTCTGACCCTAATATACATCTCTCTCCCACAGTCTGATTTTTAAACATACTCAGTCCAGCTTAGAACTCAGAGCTCCATCAGCTGTTCCATGGCTATTTAAAACAGGTAGCGTTCTGGAAGACTGACTCCCCTCCCACCCTACCCCTCGCCCACATACCCCTCTCCATGCTTATTTCTTAATTTATAGATAGTCTCCCACACACCTTTCAATCTCCTGAAATGTCAGGTGCAAACACAAAGCAGCACACCTTTCCAATCTCTTAACCCTATAGAACACATACCCTCTCTCCCTACAAATAGATATATATCTTAAACCAATATTATATACTTTTACTTAATTTCTGTTTTTCACATTTTCTGTTTCATTTTCAACTACACACCTCTTTCCACTAACATGAATCCTACTATAACCATACTGATATTCTTAATAACCATTTTCTCAATCCAATTTTGTTCACACCACTACCAGCATAAGCACACACCTCAAACTGGAACACAAATTATCATACACCATGGCCTGCTCTGTTCCTTTAACTTATCTGCTGAGTGCTGGTGGAGAGTTATAAAAAATAGCCCTCCTACCCCCACCTCACAAAATTCTAAAGTATCCCATTCACTATATGACCAAACAAAAATGATGTCCAAATTCCTACTCCTCATGTTACTTGCCCTCGCAAATGACGTGAAGTCTAACCCTGGTCCCCCAGCTAATTCTAGTCCTAATCTCCCCACTAAAAAAGGCCTCTCTTTTGTGCACTGCAACATCCGTAGCTTGCTCCCTAAACTGGATTCACTGCAAGCCTGGTGTTCCCATTACAAACCAAAAATCATTGTGCTCTCAGAATCATGGTTCACGACTAAAATACCAGACACCGCCATTGCAATACAGGGTTATTCATGTTTTAGAAATGACAGGGCAAAGAGAGGAGGAGGCATTGTTATTTATGTTGACAATTCCATAAAGTTTACCCCTTTACAAAACCTTAGTCCTCCTGCCACCTTTTTGGCACAATTGAGATCCTGTGCAGTAAATCTATCATTGTTGCAGGAATCTATTGCCCACCTAGCTCCCCTGTGCATTCCCTTTCTGACATAGCCCAGCTCCTTAGTGAAACCATATCTCAAAAAAGTGAACTGTTGGTCTTTGGAGATTTTAATATTTATTGACTGAATCCTAAAAATAATAGTTCTTGCACGCTGTTTAAGACTTTGCAGCTAACGCAATTAATCTCCTCCCCAACTTGCATAAACATTAAAAGCCATAACCATACCCTGTTCGATTGGATTCTCTCCACTTCTCCTGAATCCAGGAGGTCGGTGTTCTCCCAAAGAGTTTCAGTGATCACTGTTTAGTGTACTGCGTGCGCAAAATAAAGGCTATTAAATCCTCTCCTAAGGTTAAAATCACCAGGTCCTTCAAAAAATTTAATATTGAATCCATTCTTAACCCCTTAACCCCTTAAGGACACATGACATGTATGACATGTCATGATTCCCTTTTATTCCAGAAGTTTGGTCCTTAAGGGGTTAAGGACCAAACTTCTGGAATAAAAGGGAATCATAACATGTCACACATGTCATGTGTCCTTAAGGGGTTAATGACATCAAGAACCTCCCATGGCACAAATTAAACATTATCCCAGATCTAGACTGTGCTGTTGAATTCTTTTAGTCTGAACTCCTACAAATTTGGAATTTGCATGCCCCGCTGCGTAAGGTGAGGGTAAAAGGAGCATATATGAACTGGATCACGGCTGACCTCATCCAAATGTACCAGTTTTGGGATTCTTTGTGGTCAAAGTTTAAGCGTACTGGCTCTATGACTGATCACTGTGCATATAGACAAGGGCGAAATATATGCACAAAACAAACAAAATTGGCCAAGACCCAATATTTATGTGAAACTCTCAACAATAACATCTCAAACCCTAGAAACTGTTGGAAAGTCATAAATAAATTACAAACTCCCCCAATCCATTCCCAACCCTCCACTGTCAAAGTGGATAACCAAACCCTGCAACTTCCCTTAGATGTAGCAAATGCCTTTAACAATTATTTTGTCGGATGCTCTACTGCCCTGATTGCCAAGCTAATAAATGACATGCATCCTGAAACTACAAATGTGGATCAGGCACCGCTAAATTTGCAAAGGCCCAATATAGACAAGTTCATTTTTAGACCTGTACCCACTAGTGTCGTTAAAAAACACCTAAATAATCTAAAATTAAAAAATCAGTCTGGATCTGATCAAATCCCAGCAATGCTGTTGAAGTTCAGTGTGCCGGCAATTGCTAAACCCGTAGCAACCCTAATTAATGAATCCTTGATGTCTGGATACATACCCAAACTTTGGAAGACTGCCAGAGTAGTCGATAAAAGTGGTGACACTACTTTGGTTTCTAATGATCGCCCAACATCATTGCTCCCGGTGTTGTCAAAAATCTTAGAAAAATGTGTCCATACGCAACTATGTATTACCAACAATCAAACTATCTGACCCCTGATCAATCGGGCTTTCGCCAGAATCACTCCACAACAACTGCCCTCTTAAAAGTTTGCAATGACATCCAAACTGGCATGGAACAAGGAGACCTAACTGGAGCTATTTTCCTTGATTTTGCCAAGGCCTTTGACACAGTAGACCCTGACATTCTACTGCACAAACTTAAAAACTCAGGTATTGGTGATCGTTCGCCAACCTGGTTTCGATCATATGTATCGGATCGCTTGTAATATGTGTCCATATCTGACAGCGACACCCTCTCCCAGTCACGTAAGGTGTTCCCCAAGGTTCCATTCTCGGCCCCCTACTATTTACATTATTTATAAATGATCTGCCTAATGTCTGCAAATCCTCAAATGTACACATGTACGCAGACGATACAGTGATCTATGTGAGCAAATCCGAGCTACCGCAGCTTTAGGTTGTGCTCCAAGACCAGTTTCCAGAGGTAGAAAAGTGGATCGCAAAAAACAAACTCTTTGTATACACTGACAAAACTGTCACAATGATCTTTGGAACAGTACCTAAATTACACAAATTACACAATTCCCACATATCCATCAAAACAAATTCGAATGGCACATTGACCGCAGTCTACTCTTTCAAATACTTGGGTATGTTGTTAGACCCCAATCTATCTTTTGGCCTTCACATAGAAAAGCTTGCATCTAAACTTTATCATGTAACTAGGTGCCCTGCACAGAAACAAATCCTGGCTAAGCCCTACAGTAAAGAAAAAGATTGTACAGCAAATGCTGACGCCAGTCATTGATTATGGGGATGTAGTATATGCACCTGCACTGCAATCCCACATTAATAAACTTAATACATTGTATAACTCGTTCTGCCGATTTGTGCTACAATGTAATTACAGGACCCACCATTGTGACATGCTAAAAGAACTAAACTGGCTGTCGCTGGAATCCAGACACACGCTTCACCTTTCCAGCCTTGTATTTAAGAGCTTTTCTGGGAAACTCCCACCCTACCTGAGCAAAATGCTCTCCCCAGCTGTTCTCACTTCCGATAACCTCCGATCCAGTACCAACACTTTATTTAGTCTACCTAAATACAAAAAGAAAGCAGCCCGATCCTCCTTCTCCTACAGAGCGCCGCAATTGTGGAACAACCTCCCGCACACTTTAAGAGATCCCTTCCAACATACCTCAAAACAAAATGCACATGTCATGGGTGATTATATATTTCCTAAGCAAAAAAAGGGGGATGATCTGCTGAACCAATCATAAATAAAACAACATAGCGTATAACTGTGTATGATGACAAATTGTAGAAGTTATATTCACAAATGGCCACTCACACTTTTGCTGAAGTTTGCAAGCCTTGAATATTTTCCTTTTCAAAATAGGAATTCCAAATCCTCTGTCTGGGTTAAAATCTCCATAGATATATTGGCATGTATGTGCTCAGGAAAGAAATGTATATAAAAGAATATAAGATGCACATTCAGAGTGAAGTACAAAAAAATATTTAATAACTTACATCAAAATATAAAATCATCAGTGTAGTCCCTCTATGTCACCACCAGGGGTCCTACGCGTTTCATCCAACCAAATAGGACTTCCTCAGGGACTTGTATGGTGTGTGATCAACAGGTACAAATAAACAATGAACAATAAAAATTTCCCTCCCTCCCCAGTTCTTATATATCCCTTTAGTGTCCACATAATGAATGATCTTTTGCAGGTGTTTCTTTTCTGTGCTCCGGACTGATTTTCCGGTATTATGACGTCATCACGTCCGGCGTCGTATGACGCGTGCGTTCCAGCATGCGTTCCTTTGCCGAAACCCGGAAGTTGGTTGAGGGTTTCTGTCTTGTTGCTCACTGCTCGATCTCAGCCAGGCATATAATTATAGTTTGGTGGAAACAGGGAATAAGAGGAAGGGGTAGTAAATATTTCACTCTGCATTAAACAAGTTTAATACTTAAAGATAAAAATGAATTATCATCATTCTCATTACCTATATTAATACAGTGCATACATATAAAAAAATACTAAATACAAAAAAAATACATATAAAAAATATGTATAAAAATTACAATTTTCTTTCAAGAGCACAAATATTCAGAAAGTGAACAGAGGTGCAATACCCAAATGTATATTGCATTCTTCCCATTGCTTTTTATAAACCATGTGAGTGGTTTTTGCAAGGACTATATTAGAAGGGATACTTTCTCCACTCTATATAGTTATAACATTATAAATCATATTGTGTGTTTATTTGATTTTCATATAAGGGAGAGGGAGGCAGTTTTTTACAACTTGCCTCCACAATTTCTTCCAACTTCAAGAAATGCCATTCGTTAATTTAAAGATTCTGAACAATTTGCTTATTATAAATTCCTTTTTTTTTTTTTTTTTAATATCAAATTTGAAATGTATATTAATTTTCATAAATAGAGATAGCAACCTGGATCTACATAAGAGATCCTATTATAATCTTATTAACCATAGAAAAAATGCAATATTTACAATATCTACAGAAAGAGGTATAGAAAAGAAGATACACAAAAAGATTTTTTATTCTTCAAAAAAGCTCCACAAATCTATATCTAAATTTAACCCATAAGGCTGCAAAGTTTTTAATTTATTAATCCAAAAAGTCTCTCTCTGTGAGAGTCTCTTGGCAAGATTGCCCCTCTCCAATAGGGTTCAACATGTTCAATGCCCATGAAGGAAAAATCTGACCAGCTGAACCTGCTGCAGTTGTTACAATGGATTGGAACAATATGTTTAGTTGATTTTTTTTTTTTTTCGGATATTATTCTGATGTTCTAATATTCTTTCTTTTAATTTCCTGCAAGTTCTGCCTACATACTGTTTCCCGCATGGGCATTGTAACATGTACGCTACATTTTTAGTGTTACAATTTATGTTGGATTTCATTTTGAATTTTTCTTTTGTAACTGTACTATTAAATTCCTTTTTCTTTATAAATCTTTGATTCTTACAAGCTTTGCATGAGTTACACGGATTGAAGCTCTTTGGATTTGTTTCATTCTTTTTTCGCTGAACCTTTAAAGCATAACTTGGGGCCAGTACATTCTTTAGATTTTTTGTTTTTCTAAAAATAATTGGTGCCTTTTCTGGTAATATTTTTCCCAATATTGGATCTTTGCGTAAAATATCCCAATGTCTATTTAGAATCTTTCTTATTCTCCATTGGTTGATGTTATATTGTGTAACAAATGAGTACGGGTAATTATTTTTAATGGCCTTTTTTGGTTTAGATGTCATTAGCTTCTTCCTATCTCGCCTTCCAATTTCTCCAATTTCTTTTTCCAACAATGTTGGTTCATATTTTTTTGATATAAATTTATTTTTTAGATGTTTGGCCTGTTCCTGATAATTTAGATCTTTAGAACAATTTCGCCTTACTCTCATAAATTGCCCTTTTGGGATAGACTTCAACCATTTTTCCTGATGGCAGCTTTTCCTATGTATATAGCTGTTTCCTTCTGTTTTTTTAAAATAACATTTGGACTGAATAGTTTGATCTTCTACAAAAAAACATATATCCAAAAAATTAATTGTTTTGACCTCTATCTCATAAGTGAATTTTAATCCATAATTATTTAGACTTATGTAATTAAGGAAAAGTTGTAGTTCTTCTCGTGAACCCTGCCAGATCATTATTACATCATCGATAAAACGTTTCCATAGGACCAGGTTCACAGCCCAGCCATGCCCTCTCCATACGTGATTGGATTCCCAATCGCACATGTATATGTTGGCATAGCTGGGGGCGAACCTGGTCCCCATTGCTGTTCCGGTAATTTGGAGATAAAATTAATCATCAAAGAAGAAGTAATTATGCTTCAAAATAAAGTGAATGCTCTTAAGTATAAATTCACAAAGGTCTACTGAAACATTTTCATCCTCCACCATAAATCGTTCCACTGCATTTAAACCTTTATTATGTTTAATAATTGTGTATAATGAGGCGACATCTATAGTCACCCAAATAAAATCTTTTTTCCAAGTGATATCTTCCATTATTTTTAAGATATGCGATGTGTCCTTTAAATAAGAGGGTGCTTCCTGAGCATATTTCTGAAGATTATGATCTACAAACTCTGATAAATGAGCGGATATAGAATTAATACCGCTAATAATAGGTCTTCCGGGTGGTGTTACTGGATTCTCATGTAGTTTGGGCAAAAAATAGAATATTGGAATTACGGGAAAATTATTAAATAAATATTCCTTATTATCTCTGGAAATAATACCTTTCTCGTATGCTTGGTTTAAAAAAGGATTTAAGAATAATATTAAACCTTTTAGTTGGATCCTCAGTGAGTTTAATATATGTATTTCTCTCCCCCAAAATGTTAAAGGCTTCATTTACATAATATTCTTTAGTCATAATTACTATGGCTCCACCCTTGTCTGCTTCTTTTATGATTATATTATCCATTTTTTGTAGTTTGGTTATGCTGGCCACTTCCTCCTTGCTCATATTATATTTATTACCCCTCTGGGTCTCTTCTCTGTCTAGTTTTTCTAAATCATGACATACCATGTTATTAAAGGTTTCCAAAAAGGGACCCTTATCTCCTACTGGATAAAATTGAGATTTTCTTTTAAATTTATCATAATGACTACAACTTGTTTCATCTGGGTGGGTAACAACTTCTGAATCTCTTTTTAGGAAAAATCTTTTCAATGTCATTTTTCTAATATATTTTTGAAGATCTATATATGTCTTAAACTGGTTCATTTTTTGATTGGGGGCAAATTTTAATCCTCTATTTAAAGCTTTTAAATCTGTATCAGTTAGTTCTATATCTGTTAAGTTATAAATTCCATATTGTTTCTCTAATTCCTTTTTCTTAGGAAGTCCTCCCTCCTGGGGTCTTCCTCTAATCTCTTTCTTTTTGGTGGAGTTAGTTGATTGTCTGGTGGGATTCCCTTTAAATTGTATCGAGGTTTGAAGAATTGTGTGATTCTTCCATCCTTGTGGTTTTGTTCTCTCCCTAAAAAAAGATCCTCATTTTCTCCTAAATTACCTCGACTGGTGCTAGCTGCCTGTGCATAAGATTTTCTTATTGGTGAATAGTGATTGAGAGAAGAAAAATCCTCTCTCTCTTTCTGTTTAAATTGATTTTGTGCTGCTTTAATTGGAGACCTTGTGTACCTATTTGGAGACGGGTGTTTCCTTTTATTCATCGGTGCATTTCTCCTAAGGGGTGAACTTCCCATGTAACTAGCAGAAGTGTTTCTTTTTCGGATCGGGGAGGTGTTTCTTTTATAAAAATTATAATTATTTGTGTCCCCTAGATTTCTTTTATAGCGAGTATTTCGTGTATGCCTATTTTTAATTTTACTCATTGTGGAAAAAGTGTTATAAGTTTTATCCCTTCTATCTCTTTTCATTTTGTTATTTTTTGTGTCTGCAATTTTTTCTTCCAATTTATTTATTTTAATGCAAATCTCTTGCTCTTTCTCTTTATATTCAGTGGAATCTTTATTTATGGTGCCTTCTGATTCTAATGTTTTTATATCTTTTTCTACCTGCTCTCTATTTTCTTTTTCAAATTCAATTATCAATTTCATGAGGTTCTGTGAGCAGGTGTCCAAAATCTGGTCCCACTTTTTCAGAAAATCCTCATTATCTATACCACATGCTGGAATTTTCTCCACCCTTAATCCTCTAGGGATTAACCCTTCTTTCAAATAACTCTCCAGATAAGATATCTCCCACCATTTTCTCGTTTCTTTAACCATTAAACGTTCTAATTTGTTGAAGTAGAAGTTATCTGTATCCCTTAAAGGAATAATATTTTGAAAAGGAAAATATTCAAGGCTTGCAAACTTCAGCAAAAGTGTGAGTGGCCATTTGTGAATATAACTTCTACAATTTGTCATCATACACAGTTATACGCTATGTTGTTTTATTTATGATTGGTTCAGCAGATCATCCCCCTTTTTTTTGCTTGTGTTGTGTGGAAGACAAGAGGAAGTCTTTTGGGATACTATTGGAAATCTTATCCTATACAGGAAAGTTCCTTTCTGTTGATATAAATTAAGCACTTATTACACTGTGGTGGGTGTTCACACACATTGTTTCTTTCTGTACTATTATATATTTCCTACCTGTTCTATGGTAAATTTTGTATATATTGTGTATTAATATTGGTTTTGTATTTTGTATTTGTATTGTATTTGTATTTTATTTTACCATAATGTATCAATGCAATGTTTTGTGGACCCAGGACATACTTGAAAATGAGAGAAATCTCAATGTATGTTTTCTGGTAAAATATTTTATAAATAAATAAATATAGGTGAGTGGTATAAAACTCACGTGTTAAAGAGCCTTTTACATATAGGCTCGAAAAATAGAAGCAGGTGTGTCTTGAGGTGACAGACAGACACTCTTGTTCTTGTGAAGATGGTCGTTGTAAATATGCAGCAGGGAGATAAAAAACTAAATCTTCTAAGTACAGTAGCTTTGTAGTGAACTATAGCACACACTTGGGAGCGCTCGCCTGGTGCAGAGCCTTCCAAAACTGGCTCTAAATTTGAAGCGTATGTGTGTCCTTTCTGGGTGACACAACCCTTTGGTACCCGGTATAGGAAGTCTGGATCCAAATATTTAAAATGCACACAGTGCTCTTTATTTAATAAATCAAATTAAAAATGATACTGGTACAAATAAAAAGTGATATAAAGATTTAAATACAAATGTCTGTGAATCCTCCGACCACCAAGACGCATTTCTCCTATCCTGTAGGCTTTCTCAATCAGCCGTCATTCCTGTTCCGGGTTTCCGTATTATGACAGGGTCAATCTCCGCATTCTTTCTGTGTCATCCAATCCTGGTATTCATTGTGTCCTCTCCCACATCCTAATCAGCTGGCTTCTATCGTTGATTTAGGTGCCGAAAATAGACTAGCGTCTTGTCACTTCCGGATACTATTTGGAACTACAGTGCCCATAATGTCTTGCGCTCGTAAGTTCCGTTTCCGGTGAAATCCGTAATTAAGAGTCTATTGACATAAAATAGAAATAAGAATAAAAGTAAAACAAATATATATACATGAGTAGATGATCCTCAATAATTTTGTATTTCTATATACATTTAACATAAAACTCTGATGTTAAATAAATATACTTGTGATATTAACTAAGCAACATCTTACTGCTTGGATTATGAGTGGTAAATAAATATATGCATCTCTCAAGATCTGGAAAAAAGACCAGAAATCAATGGGAAAGAATGCAAAAAATAAAGTTTGAACAGAACTTATTTAGTTGAATAAAAGATAATAAAAACTAAATCAAAAATAAGATATAAAAACAGAATATAAACATAAAGATTAAAAAACAAAAAAATAAGAAAAAATAATAATTAATACTTAGGTATTCACATAAAGGGAGGAGCAATATTGAGATGTACATTCCCATTTACTAAGAATCTCTATATTATTTAAAATAAATGAAAAAAGTTGTCTATAGTAAAAGTTAAAAGGATAAAAATGTAAAACGTGTGTAAAAAAACTGACATCATAAAAATTGGCACTATTCAAAATTCGCGTTTAGACTGGCGTTAGGGTGTGTAAATCAAAGATCTAGCGCATCTCTGTTTAAAGGGACACTATAATCACCTGATCAACTTCAGCTTAATGAGGTTGTTCAGGTGAGAAAAAAGAAAATACAGAGCTTACATTGAAAGCTATGAACACCTCCAGTTGCAGTCACTCAGAGTGAACCAGAGGGACTTTAGAGTTGATGGAGGCATAATATGCCTTCATCCACTCGGACCTGCTGTGATCATTTAACCCAACTTAACTTAAAATGTCTTCCCCTCTCCAGTTAGATTCTACTTTTTTTTTTTTACGCGTCTCGGTGGTCGGAGGATTCACAGACATTTGTATTTATATCTTTACATTACTTTTTATTTGTACCAGTATTATTTTTAATTTGATTTATTAAATAAAGAGCACTATGTACACTTTGAATATTTGGATCCAGACTTCCTATACCGGGTACCAAGGGGTTTTGGCACCCAGAAAGGACACACATACGCTTCAAATTTAGAGCCAGTTTTGGAAGGCTCTGCACCAGGTGAGTGCTCCCAAGTGTGTGCTATAGTTTACTACAAAGCTACTAACTCACTGTACTTAGAAGCTTTTCTTTTTTATCTCCCTGCTGCATATTTACCACGACCATCTTCACAAGAACAAGAGTGTCTGTCTGTCACCTCAAGACACACCTGCTTCTATTTTTGAAGCCAATATTTAAAAGGCTCCTTAACATGTGAGTTTTATACCACTAACCTATATCACTATAATTCATTTATTGTGTTATGGATTCACACTATAGACGTTTTATGTTTCCTTTTATATGTATGATTTAACCTATCCTGAAATTTGAAAGGGTAAGTTTGAATCTAAAATAAGCGCGCACTATTAATACTGGGTATTCGGGGGACCAATCACTTTGAACACCTGGCATTGTGTCTATTTTGAATACTGAGAAATTCAGATATACACACTTTCTAATATTTGTTGGAAGGTGTTCCATTTATCCTCAGTGTTCTTTTCACTAAAGCGTTTATGCCAGTCAATATATTGTAAAGCTACCTTTCACTGATTGAAATTGGACTTTTTAAAATGATATGTTTTAGTATACCCCACGTGCTTTTGTTTTTTTGTTTATTTCAAAGGACACTATATTGTGATCACTATTTCCCAAGTGCTCACCTAATTGAATGTTGGACAAAAGATCTCAATGCATTTGTTTATTGGGCACAGCAAGAGCTAATTTATTCAACCTATTTAGCATTATAATAAAAATAAAATGTACAATTTGAAATAAATATTTTATTTTTTTTGCCGTGAAAAAAAATAGCTTTTGCGCTGCATTGAAAAGCATTTGTACAGAACAACTGTTAGAGATTTATTCATCTTCACATAACTTTGTAAAGTGACCGAACATACCATCTTCAAAGATATCAACTTCTGTAAAGAAAGCTTGGGAATAAAGAAGCAACAGAGAGGACTGGACATAATAAACTGTGACATGATTAACTCAATATTCTTTCAAAGACAACATGTTTTTTAAAGCAGACAGCAAAGCTTGTGTTATACTTGCAGTCTGATTTAAAAGCCAGTTGATTTGAAATTATAGGTCTCTTAATAAAAAGTGTAAAAAATGGAAAATACCAGTTAAATGGTAATTGACAAACTGAATTATATTTCTGGATATTTATTTTAATCGTCTATAAAATAAATGTCGCGCTGACGGTAATAATAGTTAGAAAACTCAATAAGGATTGTCAATACTTGTTGGAGGATACATTTTCCTCCATTGGCTCTTATTTCGTCTGTCAGATAAACTGCTTGCATGACATAGTGAAAGTCTATTAAGTGACAGTGTAAAAAAGCACCCATCATCTTAAAATGACCATTTAATATATAATGCTGTGACTAGTGGCGGAAATAACATAGAGAGATATTTTGGGGCCTTATAGGGTTGTATTTAGCACTATCTGTTAGGATGTGTTTTTGTATGGAGTATGAGTGAGTGAATACAGGTGTGAGTTGGTATGTAGTGTTGGTGGTAAGGGCTGCGCTAAAAAGGCCTGTAATAATAGACTAAGAGTAGTGGAGACCAGACAAAAATGGTCTGAAATGGTAAAATACAAACCTATATATATAGGAGATAGTGAGGGAAATTCTTACTTAAAACAACAGAATAAAAGACAAGGTACAAAATAGGTAAACAGAACTAAATCAGTCCAAATGATAAAATATAATGGAGGTAAAAAAGTCTAAAAGAAAGTCTCACTAATACGTAGAGTAAGGAAATGGTACAGTCCTCAGGAGTTGATCAGTCCGGATTGATAAAATTTCCGTATATGTGGAGACAAAAAGGGGAGAATACGACAGACAGCCGATAGCGTAATATTGTAAAATCCAAAGTAAAATAGATCAAAGGAAAATAATACACTCACATTTGTGAAAGCTATTAACCAGCTCTAGGATGATAGGCGTGAAGCGGTATAATCCCCACTAAAGGATATATGGGAGAGGTACGTCTGTCGCTCTGGCTTGGTAGAATCAGTGCTCCAAAATAAAAAAATTAAAGACAGCAATAGTGCTCTCAGTTTATAGGAATAGGAAAATAAAATATATATAAAATGTACTCACAATAGTAGAGCAGGAGGTACTGCTCTATCAATACAGCATAGGTGGAATGATCCCCACCTTGGATTTCTTGAGTCAGGATACAGAGGGTGCCAGGAAAGGAAATTATAAAAAAAGTGCATATAAAATCTAATAAAATGAAAATTGGTCCTTATAAAAGGGATAACCAAAAGACTTTTATTATTAAAAATGCACAATTAAAACCATTAACGCGTTTCACCAATTAAGGCTTTATCAAAATGGTATATGACATTATTCCTGGACGATTACCTCTTTTTTATCTGGGATGGACCTGAAGATAGCCTAATTTCTTTTATCAACAAACTCAACACTAATGATAGAGGTATAATTTTAACACATGAATTCAGTAGGGAACAAATTAATTTTCTAGATTTAAATATATTTATAAAAAATGGGAAAATACAAACTAAAACATTTTTTTTTAAAGTCTGTGTAAATACGGCTATCGATAGAACTAGTTGCCACTACAAACCTTGGCTCGACAGTGCCCCCAAAAGCCAATTTTTACGTCTACGTAGGAATTGCACCGAATTAGAAGATTTTAATGAACAAGCGGAAGTTTTAAAAAATAAATTTATTGAAAAAAATTACTCAGAGACAGATTTAATAGAAAGTATTAATAAGACAAAGCAAGAAAATAGGGATGAGCTTCTAACATACAAAATAAAAACAAACAGTGAATCTACAACTCTCCCTATTATTTTTAATTATAACAAAAAAAGTGGCGAAATTAAAAAAATTATTAAAAAACATTGGAATATTTTAAAACATGACGACAAACTCAGCCAAATTATTTCCAAAAAGCCTAATATAATTTTTAGAGGAGCTCCCAATTTTAGATCTATCTTGACCACTAATTTTACTAAAACTATCTCACCCAAAAATACAACATCCTTTTTTCCCCACGTTAAAGATTTCCACAAATGCAAATCATGTATTGTATGTAGAACTACTGATCCCACAATACCATCCAAGATAACACAATTTACCTCAAATAGGACTAAAATTACTTATAATATTAGAGAATTTATAAGCTGCAATACGAAAAATGTTATTTATCTGCTTGAATGCCCATGTGGCTTCCAGTATGTTGGAATGACCACAAGGGCCTTAAAAACTAGATTAAGCGAACATTGCAGAAACATTAAAAATGGATACTTAAACCATTCCGTATCCAAACATTTTATTAATCACAATAAAAATCCAAAAATGCTTAAATGTATGGGAATAAAGAAGTGTGTTTTGCCTTGGAAAGGTGGAGATATTGAGAATGTCCTAGGAAAAGTAGAAATGGAATGGGTCTACAAACTACAGACCCTTACTCCCCATGGCTTAAATGCAGACTTTGATCTGCACAATTTTTTATAATTTTTTATAATTATTTTTTATATATTTTTTAATTTTTTATAATAATTTTATTGCCATATCCATTCATTATTTCTTATTTATATTCTTTTTTATATTTTTTATAAATGCTTTTATGTACTCTTTTATTCCCTTTTTTCATATAATGGAATGTTACTAACTTTTCCTCATATAAAGGACACTCTTTTTATCTCTATCTTATACATGGTTTTGCACAGTTTTTTGTTCCTTTATATATTATGCTTTTATGTATATGCAATTTTCTTTTTTATTCATTTTACATATTTTTTATTTCTTCATAAGTTAAGGTAGTGGGTTTCTTCCCTCACCCTTGTATATAAGTGGTTCCCGAAGGCATGAACAATCAGTGTTGCCGTCGGTTTCCGAGCGGCATATTTACACTGTCCGCCGCCTCCCTGCCAGCTCCTCCCCTTGTATCTGTAGTCTTACCGACTAGTGGTGCGAGCTAGCTGCTCGTCACACTCCCTAACTCCGTCCCCCTTTTCCAGGCTTCAGCCGACCGCCGAAACTACATTACCCATGGAGCTTTGCTCCAAATAATGCCGGTCACGTGACGTAATTATTTTTATTAATATTCCACGAACCAGACCTCGTTTTTAATATATAATTATACTATCTAGCTCATATTTGCTTAATTTATTTAGCTATATGTACTATTGTTTGTTTTATACATGTTTTTGAAAATCTGTCTCTATTGGCTGATCCAAGTTTTGGCGCCAATTTTAAATTTACATATGTTTATATAAACTCTCTGTGCCAGGAATAATTTCATATACAATTTGATAAAGCCTTAATTGGTGAAACGCGTTAATGGTTTTAATTGTGCATTTTTAATAATAAAAGTCTTTTGGTTATCCCTTTTATAAGGACCAATTTTCATTTTATAAGATTTTATATGCACTTTTTTATAATTTCCTTTCCTAGCACCCTCTGTATCCTGACTCAAGAAATCCAAGGTGGACATCCTCCTATGCTGTATTGATAGATCAGTACCTCCTGCTCTACTATTGTGAGTATATTTTATATATTTTATTTGCCTATTCCTATAAACTGAGAGCACTATTGCTGTCTTTTATTTTTTTATTTTGGAGCACTGATTCTACCAAGCTGGAGCGACAGATGTACCTCTCCCATATATCCTTTAGCGGGGATTATACCGCTTCACGCCTATCATCCTAGAGCTGGTAAATAGCTCTCACAAATGTGAGTGTATTATTTTCCTTTTATCTATTTTACTTTGGATTTTACAATATACGCTATCAGCTGCCTGTCGTATTCTCCCCTTTTTGTCTCCACATATACGGAAATGTTATCAATCCGGACGGATCAACTCCTGAGGACTGTACCATTTCTTTACTCTTCATATTAGTGAGACTTTCTTTTAGACTTTTTTACCTCCATTATATTTTATCATTTGGACTGATTTAAGTCTGTTTACCTATTTTGTACCTTGTCTTTTATTCTGTTGTTTTAAGTGAGAATTTCCCTCACTATCTCCTATATATATATAGGTTTGTATTTTACCATTTCAGACCATTTTTGTCTGGTCTCCACTACTCTTAGTCTATTATTACAGGCCTTTTTAGCGCAGCCCTTACCTCCATCTTTTCTTTTTTTGTATTAAGGGTTTTGAGGGATTCCCTTATTTGGGTTGCTGCTTTATATTCAAGTTATTTAACGCTGACACTTCCCCCTCTCGTTTGCATTTGTGTGAACTGTTAATTTTTTACCGCAAGGGGGTGCTTATATATAATGGTAATGTTTTAATACAAAGTGTGTTTGTATGTAGTGTTAATGTTTGAATGCAGGAGCAAATTTATATGTAGTGTTGATGATTGAATGCAGGAGTGTGTTTGTATGTAGTGTTGATGTTTGAATGCAAGGGTGTATTTTTGTGTAGTGCTGGTGTTTGAATGCTGAGATGAATGCACATATACACATACACTGCCACACACATACACAAACATGCACACAGATGCACAAACATTTATATATACACACTGACAGACATGCAGATAAACAGACACAGATATGCAGACTGGCACAGTCAGACACACAAATACACAGACACACTCTGACACATACACACAGATATACACACTGACAGACATGCAGATACACAGATACACACTGACACACAGATACAGGTCAAATTGTTTGCCACCATCCAGTTTCCTACATTTGGGTGCAGGTGGGTGTCATCTGCTGGTTGAGGCTGTTTGGAGTCAGAAGCTGGCACATGCCTGGGCCCCTGATGATAGATGCCCATCGGTTGTCTCTAAGTGCATGGGCCACTCAAAAGGCACCCTCAGCTTGTTGGCCCCAGTGCAGCCACACAAGTTGCACCGGCGGTAGTTTAGCTTGTGTCTGTGACTGAACTAGTTAAAACCATCCAAGTAAAAAGTAGGAGGAAGTGTTACAACAGCGCACCAATTGTAGCTCTGTACACTTAGTCACGGATTGCACAAAACTCAATGACAGAGACCCTAATAAATAGTAGCACAGAGATGATCACTTTATGCCTAAAAATTCCCTAATAATTCTAGATGGTTTCTTTTCTACAGTGGATCAGCTATTAGCACTGTTCCTTACCTCTCTCCATGGAATCAGTATACGTGTTGTATCAGTAAGTATTCTCTATCAGAATCCACCCAACTGAGTTTCTCTTAAACCGCGTCATCTGTTCAATGTGAGTGAACATGCTACATGTTCTAATATGCAAGCAGTTTTCGAAAACGCCATTTAACCTCCTTGTTTAATAAAAACATATACTTTAGCTTTCTATTGTGAAGGAAGGCACCTCTGACCCAAGGCTCAAGCTACAGGTGACCAGATGTCCAGTCTGCTTAAAATTGGCTAACTTGGATCATGATTCGCTTTATATGGGAAGATGAACTTTCCCCACACGTTTTTGTATTATCTGTTATGATGCCCTGCAGCTTTCAGAGAAACTTTGCAGCTGCCCCCTCTCCCTCCCTTTTTTTGTTATGTAGCGAGTTTCCAGTAATTGTATGTTGTGACCAAGGCCGGTGCAAGGATTTCTGCCGCCCTAGGCAAAGATGCATTTTGCCGCCCCCTCATGTCACTCACTCACTGACAGACACACATTGGCAGACACACACACTCACTGACATACATACACTCACTCACTGACACACACTCACTCACTGACACACACAGATACTTACTGACAAACACTCACTCACTGACAGACACACAAACACACTCTCACTGACAGACATACACTCACTCACTGACAGACAGACACACATACACACTCACTGACATACATACACTCACTCCCTGACAGACACACACTCACTGACAGACAGACATACACACACTCACTGACAGACATACACTCACTCACTGACATACATACACTCACTCATTGACAGACAGACATACACACACACACACACAGACACTCACTGACAGACATACACTCATTCACTGACAGACAGACACACACACTTACTGACATACATACACTCAATCATTGACAGACAGACAGACACACACACACACACTCACTAACATACATACACTCACTCACCGACAGACGCACACACACATATACTCACTGACATACATACATACATACACTCACTCACCGACAGAAAAACACACACACAGACACTCACTGACATACATACTCACTCACAAACACACACACACACACACACAAACACACACTCACTGACAGTCAAACACTCACCTCCCTGGGGTCCAGTGTGGGGCAGCTCCTCACTCGTCCCGTCCGCTGTTTAGTATGCCGGGGGCCAGAATGGCGTCATATTACGGCTTCCGGCATTGCCGAGAGCGCGCAAGGAAGAAGTGAGAGGCTGCAAGAAGAGCCTCCCTCGCAGCCTGCCTGCTCCGTCCCCTTCTCCTCCGGTCACCAGCATTTATTGGCAGAGCAGGCACCTGTCATCAAGGTAAGCAGGTGCCTGTTCTGCCTTACTGTAGCACAGCATCAGGGGCGCCCTGAGGTGGCCAGATGGCCACCTCCTTGCCCCCCTGTGACAGGGATCATCTCAGCGCCCCCACCTTCGGGCGCTTTGAGGATCAGCCCGGCACTTTGGGGGAGGGCAGCTCAAGAGCCGCTCATCCAGTGCTGCGGCCCCACACCAAGAAACATCCCAGGGGCTGCCCCCAGCAGGTTGGTGCCCTAAGAGAATGCCTATTTCTCCTAACAGTGGCGCCGGTCCTGGTTGCGACCTTTGTAAATATGGCTAGATCTGCCTTTCTTTTTGCATATAGCGATTTCTCTATATAATCTGTATGCTCTCCCAATTAAAGCAGAGGCAATCTTTGATTCACAACCGTGGGTGTGTGTGTCTTATTGCTTCTCCGAGCGCTCGTTTCAACAATCTGGTTTCCCTTGAACATACTTTGGGTTATTTATCCACAACACTATTAAGTCTTAGAAACCGATGTACTTAGCGATCAATATGCTATAAAAATGATTTTATGTGTATAATCCTTGGCACTAATGTAATTGGGTATAGCGATTTCGTACACAGTAGGTAGTACAGCCAATTAATAGGAAAAGCCTATACAAGTGTCTTACTTACTGTCAATCCAAAGGCTTGATTTCCTGCCCTCATCGCTCCCACGCTGGGCTATTGGAAGGACAAGAATATATTCTGTGCCAACCTGGCCACAGCATGCGAGAAAGTCTGGGAGAGCATTGAAAGAGAAGAAAGACACAATGGAAGAGTCTCAACAAAGTGCAGGAACTAAGCTACTAAAGATAAGGGGTGATAGGCATATAAAGAGAGCAGTGATAATCAGTAAAAAAGGGGAGAACATAGAAGAAAAATAAAAGCAATAGGGGCACAAGTTACACCGGTGGTAATTCAGCAAAGTGTCTGTGACTGATGTAGCTAAAGCAGAAGGAGGTAAATCATGTGTGGGACAGGCATAAGACTATCCTAGCTATAACATAAGGCCAGGGACTAATGAAAGTATTTAGAAAATTGGGCAGACTAGATGGGCCGAATGGTTCTTATCTGCCGTCACATTCTATGTTTCTATGTTTAATAGGAAAGAGGAAAAGCATTAAATAGAAGAGAGCAATCAGAAAGAGGGAAGAGCAAAGGATACAGAAGAAGAATAAAAAATAAGGGAGAGCACAGGAAGAAAGCATGGACGATAGAGTGGGAGAGCAGTCCGACAAGTTAGACATTAGTGGAAACTTTTGGAAAGGATTTAAAGATTCAACCCTTTATGCAGCCGGAAAAATAATGAAGGAGAAAAGAAGAGACGGTCAGTAGAACACATCTTCATCGCTCAATATTTTCTTTTAGTTTTTGCAAAGCCTGCTTTATGTCCTTATTTCGCAAGCTGTAGATAAGGGGATTGAATATGGGAATGCACAGAGTGTAAAGTAAAGAAAACACTTTGTCCTGCAGCATAGCAAACGCAGACTCCGGACTCAAGTAAATACCAAGGACTAGTCCAAACGTCAGGATGACCACGGTGAGATGAGAAGAGCAGGTGGAGAAGGCCTTTCTCTTGCCTTCACTAGAACTTATTTTCAGGATAGTGGCTATAATGATGATGTAAGTTATTATAATATATAAAAGTGACATAAAGCCAAACAGGGATGCAGAGATCGCTATGACTGAATCCATACTCTGAGTCGCACTGCAGGAGATTTGTAGAAGAGGTTTAACATGGCAGAAAAAATGATTAATTACATTTGACCTGCAGAAGTTATATTGAAACAACAAAGAAATAAATGCTACAGCATCCAAAATCCCAAAAAACCATGATGTAATCGCTAGCTTGACGCAGACCTTCAGATTCATGATTTGTGTGTAGCGCAGTGGAAGACAAATTGCAATAAATCATTTGTGGCGAAACCAACCTCGCCACTGTGAACTGGAGAAGCCTGGTTGCTCGCCTGCTCCCTTTGGACTATGGCCCTGCAGGTTAAACCGTTTATTTCCCCTGCAGAAATTTTTGTGTGATCTGAGTGCCATTCATCTAATAATGTGCACTCAGATCCCAGCTATCTGGGGATATGTGAAATGTCTGTGTGTTATGTGTAAATGTGACTTTATGTATTTTAAAGTGTTTTGTGTCTTTTTGCAACCATGTGCTTAATGGAGTCTTGTGTCTATCCTGGGAGATAATTGAATTACTCTCCAGGATAGAAGACTCTGAAACTGGTTTGGGCCAGAAAGCCATGCTTCATTTAGTCACAAAGGACTTTCCCTTAACTTTTGAACCCCTGGTCTGATTCGTGCCATTTTTTAATATGTTGTTCCCCTGAATGGATTGATTATGAAAATGTATGTTTTATGTTTGTGACATGTATATTTTAGAAGTTAGAAATATTGTGTAAAAACTGTATTCCTCTGCTGGTGATAATGAAATTACCCATTGTGTTCAGTAATCATATCACCTGCAGAGGGGAGGATTTTGTGTGGGAGTGTCTGGGTGTATTGTACGGATTGATTGGTTGTTTTGTAACGCCCTGTGGGCTGTACTATGTTTGTGGATTGGGAATAAAAGAGACTGTATGTGACAGTACAGGGAGTTCCTGCTTAACCCTCAAAGTGAAGTGTCGTCTCATTATTGGGGGAAGGATTTATTGTATGCTGTTCCAGTTTGACTGCTAGGAGAGTAAACCTATTCATATGGTTCCTATTCAACTGTCTACAGCATTCTTATGCTTGAGAGAAGGTATACGCTTCTCTGGTTCAGTGATTGTGGTGTCTGCTGCAGTGCTTGGAGTCCTCAGGAAGCGCTAGGAGCATCCTTTAACGGAGGTACCCAGTCGGGGTGCCAGGCGATCCGTTACATCGATCATGGGCCATGGCAGCTAAAAGACAGAATTCTGTTACTACGCATGTGACAGACAACACAATCTGTGTCATACATGCCACATAGGTTATGTTTCGATGACCTGTTAAGTAGAAATGTAAGAGTTTAGGAAAAATTGATGATGCGAGAGTTAAGTCAATAAAGGACAAGTTACTCAAGAAGAAGTACATGGGTGTGTGGAGATGAGGTTCAGTGAAGGTCACCAAGAGGATAATTAGGTTGCTGCATAATGCCGTCAGATAAGCCAGGAGAAAACCTGAGAAAAGCAGATACTGTAAATGTGGCAACATATAGAGTCCCGTGAGAAGAAATTCTGTGATCTCTGTATTGTTCCAGTTTGTCATCCCCTTGTTTAAACTGATATTCGAAACTGCGTTCAACTACTGAGGACAGAATAAAGCATCTTAGAAGAAAATATAATTACAAGACATACCTACTAAAATTTTATTCCAGAACTTTAGCTCATCTCTGATAGGACCTACTGTTAATTAATGAACATTATATTGACACTGCATTAATTAATAATGCACATTTTCTTTAGATTAGAAACGAAAACAATACTTACTTTAAATGAACACTATAAGTTTAGAAACACAAGCATGTATTCCTGATCTTATAGTGTTGAAAACCCCTTTTAGCCCTCCAGCACCACCATTCCCCCCTTAAAAAGGTAGAACATACCTTTATTCCAGTGCCGCGCAGATATGCTGGTGCTTGCCCCACCCCGAGCAGCCTCCTTGGCTGACATAATTAGAATTAATTATCTCAGCCAATCCAATGCTTGCCCATAGGAAAGCATTGATTTGAATTAGATCCTCAATTATGATATTCTCTGCCAAGGAAGTGGGTGGGAGCGGAGTGAAACACTCCGCGGGCACAACCACCGTTCACAGTTTGACAAGCTTAGCATAAGCTGTCACGACACAGAAAATATGGAAAGAATTATTATAGGCAGCGCTCAATGAGAGCTCCTGACTGGGAGTTATCAGAGGCTGTCTAATATTTTATAATTTCTGCTGTCCTAAGCCACTTTCAGAGCAGTGGGTTAGCATAGGATGCACTACTTTGCAGTATTGCTAGGCGTTGTAATATTTTATTTTTGTCTTAATGAAGCATATGTACCAGTAAAGCTTGGATGCCAGTTGTAGATAAACAGGTGTCATTAAATCATTAAAGAGATGAAAATAATTGTTACCTACAGAGAGGCTGCAAACCAGATAAACAGTCATCCCACAGTCTGAATACTGCCATGTGATTGGTTGGAACTTACATACGTAAATAGTACAATCATGACCCTTTAAAGATTTAAATATTGTCTGGTGTTGACATGCAGGAATTTAGATGACAAACCCTTTGAAATCTTGGATAAATGTGTTTTCACGGCTTACCTTTTCTGAAGCAATGTTCCTGTCAAAACACCCGTGGTTACTGAGATACTAGATGTTATTGAACCGTTTTTGCAATTTTGTATAAATGTTCATTATGAACATTAGGTCACTCTAACTATTTAATCTTTCAAGATTCTTTTCATTCAGTAATTGTACCGGAGGATTGGAGGAAGACAGATGTAATTTGTATATTTAAAAAGGGTTTAAAATCCATGCCTGGAAATTATAGTCCTGTGAGCTTAACTTCTGTGACTGGGAAAATATTTGAAGGACTATTAAGGGATAATATTCAGGAATTTGTTGAGAAGAATTTTGTTATTAGAAATAATCAGCATGGTTTTATTAAGGTCATGTCAAACTAACGTGATTACGTTGTACGAAGAAGTAAGTAGAAGTATAGATCGGGGTGTTGCAGTGGATGTGATCTACTTGGATTTTGCCAAGGCATTTGATCCGGTTCCTCGTAATAGGTTGGTCTTCAAGCCCAAAGAAATTGGTCTAGATGAATATTCTTGTTCTTGGGTAGAACATTGGCCTAAGAATGGAGTACAACGAGTTGTCATTAATGGTAAATTTTCAAGCTGGACAAAAGTGGTAAGTGGTGTCCCTCAGGGTTCTGTTTTGGGACCACTTCTATTTAACATATTTATAAATGATCTTGAAATAGGAATTGAAAGCCATGTTTCAGTGTTTGCAAATGACACAAAACTTTGTAAAGTAATAAAATGTGAGCAGGATATTGCTTTGCTGCAGAGGGATTTAGATAGATTTGGGGGTCTGGGCACTAAAATGGCAGATGAAATTTAATCTAGAGAAATGCAAAGTTATGCACTTCAGGGTAAAGAATGCACAAGCAACTTACACACTAAATGGTAGTGAATTAGGGATAACCACACACGAGAAGGATTTGGGAATTGTTATAGACAGCAAACTATGCAACAATGTGCAATGTCAATCTGCAGTTGCTAAGGCCAGTAAGATTTTGTCATGTATAAATAGGGGCATAAATTCTCGGGATGAAAATACAGGGAGTGCAGAATTATTAGGCAAATGAGTATTTTGACCACATCATCCTCTTTATGCATGTTGTCTTACTCCAAGCTGTATAGGCTCGAAAGCCTACTACCAATTAAGCATATTAGGTGATGTGCATCTCTGTAATGAGAAGGGGTGTGGTCTAATGACATCAACACCCTATATCAGGTGTGCATAATTATTAGGCAACTTCCTTTCCTTTGGCAAAATGGGTCAAAAGAAGGACTTGACAGGCTCAGAAAAGTCAAAAATAGTGAGATATCTTGCAGAGGGATGCAGCACTCTTAAAATTGCAAAGCTTCTGAAGCGTGATCATCGAACAATCAGCGTTTCATTCAAAATAGTCAACAGGGTCGCAAGAAGCGTGTGGAAAAACCAAGGCGCAAAATAACTGCCCATGAACTGAGAAAAGTCAAGCGTGCAGCTGCCACGATGCCACTTGCCACCAGTTTGGCCATATTTCAGAGCTGCAACATCACTGGAGTGCCCAAAAGCACAAGGTGTGCAATACTCAGAGACATGGCCAAGGTAAGAAAGGCTGAAAGACGACCACCACTGAACAAGACACACAAGCTGAAACGTCAAGACTGGGCCAAGAAATATCTCAAGACTGATTTTTCTAAGGTTTTATGGACTGATGAAATGAGAGTGAGTCTTGATGGGCCAGATGGATGGGCCCGTGGCTGGATTGGTAAAGGGCAGAGAGCTCCAGTCCGACTCAGGCGCCAGCAAGGTGGAGGTGGAGTACTGGTTTGGGCTGGTATCATCAAAGATGAGCTTGTGGGGCCTTTTCGGGTTGAGGATGGAGTCAAGCTCAACTCCCAGTCCTACTACCAGTTCCTGGAAGAGACCTTCTTCAAGCAGTGGTACAGGAAGAAGTCTGCATCCTTCAAGAAAAACATGATTTTCATGCAGGACAATGCTCCATCACACGCGTCCAAGTACTCCACAGCGTGGCTGGCAAGAAAGGGTATAAAGAAGAAAATCTAATGACATGGCCTCCTTGTTCACCTGATCTGAACCCCATTGAGAACCTGTGGTCCATCATCAAATGTGAGATTTACAAGGAGGGAAAACAGTACACCTCTCTGAACAGTGTCTGGGAGGCTGTAGTTGCTGCTGCACGCAATGTTGATGGTGAACAGATCAAAACACTGACAGAATCCATGGATGGCAGGCTTTTGAGTGTCCTTGCAAAGAAAGGTGGCTATATTGGTCACTGATTTGTTTTTGTTTTGTTTTTTGAATGTCAGAAATGTATATTTGTGAATGTTGAGATGTTATATTGGTTTCACTGGTAATAATAAATAATTGAAATGGGTATATATTTGTTTTTTGTTAAGTTGCCTAATAATTATGCACAGTAATAGTCACCTGCACACACAGATATCCCCCTAACATAGCTATAACTAGAAACAAACTAAAAACTACTTCCAAAAATATTCAGCTTTGATATTAATGAGTTTTTTGGGTTCATTGAGAACATGGTTGTTGTTCAATAATAAAATTAATCCTCAAAAATACAACTTGCCTAATAATTCTGCACTCCCTGTATAATTTTGACTCTTTATAAATCCCTAGTAAGACCACACCTTGACTATGCTGTGTAATTGTGGGGGCCTGTTCTAAAGAACTAGAGAAACTGCAGAGACGAGCTACATAATTAATAAAAGGAATAGAGCATTTTAGTTATGAAGAAAGGTTAAAAAATGCAAATCCTTTTAGTTTGGAAAAACAGCGGCTCAGAGGGGATATGATAACATTATACAAATATATTCGGGGCCAATACAAACCTTTATCTGGAAATCTATTCATAAACAGGGCTATACATAGGACACAAGGTCACACATTTAGACTGGAAGAAAGGAGATTTCATCTAAGGCAAATACAAGTTTTTTTACTGTAAGAACAATAAGGATATGGAATTCTCTGCCTGAAGAGGTGGTTTTATCAGAGTCTGTACAGATGTTTAAACAGCAATTGGATAAATACTTGCAAAAACATAATATTCAGGGATATAATTTCTAATTAGTCGGGTGATAGCTGATGGACCCAAGGAGATATCTGACTGCCATTCTGGGGTCAAGACGGAATTGTTTCCTAGTTTGTTGCAAAATTGAAAGTGCTTTAGACTGGGCCTTTGCATTCTTTTGGATCATCAGCAAAAACATATGTGAGAAAGGTTGAACTTGATGAACGCATGTCTCTTTTCAGCTATGTACCTATGTAACTATGTAACTATGTAACTATGTACCAGTGGAATTTTGCATTCCAGCAAACTGTTTAGTTTTGAGAGTGGCTTAGGACTGCAGTGATTTGTAAAAACTGCACAGCTACAAGCCAGCCCCTCATGGCTGTCACTCAAACATCTAAAATGCTTAGTTCTTTAAGTTTATCAAGTCTTTAAATTCTTTCAACTTCACAAAAAAAAAGAAGTAATTTAACTGATTATCTGCTTTCTTTAAAATCTAAATGTTGTAAGAAATAGAATTTACTTGTGGTACAGTCTAAGGAGCAGGCTCAGAATTTTCTGTACACTGGTATATCATCCAAAGCTGACTAAATATTACATTAATGATCAATATGATGTTATAACGTGTGTACATAAATAAAGGCCACGTCTCTACAGCTAGAATTGTCAATGTATGTACTAAGAAGGATTGATTGACAGATGAGAAAATCAATCATATAAAGTTGGTAAAATATTTTAGCAATGAAAAGTTTTTGAGAAGTATTTGATATAGTCAAAAACAAATACATTAACAGAAAGAAAATACATACATTTCCTGTACTGGTATTAAAATCCGATATTTCAGTTTCATAATATCTGTGTGTAACGTGTTTTAGATATGATAATGAATATTAATTACATTCGTGTGAGTACTATTAAGATATCCATGCATTATGTATTAGATTAGGTGTAATTATAGAAACATGTAGCAATAACAAAGAAAGTTAAATAAAAAATACAAAATTAAAGTCTGAGGGAATAGTTATAGATTAATAATTTGGAATGTTTTTCAAACAGTATTTAATCATTCTGAAAGCTTCTTAAATCGATACTTTGGGCATTTAATATTGTCATTGATTAAGATTTTTGAAGGATTTCCTAGTTTTGATTAACTTTATCTAAAAATATTTAATCCTTTGAAAAGCTTATCATAAATTGAGGCCATTGTTAGCTAGCACAAATAGAGATAATTCTTATTATTTTATTACTTTATAAAGAAACTTGTTTTCATTAACGCCATAGTGCAGCTGTAGTTTGTCTGACTGTTGAAATATAACCAGGATATTACTCTAAAATCCTCCTTGAAATCACAGCATAACACAAGGAGCGTGATTTTGTACTATGAATTTCCAGCACACTGTGGTGCAGAATAAATGGCAGATTGCTCTGGAAGGACATTTTACACTGGGGCTAAAATACCCCAAATTAGGGACTGTTCTTAAAATTCTACAATACTTGTTGGGCAAGATTAACATATCACACATCTTACCTGGGAGTCTGGAAATATTTTATTTGTATAGAGAAGAAAGCCAAGCAAGAGTGTTTCTACTCCTGTATTTATATTTATATTTGAGTAATCCTAAAGGATAGCCTGGAGAACAGGGAAATTATAAACATAGTTTGCAAAGAGGACTCTCTGTTAATAGAAAGTCTTGGGATTTATATTGTAATATCAATCATGATAAGATTTCTGATGTTTTTCATAATTTTGATGTGTAGCATAATGATTAGCAATGTTGTAGAAACATCTCATCTCGAGAGGAGTACCCACAGAAGAGAGGTGTAGTGTCACCTCTTAAAGGCACAGCAAAACTGATAGTGATAGGCTCCCATTCATGTTAGTGTTCTTAGTTACAAGCAAGTTATTTCGCTTTTTGTTACATATCGTCTGCACTATACAATCTCTCTTTTATTTTTTCCATGTATATGCTGCTGTTTTGGACTTCCTATGTGTCATCGATATTTAAGGCTAAGATAAATCTTCTTAACGTTTCACAAGGCCTTAGAATGGCTGGAAGAAAGCCAAGGTCAAACGAAGGAGAGTACAGCATACTTGGTAAGACAAGCCAAGGTCAGGAACACAGAAAGTGGAGAAAAGATAAACAAGCCTAAGTTGGTAACAAGAAATCCCCAAATAATGTAAAGCGTACTCTTGGGTGAAAAAGAACCACAACAGGGCAACTTGCTACTGAAAGGCCCTGGCTTATAAAGCCAGGGAATCAATTCTATTTGGTCTGCATCACTGTAGAGTGCCTAAACACCCGAATTCGGGCAAAAGCCGAATTCAGGAGTTTCAGTTTGTGTGAACCAATCGGTTCGGGAATTTGAGTCACGATGTTATGACGTTGGTGCGACTCCATACAAATAGACGTAAAGGCAGAGCGTGCAGCATCTGACTCGCCACCAGATCGGAGAGCTCCAAAATGGGTAAGTATGACATTACCCTATGCTTTGCAATAGCTGTCATTGAGTGGGAAAGCCTACATAAGAGCTGTGGCGAACACCCGAATGGGAAGAGGGGTTTTGCCACCGGAGTTGTTCTTTTCCCCCAGTGTGAGTAAAGCTGCAGTAATCCTGGAAGCAAGAATCCTAAAACGTAGTGAAATAGCTGTTCCCTACAGACATGAGACGAGGCTCTGTGTTGAGGGTAAAACTGGAACTGCTTTAATGGGAGCCACAGCAGGCCTTTTATGCAAGTCCCCATGCAAGGGGTTTCTGGTGACTTATTCCAAGGGCATTCCCCACTGGACCTGAGAGGGGACAGCAACATGACTACACACATACTTACATTACCTCTCAGGTCCAGGACAAACATAATAAAAATATCTCAAAATATATATTTAACAGTGAAATATTCCTTCAAATTCTATATTACCGGATAGCCTGGGTCTGAGCGCACAACATATCCTGAAAGCGCTCAGATCACTCGAAACGTCACCGGGTATAGTTTAGACCGACTGCACACTAGGTGCCTGCCCAAAATAATTCCATGAAATCAGGCTTTGCGGTCAGTCTCTTTCAGGAATATCAAATACACAGTCTTTTTGTACGAATAACAGTTTGTGCATATATTCACAGAGTATCTGTAGGACGTTTCTACCGAATGCGGCTTTGTTCGTGTAAATAGTGGCAAACATATTTGAGTATGGAAGTCTTAGTGGTATTCGCGCCGTCGAGTGTCCGATTTTAGTTCCATACACTCAACTACCAAACACCACTGTCTGTGTTCGTGTCCAAAGATGGCCACCGCCATGTGTTCGGCATATACGAACGACGACCACCCAGCCGACCTCTTAGAATGTTGAGGTGCTTGCGGTTACAGAGGTGTTAGCAGAGGTTACTGGGGTCAACAAACGGCACACTCCACATATGGGTGGTCTGTTGTTCGGTAGATTATTCGGTATTCAAACAGGGCAAAGTTAACATATGAGTTGGATGTATTTCACCGAGCAAACAGGCAGAGGGAACAAAGAGCTGTAAAATCCAGGGACAGGGAGGTCTGTCACAAGAGCATTCCCCACTACCAGAGCTAAGTGTGCGTGGAACCTTCATGAAGATGGATTCATTCTATTTCTTGTTACCCATTATTAAACTAATTGTGCTTGGGTGGTGCTTGGGTGGTCACTAAGTCCCTCCCCCTGATTTCTATAGTTAGGACCCATACTCACCATGAGTACACTGTGGCCTTCGAGTGCACTAGGTCTTTCCTTCAACTACTAAAATTAGGGCATCCAAACACCAACAATAGGTAGGGTCTCAGGAACACACTATGTTCTCCCCCCATGATTATTACAATAGCCCCACTTTACACCTCGGCTTGGTGCAAGGACGAGAACACTAGGCCCTGTCATGCGGTAACACTTCCGGGTTCAGCACTCCGCTGAGCGGAGCCACACCCCGCCCCCCTCTGAGGTGGCTCTGACGGTATTTAGGAAGACCGCGCCAGAGAGAGGGTGCTTTTGTGATACTGGGAGCTACTTCCACCAGACTCACCATTCCACAGGCTCTGGCAATGTGGGTCCTACTTCCGGGTATGCACGCCGGCTCCTGGGACACGTCGGCTCTACAAGCTCTGAAGTCGTCCTAGCCATCTGGCTAAGACAAGTATACTTTATACCATAGAGGATTACTGGTGAACAGAAAATCACTTACATTACAAGTGGACTTTATCTCTGGACTATTGGAGGACTACTCAGATTAACCTTAAGTATATCTTTCAGCTATTTGTCTACAATATCATTTAATAATGAACTAATGCTTGCTTACTCAAATCTTCACTGCTTCAAGCTACTAATTATATGGAGGACAACTCCCATCATGCTTATTCACTATGAACTGTTTCTTGCTTTGCAAATGCACTCAGTGCTACAAGCTACTAATTATATGGAGGACAACTCCCATCATGCTTATTAACTATGAACTGTTCTTGCTTTGCAAATATTCTCAACTACTTGTTTAATGTTACTATTGAAGATTATTCTCATTAACCAAAGAATGTTACTTAATGCATCTCTGAGGAAATACTTATTAATGAACTTTGTGCTGTTAATTACTTGCACTTCTTCTTTTTGGATTATTGTCTAAATGCAATGCATTTAAGTTTAACAATTATTAAAACTTCATTGGAATCAAGTTGCGAGCAATCCTCTCTTTTTGTAAAGCTACAGTATTGATACTTTAAAGTTTCTCTGTATCTTCACTAATGTAATTAGGGAGGTTTACAAGCTGCATTTGAGTTCTAATCCAAATCACCCAAGTAGCGTAACAGAATCACCAAGCCCAAAATGGAACCAGCAGAAGTGAATTCCCAAATTACCTCTTTAACCCACACAGTTGAAATACTCACACAAGGCATGCAAGATTTGCAAATTGCTAATGAGAGACTTCTTACTTACATTAGAGAAATGCAAAGTAAAGTTGCTCATTCTTCAAGTGACCCTGCTGTCTGCAATCCCGAAAAAAAATTTGGAGAACGCTCCAAATACAGAGAATTTTTGAATTCATGCAAATTGCTGTTTACTCTTAAACACAGGGCTTACCCCACAGACAAGATTAAGGTCTGTTCAATAATTTCCTATTTAAGGGGTGAACCCATGTCCTGGGCACATTCATTTCTGGAAAATGAAGATCCTATTTTGGATTCTTTAGATAATTTTATTGAAGCAATGTCACTACTTTATGATGACCCTAATAAACAAACTACTGCTGATCTTACTATTAGATTATTACAACAAACAAATCGACCTGTGGAGGATTATATTGCTGAATTCAAAAGATGGGCTTCAGAAACCCAATGGTATGATATAGCTCTATGTAATCAGTTCTGTTTAGGATTGTCTAAAACAGTTAAAGATGAATTATCTAGAACCACTCTTCCTCCAACGCCAGATACATTAATTCAACTCTCTATCAGTATAAATAGAAGAATCAGAGAACGTAAAGCTGAAAAAGCTCTCTCTAATTTATCTTGGAAAAAACCCAGTCCACCTTTGTGCATGCCTAATAAACCCTTGTAACCAAGTGAACCTATTTATTAGGGGACCTTTGTCTATGGAAGAAAAAACAAGAAGGAGAGATTTAAATCACTGTATGTACTGTGCTTCTAAGGATCATCTCTTACAAGAATGTTCTCTACTAAAACGCGCTAAAAGAGGAAAGCCTAAAATTAATACCTCAATTCTGAAAACACTTACCTTTTCCTCCTCTCATCAGTTTGCCGTACCTTTAATTCTACAGTGGGACAAAGAAAGAATCAAGACTGAGGCTATTATTGATTCTGGAGCTACGGGGATATTCATAGATTCTTTGTTTGTTGAAACCAATAAAATTCCTTATGTGAAAAAAGCATCTTTTATCTCCATCAGAGTGATTGATGGATCTTTAATCCCCTCTGGTCCTATAAAAACTGAAACTGTTCCTATTAGGACCATTGTCAATAATAACCATTCAGAATTTCTTGTTTATGATATTATAAAATCCCCTCTTTTTCCTATCATGTTACGTATTAACTGGTTACAAACTCATAATCCCTTCATTCGTTGGGCTACCTTTTCTTTCATCTTTGACTCAGAATATTGTAAGGACAATTGTCTTCCACAGATTCCTACACTTCAATTAAGTCAAGAAACCTTAATACCAGAACAATATTCAGATTATTCTGACGTATTTAGTAAAAAGGAAGCTGAAACTCTTCCTCCTGATAGAATTTATGATTGTCCTATTGATTTTATTCCTGGTGCTACTATCCTCTATGGTCATATATATCCACTTTCTGAAAAAGAATTGGGAATTCTTAAAGAGTACCTTGATGAAAAGCTCTGTAAAGGATTCATACGTCCTTCTACTTCTCCTGCTGCCTCCGGGATCTTTTTTGTAAGAAACAAAGATCAAACTATATGTCCTATTATTGATTACCGTGCTTTAAATAAAATCACAGTAAAAAAATGCTACCCTCTACCTTTGATTTCTGAACTAATTGAAAGATTACGCACGGCAACTATTTTTACTAAACTTGATCTGCAAGGAGCTAATAACCTAATTAGAATTAAAAAGGACGACGAATGGAAGACGGCTTTCCAAACTACATATGGCCTCTTTGAATATTTGGTTATGCCATTTGGACTTTGTAATGCTCCTGCTACTTTCCAACACTTTATTAATGATATTTTCAGAGACCTCTTGGATATTAGTGTCATTATTTATCTAGATGATATATTAATTTATTCCGATAACCTTAAAGATCATAGGAAACATGTACGCTCGGTGTTATCCCGATTAAGAATTCACAAACTATATGCTAAACCCAAAAAATGTTTATTTGAAGTCAACGAACTCAATTTTCTTGGCTATATTATTTCGCCTCATTCAATAAGAATGGATGATTCCAAAATAAAATGCATTCTTGACTGGCCTACACTTTCATCTATCAAAGATGTCCAGAGATTTCTTGGTTTTGCAAATTTTTACAGTAAGTTTATCAAGAATTTCTCTGAGATAGCCCATCCTCTTCATGCTCTTACTGGAAACAAACATCCCTTTAGGTGGAATAACTATGCACAAGAAGCTTTTGATGAATTAAAAAAACAGATTTACAACTGCTCCTGTTCTACACCTTCCCAATCCTTCATATCCTTATATCCTAGAAGTAGATGCATCTCAAGATTCTCTCCATCCTGTCGCTTTTCTCTCAAGATCCTTAACCGCAGCAGAAATGAACTATCCTATTGGAGAAAAAGAATTGTTAGGCATTAAAATAGCTTTTGAGAATTGGCGTCATCTTCTAGAAGGAAATGAAATTCCTATCCTTGTTTACACTGACCACAGGAATCTTGAATACCTTTATTCAAATAAAACTTTATCTTCCAGACAAATAAGATGGAACCTTTTTTTTGATTGATTCAACTTTCAAATAGTTTATAGACCTGGATCTCAAAACAAAAAAGCTGATGCTCTTTCCAGAATTCCTTGTAATCCTTCTCTATAAGAGAAAACTTTGTCAATATTATCAAACAATAAAATAATTGGACTTACAACAACTATATTGGATGAACTTAAACAATTATCTCACAAGGAACTTGAACTACCTACTACTCATAATGTTCAAAAAAGATGGAATCTTTTATTTCAAAAATAGAATTTACATTCCTCCAAAACTCCGAAACAACCTTTTGAAATTGATTCATGATTCCCCCCTTGCTGGACATCCTGGGATAAAAAAGACAATCAAACTCTCTACTAGACAATATTGGTGGCCTTGTCAAGACAAAACCATTGAAACTTATGTAAAGTCTTGTCCAGTTTGTCAAAGGTCTAAAGCGGAACGTCACCTCCCTTATGGATTATTGACTGGATTACCAGTACCTGAGAGACCTTGGCAATCTATTTCCATTGACTTTATGGTGGAACTCCCTCCTTCTCAGAAATTCCCTACCATCCTTGTTGTCGTAGACCGTTTCACAAAAATGACACATTCATTCCTTTGAAAAAGTTACCCTCATCCTCTGAACTTTCTAAAGTTTTCATTTAAAGCAGGGTTGTCAAACATGCAGCCCACCAGATGTTGCTGAACTACAACTCCCATGATTCCCTGGCTATATGTTTCATTGAAAGAATCATGGGAGTTGTAGTTCAGCAACATCTGGGGGGCCGCATGTTTGACAACCCTGATTTAAAGCATAATCAAATTACATGGATTCCCTGAAGAAATAATTTCAGACAGAGGTTCTCAATTTACTTCACGTTTTTGGAAGGAAATGTGTTCTTCACTTCAAATCCAACGTAAACTCTCTTCAGCATACCATCCCCAAACAAATGGCCAAACAGACAGAGTCAATCAATGTTTGGAACATTACCTTTGTTGTTACTGTACGTATTTACAAGATGACTGGAGTAATTGGTTACCCATGGCTGAATTTGCCTATAATAACTCCATACATTCAAGCAGCAAACTGACACCATTCTTTTCAAATTATGGATTCCATCCCTCCTTGTTTTCTGATAATCCAAAAATAACTTCTAATCCCATGGTTTCTATTCAGAATATGGAAATGTCCTCATTGTTCAAGCAATTAAAGAAAAACCTTGAAAGTTCTATGTCCTTATATAAACGGAATTATGATGTTAAATGGAGAGTACCTCCTAAATATAAAATTGGTGACACTGTTTGGTTGTCTTCAAAAAATATTTCTACTAACCGTCCTTCTAAGTCCTCTTTTTCTTGGACCTTTTCAAATTGAATCTATTATAAATGAAAATGTTGTGAAATTGAAACTTCCTCCATCACTTAAACTTCATCCTGTTTTTCATGTTTCACTCCTAAAGTATTTTCTTCCAGATTCCTTCCAGAGGGAACAATTGTCAAGGCCTGACCCCATTGAAGTAAAAGGAGATTTGGAATATGAACTAGAGAAAATTCTTGACTCCAGACTTCATAGAGGTAACTTACAATACCTTATTAGATGGAAGGGTTATGGAGAAGAAGATAACACCTGGGAGAATTCCTCTGAAATACATGCAAAGAAGTTGATTACTGCCTTTCACAGAAGATACCCTCAAAAACTGAGGTAATAGCACCCGGAGTGTGCTCCTTAGGTGGGGGGTCCTGTCATGCGGTAACACTTCCGGGTTTGGCACTCTGCTGTGCAGAGCCAGACCCCGTCCCCCTCTGACGCGGCTCTGAAGGTATTTAGGGAGACCGCGCCAGAGAGAGGGTGCTTGGTGATACTGGGAGCTGATAGCGCACCAGACTCACCGTTCCACAGGCTCTGGCAATGTGGGTCCTACTTCCGAGTATGCACGCAGGCTCCTGGGACACGCCGGCTCTACAAGCTCTGAAGTCGTCCTAGCCATCTGGCTAAGACAAGTATACTTTATACCATAGAGGATTACTGGAGAACAGAAAATCACTTACATTACAAGTGGACTTTATCTCTGGACTATTGGAGGACTACTCAGATTAACCTT
The DNA here is from genome assembly GCA_933207985.1 of Pelobates cultripes. Taxonomy (NCBI): domain Eukaryota; kingdom Metazoa; phylum Chordata; class Amphibia; order Anura; family Pelobatidae; genus Pelobates; species Pelobates cultripes. The sequence continues at coordinate 3,815,560 of OW240920.1, read as the reverse complement.
AAGTATAACTTTCAGCTATTTGTCTACAATATCATTTAATAATGAACTAATGCTTGCTTACTTAAATCTTCACTACTTCAAGCTACTAATTATATGGAGGCCAACTCCCATCATGCTTATTTACTATGAACTGTTTCTTGCTTTGCAAATGCACTCATTGCTTCAAGCTACTAATTACAAGGAAGCCAACTCCCATCATGCTTATTCACTATGAACGGTTTCTTGCTTTGCAAATATTCTCAACTACTTGTTTAATGTTACTATTGAAGATTATTCTCATTAACCAAAGAATGTTACTTAATGCATCTCTGAGGAAATACTTATTAATGAACTTTGTGTTGTTGATTACTTGCACCTCTTCTTTTTGGATTATTGCCTAAATGCAATGCATTTAAGTTTAAACAATATTAAAACTTCGTTTGAATCAAGTTACCAGCAATTCTCTCTTTTCTTAAAGCTACAGTATTGATACTTTAAAGTTTCTCCGTATCTTCACTAATGTAATTAGGGAGGTTTACAAGCTGCATTTGAGTTCCAATCCAAATCACCCAAGTAGCGTAACAGGCCCTAACAGAAGGACTAATGCAGAGTAGTATGTCTCAGTAATATCAGTAAAATGTGATAATTTGTGAATAATTGATAATCACATGTTATGGAGCCCACACAGTGACTCTTAAAGTGTAGGGCAGAGTGGTATAATCCGCACTCTGGGTTTGCCGTGGAGTGTCGTTCTTCTCCATGTTGTTGTATGCAATAAAACAGAGATAAAACTATAATGCACACTGTAGTACTGATTAGTGAAAATTAATGGAAAATGCCCAAATTTGCCCAATCCATACAGCATAGGTGGAATATTCCCCACCAAGGAAGGTGATGGAATAAAAGCAGGAGGGTCCAGATTGTCTTGGATAAATAAACTAAATTTTGTTTAATACACAAACTGCTTAAAAAACAATAAAATAGAATCAAAATGCAACACTACCAAATAAGACTTTATTTATTCGAAGTACGGATTAAGAAACAATGGACACATAAAAAACACAGTTTTACATTGAATAAGGCTATTTAAAATCACCCATTTCATGAGACACATACGGGGATCCAGTTCCACCATATGGTAATATTGTGTTCAGCCCATCACTACTTCGCAGTGTTTTAGACCAAACCAAGTGTTTGATTGAGTGTCTGCCTCTGTCCAGATTTTAAAGTAAAATGTGTGCACGCTGAAGAAACCACACTGACAGCAAGATTCAGTTAAATGAAAGCTTTAAGTGTTTACTTGGGGGCGGGAAGCCCCGTATAAAGGCAAAAGAATGCAGGAGTGTACAATATACGGAATGCACATTTTATTAGTAATTGCTTAAGTGTTTTATCTTGATGGACTTCCTACAGGGTGTGAGGTCATTATCATCCTCGGTGCAGCTCCGGAAGGAGACGCCATATTGTTACATGAGGTTTCTTGGTCAATGGGAGGGGGTGCCCTGGCGGCCATTTTGAGTAGTAAATGGGCACAGGGGCACATAGTATTTTACTAATATTAATTTCTATCTATCACAGCAGCACTCCAACATCTGTGGGTCCTATACTAACTTCAAAAGGGTGAGACAAATAAAATAGGGATAAATAACATAAAGTGTATTAAGTTAGTCTATTGTAAGAGCACTGTGAGAATACAGAATGATAAAAGCAATTAAAAACAGTGACAAAACTAAACACGGTGTCAAAACTAAACTTTGTTTATTTGTTGTATAATCATTGTTATGTAACACCCATAGACGTTTGCAGTTTTACAATTGGGATGTAAAAAAAATCATAGCCAAGTGTAGTCCATACAGTTACAATAAACATGTGTAAAGGCAGGAATTTGCAAGCTACTACAACTACAATTACTTACATAGTGCCAACATATTCCACAGCGCTGTGCAATAGGAAACGAGACATACATTTAATTTTAACAAAACATGTATGGAGTATAGGAACGGTAGGCGCAGAAAGTCCTGCTCAAACAAGCTCATAATTTAAAGGGATGAGGGACAAATACACAAATGGAAGTAAGGGAATTGATATTTGTATGTTGTAGAGGATGGGAGAGATGTTTTGGAAGGGGAAGCCTTCAATCACAGCCTTTAACTTGTCCCTGTAATGCTAAATCATTTTCAGAACCCTCTGTGGCAAACCCTGCCACTAAAATACTAACTGTTCTGTGCGAATAAACACTGGAGTTATTATAAGCGAATGGGTGCAAAGGCAGAGACTCAATTCACGAACGGACTATACTGTTATTCATGCTGTTATGTATGCGAATCCCCTGAAACTACCGAACGAGAGACCACCCCGGGGTGGTCGTGTGTCTCCTATTAACCAAAGATACAATGTTGCGAAGTGTATTAAGTGCGAGTGTGTGTGGCCGACATTTCGCCTACCGAACACGTGGCGGCGGCCATCTTACGCACGAACAGCAGTACTTGGTCGTCGAATGCCTGGAACTCAAACCGGGCATTCAACTAACCAAGTACCGCTAAGACCTCCAGCACGCTCAAAAAGCACGAAGCAAACACACGAACACCTCGGCATTCGGTAGGTGGAATCCCACGAACGAGGGGATTTATACGAACGGTAACAGATGCCTGGATGCCTAAGCCGTTCGGGACTTTTGATTCACTAGAAAAGACAGACCGCAGGGCCAGAATTCATGGAACTGTTTTCGGCTACTGAGCCCGTGCAGTCGGTCAAATCTTTCACTGGCTGTAACTCTCGAACCCCTGGTCCGATCTGGGTGAATTTTGAGTATGTTGCTCACCCAGATCAGGGCTACCAGGGGACCCCTTATTTAACCCTGTACCCCCTGTATTTAGAGGACATCCACAAAGTGGGGAAAACTCTGTACATATTAATCTGTTTAAATGTTAATCTAAGGGGAGGAGAGGGATGGGAGGTGACCACGATATGATTGGGTACTGTAGTAATTGTGAAAGTTACCTCCCTTGCATGGGAGAAATGCATAAAAGCAGACCTGTGAATAAAGCTGACAGTTGACTCCCAGACTATGTGTCGTCTAGTCCTTGGGGAGGTGGATTATGCTGTGTTCCTGTAATTTTGTATGCTGAATCTTTGTTCCCAGCGGAGAGCTATTGGATTAACCCCTGCTACTCCGCTACACCCTCTTTCACTGACAGCTGCACACTACAGGAGGAGGGAAAAGGGGTCTGTCGTTTAACCCCTTAAAGACACATGACGTGTGACATGTCATGATTCCCTTTTATTCCAGAAGTTTGGTCCTTAAGGGGTTAAAGTCCTTTTCTAAAGAAGAAATTGAACTTTTTGAACAAGAGGAAGTTATGTTTTGCTTTATGAGCTTTTTTTTTTTTAACTTTAATTTGCAATGCAAAACGAAATTTAACTGAATGTACATTGTTAAGATTTAAGGAGTTAAACTAAAGGAGAAAGAGGGATAGGAATATTAGCAGTATTTAACCGGAAGTGCCCCTATTTAGAGGGACGGGCAGTCCCCATTTTGGGCTTAAATCCCTCTTTCTCTCCTAATGTCCCTCTTTTTTATCCTAATGTCTCTCTTTTTTATCCCAATGTCTCTCTTTTCTATCCTAATGTAATTCTTTTCTAGGAGCTGCATATTGTTGGTGCGTCTGAGACACGGCCAGTACAAGACTATTTTGTGCCCTAGGTCAAGACCAGTTACTTGCACCCCCTTCCCAAATAAAAATTGGCAACCAACTGTGTGTGTCTTTTTCTCCCACAGCTTCTTTGCGTGTCTCTTCCTCTCGCAGACCCTTTGTGGATTTCATTCTGCCCCTGCCCCTCTGCGGTTCTCTTTCTGGTCATCCCCAGCCCTGTGTGTGTCTCTTTGTCCACTCCAGCCCCTCTATGCTTTTGTCAACCTTGCCTTTCTGTGTGTCTCTTTACCCCCTTAGCTCTCTATGTGCTTCTTCTACCCCACCCCCCAGCCCTCTTTGAAAACTCTTCTAGTTTTCCAGAAGACATCATTTTAATATCTAAAATACTCTTTCTAGCTTTTGTAAAACCCTCTTTACATCTTTATTTCTAAGGCTGTATATAACAGGATTCATGGTAGGAATGCAAATTGTGTATAATACAGAAAACACTTTGTCCTGCTCAATAGAATATGCTGATTTTGGCCTCATGGCCATTCCGAGGATTATCCCAAAGAAGAGTACAACCACCGTTAGGTGAGATGAGCAGGTGGAGAAGGCTTTTTGCTTTCCCTCTTTGGAGCGGATCCTCAGGATAGTGGATAGAATGACAATGTACGTCATTAGGATGAATAGTAATGGTGTGAAGCCAAACAGCACCCCAGACAACTGTATGGCAGATTCCAAACTCTGAGTGCCACTGCAGGAAAGTTTGAGAAGGGGTTTGAGATCACAAAATAAATGGTTAATGACATTAGATCTGCAGAAGGAATATTGGGACAACAAAAACACATAGGTTGTAGCGTCAAGAAACCCACAGAACCATGAAGCAAATGCCAGCTTGATACAAATCCTCAGATTCATGAGTTGTGTGTATCGTAGTGGATGACAGATGGCCACATATCGGTCAAATGCCATAACAGCTAGCAGGCAGTACTCTGCCACCACACATACAACAAAGATAGACATCTGAAGGATACATCCAGTATAGGTAATGTTTTGATGGCCTGTCAAGCAAATATGTAGCAGTTTAGGTACAATTGTTGATGTGAAAGTCAAATCAAGAAAGGACAAGTTACACAGGAAGAAGTACATGGGTGTGTGGAGATGTGGTCCACTGAAAATCACCAGAATGATTGTGAGGTTACCAGTCAATGCCATAAGATAAGTTAGGAGAAAGATTAGGAAAAGCATGAACTGTAGATGAGGCAACTCGTAGAACCCCATGAGAAGAAATTCCATGACCTCGGTTTCATTCCAGCTCTCCATTTTCAAAGTCTAAATAAATGTTGGATTCAAGATCCAGCTATTAAGGACAGAGTGAAGCATCAAAGGTGATCACAAAGCATTAAACAATCTTTCTAGTATAGACCAACTCCAGTTCATAACGTTAGTGCCTAGAGAGGTTTACAGATGGACCCTCAGAGGACTGATTTACTTATAGCATAAATAAAAGAAGTCACAGACTATAATAGACTATGGCCATCTAACACTGAGATTCCCTTGAATATGGACCAATCGATTTGTAAAGTTGAGATAGTGTAATTTTAAAATAAGGGAGAAAGACATGGGTGAGACAAGTATTAGTGGTTCCTTGATGCAGACTTTTTGTAGGTACTAAGTGGATTTTGGTCAATTAGCCCTCCTGTTAGCACACTTCTTTTTACATCTGCTCCTTTTATGGGTTTCATCTTTTCTCCATATGTAGGTGTGTTTAATAAACTCTAAATTGTACTATATTTAAAAATAAATGAAAAACAGGTTGACTTTAGGTCATATTGCTTAACATCTGAAGGTTTTCTGTAAAAATCTGCATTAATTCTGTGTAGGAATGTATTCGTGTATTTCTGTAATAGAGAGCAGTCATATGCTAAAAGCCGAAAGCTGCTAGCATTCATATGGTAGTTTCATGAACAGGGACTTTATACACTGTTCGTGAAACGAATAAAGTACCGAATGGGAGCCCACACACAAAGGGTCGTGTGGCTCCCATTAACCGATTGCAACATTGTAGCAATCGGCGGGTAATTGCTTTCCTGGGTGGCCATCGTTCGGCTACTGACCACGCGGCGGTCGGCCATCTTGGATCCTTTGTTATCCCAGCGGTGTTTGGTCGTCGAGCGCCTGGAACTAAAATCGGCTACTCAATGGCGAGAACACCGCTGGACTTCCAGCTCGTTCGGGAGCACCGGTCCTTCGAAATTTTATTCAGCCATATGTATTCGATACTTTTAAGGTGAATGTAATATAACGTGTGTTTCGTGCGGCGTTCGGTTATTGATGCAGGGATCTGAGCGGTACTTTCACAAAGTGTGCGCTCAGACCCCAGCTATCTACCGAAAAGTCATTCAGTATAATCACACGAATAATATTATAGTTATGTATTTTTGTGTGAAAAGCCGGTTCTGCTGTACGGAGGGATAATCCACTTAACAGGATACTCTAGTGAGAGTATCCCTCTGGTACAGCAGTGCATGGTGGGAGAAATGTCCTGCATGTTCAGTTCCCTATGTAGTCCACTACTGTACAACCCCTGTAAAGTGACTAAGGAAACCCCTTGCATGGGGAATCACCATGGAGCTTGTGAATAAAATCGTCAGTTGACTCCCAGAACTGTGTTTCGTCCGGTTACTGGGGGATTTGGGATATTGCCTTCATTTTCAGCGCTTTACTTGGATTACTTTCTGTATCAGCGGAGATATTGGGATTTAACATTGCAGCTCCTCTACACAGGTTAATAGCCAAGCTGTGACTATATTTTGCCTACAGTCTGTGTTTCCGATTTCAGCCCAGTACAATTTTGAGTTTAGTAAATAACTCTGAATGACTGGAAGAGCATTGTGTTAAATGAGGTTCACATGGGTCTACAATAGGGCTTCCTGACCTTTTTTTTGACCAGAGAACAATTCAATAAGAGGACATTTTCCAAGGCAGGTCTATTTTTTTTAAAGAAACACTATTGCATTAGGAACACAAACCTGTATTGCTTATACTATAGTACCCATGTCACTATTTAGATTAGTGGCTTTCTGTGGGTAATACAAATGAGTAAAATATAGGTTTTACTTACATTTTCTCCAGGGCTGGGGCTCGGTGCTGATACAGCTCCACCTCCCACAACATCATTGTGGAGGGGTTGCATCCCAAGTGGTTGCCCAATCTAATGCTCCTCATAGAGGTGCATTGGAGACATGAAGCACATGTGTGGTGAGCACTGAACACATATAATCAAATGCTTCTCATAAGCAAGCATTGGATTAATGAACAGCATTTGGTCACATTACTCAATTGTTGCTCAAGAAGCGCCTCTAGTTGTTGTCTAGAAGATGTATACTGGATGTATGTTTAACCCTGCAATGCTAACTATAAATTATGTACATTGTTAAAACTTCAGAGCCACTGCACCCAAACCACTTGATTGAAATGGTCTGCTTGACTTTAATGGTCCTTTAACTTTCTTCAGCATCTTATGAACACCACAATATGTTGCAGCCTTACCAGATACACATGCATCCTTCTAGCTAAGCAGACCTACTATCTTGAGCATGGTTGCTTGTATGTAGCTAGCAGTTGAACTGGTAAGGATATTCGGAGTTGGTGTAAAAGTGATGGAGGAGCGGGGTGAACAGGGAAGTTATTGTTTAATTAGGAGGCTATGCTTAGGACTTTTTCATATTTAGAAAAATGTTTTAAACTTACTATTTAGAGAAGTTGCTGCACGTGCATCTTCCCATGGTGTGGTGTACAGGAGTAAAATATACAACGAGCATGTGAATGTAAGCATTGGCCTTTCCTAAAACAGGATGTAAGACCTCTGAGTGTTACACAGGGTCATGCAGCATGGTAGCGGTGCACTAGGAGAGGAGGCAGAGTGTGGCAGCTAGGGGGCAGTATTCAATAGCTAGGCGGAAGGAAACTAGAGGGGCTGCTTTCTAAAACAGCCGGTCTTTAGAAAAGCACTTATTTTAATATATATTTATTTTCTGTCTTCTTGTTGGGTGGCTTCCCATGATGTTAATATACATATATATTATAGTTCTTCTGTGTGTCAGTTAGAAATATCAAGATGCATAGACTATGTGTTCTTTAGGTTTTCTTCGTACAATTACTAATGTATAATAAAATAACAAAGGATGTTATAGGATTATTGGTGTCCAACAGCAGATGTTAATTGCTAGACTCAGGAAGGGAGAGATAGAGTCTTCAAAGTCACAGAACAGATAGACAACAAGCCTTGTGGTCCTTTGTACACTATTCTATATAGCTATGACCATAATGATGTCAGACCTTTAAGCTAACAATCTCACCATATAAGCACACATATGACAAACCTCTTTATTTGCAACCACATTCCAGAATTCTCTGAAAAAGAGCCATGTGACTTATTGATACCATATGTTACGTATCCTAATCCAGACACCCATATTTAATATGAATAAAATATGCAATAGTCTACACAATCACCTGCCCTCTTTCCCGCCTGCTCACTGCTACCACAAGCCTTCAAGGCTGAAAAGCAGCAGGTGGGCGCAATGAAAAAGCTACAAGCTTTCTCATGAGGACACAACGGGTAGTCATCTTGTCCCCTCATGCTGTGTACCAGCCCACTTCACATAGCTAGCATCGAAGTAGAGGGATCTGTAAACATTCCCTCTAGTTTTATTGTCAGTATTGGTTGCTAGACGTGCAATTCGTTTCGGTCCGAATGTAAATTCGGACAAATTTTGGGCAATTCGGACATTCGAGTACTTCCAAATTGGCGAGGTCCTGAAATTACCGAATTTCCGAAGTGTCGAAGTGCCGAAGTTCCGAAGTAAACAGCTGAATAGGAAAAACCATACGAAAGGTTTACACTCCTAGCAGTCGAACTGGAACAGCATACAATAAATCCCCCCCCCAAGAACGAGACAAAGCTCCGTGTTGAGGGTCAAGCAGTGAACAGACAGAGCTGTGGGTTTATTGTTCCTATCTACACATTCTTACACATTAGTACCACCCACAGGGTTTTGGAAAACAACCAATAAACATGTACAATACACTCAGACACTCCCACACAAAATCCTCCCCTCTTCCTGTGATACAATTACCGTATATACTCGAGTATAAGCCGACCCGAATATAAGCCGAGGCCCCTAATTTTACCACAAAAAACTGGGAAAACGTATTGACTCGAGTATAAGCCTAGGTGGGAAATGCAGCAGCTACTGGTAAATTTCTAAACAAAATTAGATTCCAATAAAATTACATTAATTGAATATTTATTTACAGTGTGTGTATATAATGAATGCAGAGTGTGTGTTTGTGTGTGTATATAATGAATGCAGTGTGTGTTTGCGTGTTGTGTGTGTGTATATAATGAATGCAGAGTGTGTGTTTGTGTGTGTATATAATGAATGCAGTGTGTGTTTGTGTGTTGTGTGTGTATATAATGAATGCAGAGTGTGTGTTTGTGTGTTTGTGTGTTTGTGTGTTGTGTGTGTATGTAATGAATGCAGTGTGTGTATGTATAATGAATGCAGAGTGTTTGTTTGTGTGTTGTGTGTGTATATAATGAATGCAGTGTGTGTATATACAGAGTGTGTGTTTGTGTGTTGTGTGTGTATATAATAAATGCAGAGTGTGTGTTTGTGTGTTGTGTGTGTATGTAATGAATGCAGTGTGTGTATATATAATGAATGCAGAGTGTGTGTTTGTGTGTTGTGTTTGTATATAATGAATGCACTGTGTATATAATGAATGCAGTGTGTGTGTTTGTGTGTTGTGTGTGTATATAATGAATGCAGTGTGTGTGTGTGTTGTGTGTGTATATAATGAATGCAGTGTGTGTGTGTTTGTGTGTTGTGTGTGTATATAATGAATGCACTGTGTATATAATGAATGCAGTGTGTGTGTTTGTGTGTTGTGTGTGTATATAATGAATGCAGTGTGTATATAATGCAGTGTGTGTGTTTGTGCAGTGTGTATAAACTGGGTGAGAGGAGGGCATTTTTTTTTTTTTTTTAATTGTAATATTATATTATTTTAATAATATTACTTTATTATTATATTATTATTATTATTATTATTATTTTATTATTATATTATTATTATTTTAATATTTGCATTATTTTTTTTAAATGTTTTCCCCCCTCCCTGGCCAGGCAACAAGCAGGGAGGGGGGACAAAAAAAAACCATTAAAAAAAATAAAATAATGCAAATATTAAAATAATAATCATATAATAATAAAATAATATTATTAAAATAATATAATATTATAATAATATTATTAAAAGAAAATAATATTAAAATAATGATATTAAATCCCTGGTGGTCCAGTGGCATTGGCTGTTCAGTGGGGAAGGGGGGAGTGACAGAGAGCTGTTACTTACCTTCCTGCAGCTCCTGTCAGCTCCCTTCTCCTCCGTGCAGCTCCTCTGTCAGCTCCGTTCTGCTTACAGTGTAAGTCTCGCGACTGTGGCTGCTCACTGTTAAAAAAAAAAGAAGGTTAGGTGCCCCCCCTTATTAGTATTTAGGGACCCCACCCACCATTGAATGGTGAGATTTGTTTATTTTTACAGGTACTTAGTTAAAGGTCCCCCCTCTTCATTTTTAGGATGAGGGGGTAGGAAGGGGGATTTTTCTTTTGAAGGGGGAGGTGGTGACTAGGGGTTTGGGAACTTTTTTTTAGGGCCCCCACCCACCGCTCAGGGGTGGGGGCATGGGGGGAGGACAATAGGTCCCCCCTATTGGTATTTATGGCCCCCACCCACCACTCAGGGTGGGGGGGACCTACAGGTTGCTCACTGTTTACTAGACATTCCCCTACTCGCGGTATAGCGAGTAGGGGCAAAATTTACTAATACTTAGTTATTTTTATACCGTGGGAATTAGGGAGTTATCTACTAAGCGGCTGCAATAGAAGTCCCGAAGTGCCGAAGTCACGAAATTCCGAAATGCCGAAGTTCTGAAATTCCGAAGTTCCGAAGTGTCGAAGTTCCGAAGTTGCCAAAGTTCTGAAGTGTCGAATTGCCGAAGTCCCGATTTGCAAAAGTCCATAATTTAGGAATGCCGAGCCGAACCGAACCGAAAAGTTTCCCCATGCACATGCCTATTGGCCGCACAATCATGTCGATTCAGCTCAAAGTCAGAATATTTTAGTTTCCAAACATTTGTGAAACAATTGCCAACGTTCAAATATAAATCAAAATAATTTGTGTAAAAAAAAAATCAAAGGAAAATCTCTCTTGAGAAGCCCCTCTTAGGTATAAAGGGATGATTGGTTGAAAAATTAAACTTACAACATATAACCATAGACGAGGAGGAGGATAACTATGTAAACACTAGAAATTGGTAGTAGGTATGTATGTGATGGATAAACCAACCGGCTTTATTGCTTTTACCAAAGTGTATTACCCATGCCTAGTGCCATTTATAAAAGCATAGAAAACGTCTATTGCTTATTATCCTAGTAATATATTAACGCAGGTAGTCTCTCAAGTTACCAATGTCTATATAACATGCATCCGTTTACTGAAAAGAGCCCCCTATAACATAGTCCTTGTTGGACCTTAAGAACTTAAGAAGGTGGGTTTATATCGACAGACATTAGATCAGAAAAGACAAATAAGGGAGAGACTTGCTAAGCTGTTAAAGGGTAAGAATAGGAGAAAAGGAAATTATTATGGAGGGGTATAATGTGCGTAGTTATAAGACCTATATATTGACAGGACAATATCTACTAAAATAAAAATTCGAGAGATTGATTCCAACTAAAGTAACTTGTTTAGTAAATAAACCACACGGTAAAACTGCTACATTGTGCAGAATATGATGAGGATGCATTCATTTCGATACTGATTTTCTAACGAAGGGATTAAATAATGCTGGAGGTTGACTCATGGGCCTCTCGTTGATTAACCATTCAATACCCAGAACAAGGTTGGACTCTGTGCTGTATCCCCATAAGGATACAATTTAGGTGCACACTATTAAAGGAGACTGGGATGGCTAAGTAGTTTTGTTCAAATTAGTGCATTCAATGTTTTGTTTGTTATTTGTTATTTTAGAGTTTTTAGCATTTCATTTTTTTGGGTTCCACAAACCTAACTTAAAGTGGTTTAGAAAACCAGTAATTCATTCCCACAACAGAATATAAATTTACCTGCAAGACCTCGCTATGACATTTTAGGAGTTAATAAAATAATGGCATAAACAAACGTTTTTATTCACAAAATGTATTTTACGGTGTATAGGGCAGTGGTTCCCAGTGTTTATTCCCAAACCGCTTTGCTTTGCGCAGAGGATTCTTGAATAAACAGCAATTCTCTAATGGATCAATTACTAAAAGTGGACAAAATTGTACATTTCTTCTGTGCTGAGCAATTTGTATTTGGGGGACCACACAGTATATTTTCTATGATACCATAAAATTCAAGACAAAAAAAAACCACATATTGATAGGCATTCATGGATACCAGAAAAAAGGTATACTCGATAATAAAATGTCAATATCATTCCTTATTCCGTATTGCTAAGCACAAAAAGAACTATGTAGGAAGTTTAGAAAATAAATCTACCTTCATTATGCCCTGCATCCTTTAATTAACTTGATTTAATAAATTCAGATATCAGGTGTGTATATTCCACAGATTTACCACTGCCTGTGTGTTTAATGTAAGTGCCACCTTTGATTTCCTTTCTGGCACAATTGAGATCCCGTGCAGTAAATCAATCATTGTTGCAGGAATCTACTGCCCACCTAGCTCCCCTGTGCATTCCCTTTCTGACATAGCCCATCTCCTTAGTGAAACGATAGCTCAAACCCCAAAAAGTGAACTGTCGGTCTTCTGAGATTTTAATATTGATTGGCCGAATCCTAAAAATAATAATTCTTGCTCACTGTTTAAGACTTTGCAGCTAACGCAATTAATCTCCTCACCCAACTCGCATAAACATTAAAAGCCATAACCATACCCTCCTCGATTGGATTCTCTCTACTCTTCTTGATAGAATCCAGGGGACAGGTGTTCTCCCTAAAAGTTTCAGTGCTTACTGTACTGCGTGCGCAAAATAAAGGCTACTAAATCCTCTCCCAAGATTAAAATGACAAGGTCCTTCAAAAAATGTAACCTTGAATCCTTTCTAAATGGCATCTAGAACCTCTGATGGCACAGATTAAACCGAATCCCAGATCTAATCTGTGCAGTTGAATTCTTTCAGTCTAAACTCCTACAAGTTTGGAATTTTCATGCCTTGCTGTGTAAGGTGAGAGTAAAAGGGGCACATATTAATTGGATCACAGCTGACGTCATTCAAATGTATCAGTTTTGGGATTTATTGTGCTCAAAGTTCAAATGTACTGGCTCTATGAACGATCACCGTGCATGTAGACAAGGGCGAATTGTATGCACAAGACAAACAAAATTGGCCAAGGCCCAATATTTCTGTGAAAATCTGAACAATAACATTTCAAACCCTAGAAACTTTTGTAAAGTCATAAATAAATTACAAACTCCCCCAATCCACTCCCATCCCTCAACTGTCAAAGTGGGCAACCAAACCCTGCAACTTCCCTTAGATGTAGCAAATGCCTTTAACAATTATTTTGTCCTGAAACTACAAATGTGGATTAAGCCCCACTAAATTTACAAAGATCCAATTTTAACTGGTTAAATTTTGGACCTGTACCTATTGGTGTCATTATGAAACACCTTAATAATCTAAAAATGAAAATCAGTCTGGACCTGAACAAATCCCAACAATGCTGTTGAAGCTCAGTGCGCTGGCAATTGCTAATCCTGTCACAACTCTAATTAACGAATCCTTGGTGTCTGGATACATACCCAAATTTTGGAAGACTGTGAGAGTACCTCTTTTTTCAGTATTGTAATGTTTGTTAGAATAATTATGGAATTTGATATAATAGACAATGTATTATTATACGCTGCCTGTTTATATCAGCGACTCTTAACATTATCTAAGTGTCCCAATATATGTAACAGATGACGTGCAACATAAAAAAAGAATTCTTTAAATTGATTCAGTAGACTTTTCACAGTATCAGAGAAGTCTCCACTGCAATTATGAGTGCAGAGCTGCTACAGTAACCAATCTATTGTGAGTAGTTGTCAGAGGTTTTGATAAATAGTATATGCCTGCTTCAACATTTGTGGCCAAGCGGAAAGGCATAAAAATCCCATAATGGGTTCTGACTCAGAGTTTAAGAACCACTGGTTTATAGGTTATATATAAAATATGTTTTGCAATTAGTAAGAGAATAAATTCAACAAAAAAATGATTATCTCAGAAGAAAACATACTTTGTTCTTTGTCTTGATATTTTTAAATGATTTCTTTCACACCCCTTGAAAATCAAACAAGCTCGTCATCCCTTGAGTAAGGTACATGAACGGAGAATGTAAAATAATAATCACAAGCTCTGCTCATAGCCATAAAGTGTAGTATTGCTCTAATATTTCTGTTTGTAGAATGTGTATTTTTAGAAAGTCCAACTGTCAAGCAGCAGTTGGTCAGATATCAGTAGGTTCTGACCCAACAGGGACGTACAGCCAGAAACAAAGTGAAAATGTCTCAAGAATAATCTTTATAAATCATTCTAAAAATAATACATTTAATTTAATAAACTTTACAAAAAATAAAGTAAACCTTTTATGACAGTTGTCCTTCAATATATAATCAGAACATGATTGGCAGGGACATATTGTATACAAGGCTGCCTGTTCTGGGGGTCAGACATAAAAGACTGTCCCTACAGTGCTAACAATAAAATCACTATTCGGACAATACACTCAATATATTCCAAAATGTTCATAATTTTTTTAAAGAAAAAAAGTGAAAAACTGAGCATGCACTAAAGTGAGATGAAATACAGAACTTGTCATATTTCTTACATTAACATATAGACCATTCTGTGCAAAATCTGGAGTTTCTTCATATAAAAAAATTGCAAACGTAATGAAACTCTGCCAAACTGAGCCAATGGCCGAGTTACATATTTTTATCAAGTCAGCTATTTGGGTACATTTTGTCATTGAATTTCACATCACTACAATTCAATATTCGGTGAGTAAACCCCTATGAATTATTTTAAAACAATGTAAATGAGAGCAGATCTTGTAAATGCTCCTCACTGGTTCCTGTGTTATGCACCGTTTAGACTCTGGTTATCTGACTTACACAAAATTAAATAACTAATAATTATGGGAATAATATCCAGTCATGTGATGCGTGTTGGGTAGAACGTACATCTTACCTGAAAGACTGCAATTGTCTGCAGGAAAGCAGAACGGCTGTATTTATACTTCTGTTAACAATCCTGAAGGATTTAAATCATTGATAATAGTGAAATGAAACATTGACTCATCATATTCCATCAAGGGTATTAGCACTTAAACAAGAAACGTGTGTTAACCCCTTCACTACCAAACATACCATGGACACAATCTGAGTGATGTTCACATATATTGTTTGTTTTATTATGCAGAGCTAGCACATTATTCCATAGAACTAAAAATACATATTTTTCTTGGACAGAATTTAAAAAACAATTTATTTACAGATACGAAAGCAATATTGTATCTAAGTAAACTTTCTGAACATGTACATGTCATTGACAATTTTCTCCACATATTTAATGAATTATCTCACATTGGTCCCATATATTCCTAGTATGTATTGTTCCATATACTCATATAGCGTTCCTATATACTGTATATGTGGTTACGTTACGGGGACATTGCCTCTTTGGATATGCATACACGCAAGATTGCACACACACAGTTACACAGACACAGACACTGATCTATGCACACACAGAATCCTGTGTGTCACTCTGTCGCCCCTTCCATCCCTCAAATAAAGTTTTCAGTGCTGTGTACAGGAGTCAGGGCTACATTTATCATTTGCAGGGCACAGAGCAGAAGATATATGTGGGGTTTCTGCCTTTAAACTGGAAATCTCATAGATACAAATAAAAAAGTAATAACTAGAATTGTAAATGTCCGGATTTTGTTTGGGAGAGTCAGGATCCATCCATGTGGTGTTTAATCCACGCAATCCTTTTAGAACACTATTTGGATGACATATTATATACATTGGCCTTAAATTGGCCAATCAGTATACAGAAAAATAGGAATATTATGAATATTGCATTACACCGATTGTTACATTTTTATGCCATTTATATCACAGATCAAAGGAGAAAAGGAACCAATAGAGTGGAAGAAGGAGGTATAGTAGTAAAAACAATAAAAAAGTCAAACTCCTTCCTCAGCCACGAATGGCCATATTTATGGGTGAACATGGGGTTCTCAAATGGTGATATCTTTGGTCCATCACAGAACCATCTATACAAATCCATTCAAAGCCAGTCATATATATACACAGACTGGTACATGTGTAATAATAGTGTACTGGTTTAAAACTGGAAAGTTATGTGATTGGCTGGGTGTTTCAGTAAACCACATTATTCTAATATAGTACGATGCCACTGAGCTTTCACTTTGTCCTTGTAAAATGATGCTAATGTCACATATCACAAGATCCACACAACACGCAGAGCACACACCTCTTCCTGTGCTAGTAAAATTTATAAATAAAAATATTCTCACACATGCTTCATGTTTCCATCTCGTACAATATGATTTGATGTTACAGATCTCTGGTATAGAGCTAAACACATTGAATTATCCACATAATAAAAGGGAACCTCACACAGGCTCGGACCCAGACGGAGCCCACAGTGAGTCCGAGACTAGTCATGATATCAGCATCAGAGATCAGCTCACATAGATGGTGGGTAGAGCTTCACTTGTTTCACAGGATTGCCAGGATTGTCCCGGTATTGGGACATCAGGCGATGGCGATTGGATATACTGGAGCTCCCTGATGCTACTGGACTAGAACAAGATATCACCCCCCTGATCACAATCGAATGGGAGTTAGAACAGGATTACTATCACCTGTTCGACTTAGCCCAACCACCGTCCCTCAGCCCAGAGGATTACCTGGACACCGTACCCTCTTCTGTCCAACCAGCCCCAGAGGTGAGCAACCTTATAGAACGGTCCTGGGAAGACCCACAGATGGTAGGTGGAGATGGGACAGAGGTCTCTCCACCGACCCTACAGGGATGCTGGGCAGTCAGCCAAGGTCCCCAGCGGCAGTATACTATACAGGGAGAGGAGACAACCGGTATCTCTCCCCAGCGGCGGCCTGAGTTCCAGGAGGAGGTGATGGTAGATCCCTCCACCGTACAGCAACCTGTGTCCTGGGGAGGGGAGGCAACCGGCCTTCCACTCCAACAGCAGCCGGAGATACCTTGAGAGGGGGAATGACTCCATGGGAAGGCTATCTGGGTTAAGTCTTTTCGTATGCTTCAAAGCTCCCGAATGGCCGGTATTCGTATGTTTTCGTGGAGGCAGCCAAGCGTTCCTGTTTTTAGTTCCATTTTTAGTTCCATAGAGATAGAGCCAAACACTGCTGGGCTTTCGCGTGGTTTAAAATGGCCGCTGCCTCGTGGTCGACATACGAACGACGACCACCCTGAATTCGGTTTAATTGAGAAGTGTCTGCGGTTAACCACAACGTTCTAATTGGGATCAACAGGTTAACTAGCAGCACACTTCTCTCCTTGGTGGCCGTCCGTTCGGTAGGTTTGTTCGGGAAAAACAGTCATTCGTATGGCTGGGCTATAGGAAACAGCCATTTACACGAACAGGATAGAAACAGACGAATACACCTGAAATAACCAAACAGATGGTTCTGTCACACTAATAAATGACATGCATCCTGAAACTACAAATGTGGATCAGGCACTGCTAAATTTGCAAAGGCCCAATATAGACAAGTTAATTTTTAGACCTGTACCCATTAGTGTCATTTAAAAACACCTAAATAATCTAAAAATGAAAAATCAGTCTGGACCTGATCAAATCCCAGCAATGCTGTTGAAGTTCAGTGCGCCGGCAATTGCTAAACCCGTCGCAACCCTAATTAATGAATCCTTGGTGTCTGGATACATACCCAAACTTTGGAAGACTGCCAAAGTAGTGCCTATCCATAAAAGTGGTGACACTACTTTGGTTTCTAATGATCGCCCAATATCATTGCTCCCGGTGTTGTCAAAACTCTTAGAAAAATGTGTCCATACACAACTATGTATTACCAGCAATCAAACTATATGACTCCTGATCAATCTGGCTTTCGCCAGAATCACTCCACTACAACTGCCCTCTTAAAAGTTTGCAATGACATCCAAACTGGCATGGGACAAGGAAACCTAACTGAAGCTATTTTCCTTGATTTTGCAAAGGCCTTTGACACAGTAGACCACGACATTCTACTGCACAAACTTAAAAACACAGGTATTGGTGATCGTTCACTAACCTGGCTTCGATTGTATGTATCGGATCGCTCGTAATATGTGTCCATATCTGACATCGACAACCTCTCCCAGTCACGTAAGGTGTTCCCCAAGGTTCCATTCTCAGCCCCCTACTATTTACATTATTTATAAATGATATGCTTAATGTCTGCAAATCCTCAAATGTACACATGTACGCAGACGATACAGTGATCTATGTGAGCAAATCCGAGCTACCACAGCTTGAGGTTGTGCTCCAAGACCAGTTTACAGAGGTAGAAAAATGGATCGCAAAAAACAAAATCTTCCTGAGCACTGACAAAACTGTCACAATGATCTTTGGAACAGTACCTAAATTACACAAATTACACAATTCCCACATATCCATCAAAACAAATTCAAATGGCACATTGACCGCAGTCCACTCTTTCAAATACTTGGGTATGTTGTTAGACCCCAATCTATCTTTTGGCCTCCACATAGATAAACTTGCATCTAAACTTTATCCAAAACTAGGTGCCCTGAACAGAAACAAATCCTGCCTAAGCCCTACAGTAAAGAAAAAAATTGTATAGCAAATGCTGATGCCAATCATTGATTATGGGGATCCCACATTAATAAACTCAACACATTGTATAACTCGTTCTGCCAATTTGTGCTACAATGTAATTACAGGACTCACCATTGTGACATGCCAAAAGAACTAAACTGGCTGTCGCTGGAATACAGACACACCCTTCACCTTTCCAGACTTGTGTTTAAGAGCTTTTCTGGGAAACTCCCACCCTACCTGAGCAAAATGCTCTCCCCAGCTGTTCCCACCTCCTATAATCTCCGATCCAGTACCAGCACTTTATTTAGTCTACCTAAGAGGCACTGAGACTAGTGGTGTTGTGGAGACCGGCTTGGAGACTATGGTGAGGCCTAATAGAAAGCAGTTGTTGTTGGGGGATTCCATTATAAGAGGTGTGGAGATGGACAATGGTGGTCTTGTGAGGTGTCTTCCCTGAGCTACTGCTCACAGAGGCAGGAGACGTATCTGTAATATTGTTAAGCAAGCAAAGCAGGAAGGGGAATTGGATGTACTTGTCCATATAGGGACAAATGGCTTGGCTTGCAATGAGGTTTCAGAGGTTAAGGAAGTTTTTAGTGTTTTTGCCAATGATATACGGCAGGTTGCCTCCACACTGTCATTCTCTGAAGTTCTACCTGTGCATAACACTCAGAACGACAGGCGGATGCGTATTAAGGACTTTAATTTGTGGCTTGGTGAATGGTGTCGGGAGCAATGATTTGGCTTTATTTCTCATGGTAGCTCTGTTTGGAATGGAGATAAGCTGTACAAAAAAGATGGTTTGCATCTTTCTCAAAAGGGAACAAATGTTCTCAGTGAGCAGTTCAGAGGTTTTGCTAGGATGTATTTAAACTAGGAGGGGGGGGCAAAAGGGTGATAAAACATCAATCCAATTGTCCCCAAAACAAGGACAGAAGGTGCCTGTAGCAAGTGTGTTAAAAAATGATAAGCTTAGAGTCATGTCTACAAATGCTCGCAGTTTAGGGAATAAGATCCATGAACTTGTGGCAATAATGGCAACTGATAGTGTAGATTTAGTCGCTGTTACTGAGACATGGTACAATGAGAACAATGACTGGGACATAGCAATACCAGGGTACTCTTTATATAGGAAAGATAGGGAAGGCAAGAAAGGGGGAGGGGTGGCCTTGTATGTGAAGGATAGCATAAAATCTAGCCTAATAAAAGTTAGTGAGGCAAACATAGAGTCCGTTTGGGCTACGTTAGAATTTGGTAATCACACAGTAACTCGTGTAGGTGTGATTTATAGGCCCCCAGGACAAATTGAAGAGTTAGATAATCTACTAGTTGAGGAAATAGCTAAAATGTCAATGAAGGGGGAAGTTATCATCATGGGTGACTTTAATCTTCCTGATGTAAATTGGAAAACAAAATTAGCTACTTGTGCCAGGAGCACACATATTCTAAACTCCCTACTGGGATTGTCTCTAAAACAAGTTGTTGAGGAGCCAACTCGTAAAGAGGCCATACTAGATTTAGTGTTAACAAATGGAGATTTGGTATCAGATATTACTGTAGGTGAAAGTTTAGGATCCAGTGATCATCAGTCAGTGTGGTTTAATATAAGAACAGTGACTGAGTCACACCACACAAAAACAAAAGTTTTAGACTTTAGAAAAGCAGACTTTTCTAAAATTAGAATATGGGTAGAGGAGTCATTATCAGACTGGAGCAATTTAAATGGAGTCCAAGAGAAATGGGATTATTTAAAAGTTGCACTATTGAAGGCAACAGAAAATTGCATTAGGCTTGTCAGTAAAAGCAAAAAAAACAAGAAACCACTGTGGTACTCCACAGATGTGGCCAAAATAGTTAAAAACAAAAAGTTAGCATTAGGAATTATAAAAAAACCCAGAGTGAGGAAGACAAAATGATCTATAAGATTAGGCAGAAAGAGGCTAAGCAAGTTATAAGAGCTTCCAAATCACACACAGAAGAGAAAATAGCACAGTCAGTAAAAAAGGGGATAAAACATTTTTTAGATACATAAATGAGAAAAAAAAAGTAAAACAAGGATTAGTTAGATTAAAAACAAAAGAAGGAAAGTATGTAGAAGAGGATAAAGGTCTAGCTGACTGCCTCAATTAATATTTTTGTTCTGTATTTACAGATGAAAATGAAGGAAAGGGACCTCAGTTGATAAAAAGGATAAATGAGTCATTTAATACACGTGAGTTTACAGAGGAAGAGGTTCTATTTCAACTGTCAAAAGAAAAGACAAATAAGTCAATGGGACCTGTGGAATACACCCAAAGCTATTAAAGAGCTTAGTGGTGTACTAGCAAAACCATTAACAGATTTATTTAACCAATCATTGTTAACAGGAATAGTCCCAGAAGATTGGAAGTTAGCGAATGTTGTGCCCATTTACAAGAAAGGTAATAGGGAGGAGTCGGGCAACTATAGGCCAGTAAGCCTTACTTCAGTAGTGGGGAAAGTGATGGAAACCATGTTAAAGGATAGGATTGATGAACATCTAAAAACACATGGATTTCAAGATCAGAGACAACATGGGTTTACTTCAGGGAGATCATGCCAAACTAATCTTATTGATTTTTTGATTGGGTAACTAAAATTATAGATCAGGGTGGTGCAGTAGACATTGCTTACCTAGATTTCAGTAAGGCTTTTGACACTGTTGCACATAGAAGGCTTATCAATAAACTGCAATCTTTAAGTTTGGATTCCAATATTGTTGAATGGGTAAGGCAGTGGCTGAGTGACAGGCAACAGAGGGTTGTAGTTAATGGAATATATTCGAAGCTTGGACTTGTCACCAGTGGGGTACCTCAGGGATCTGTACTTGGACCCATTCTCTTTAATATTTTTATTAGTGATATTGCAGAAGGTCTTGATGGTAAGGTATGTCTTTTTGCTGATGATACTAAGATATGTAACAGGGTTGATGTTCCAGGAGGGATAAACCAAATGACAAATGATTTAGGTAAAGTAGAAAAATGGTCAGAATTGTGGCAACTGACATTTAATGTGGATAAGTGCAAGATAATGCATCTTGGACGTAAAAACCCAAGGGCAGAGTACAGAATATTTGATAGAGTCCTAACCTCAACATATGAGGAAAGGGATTTAGGGGTGATTATTTCTGATGACTTAAAGGTAGGCAGACAATGTAATAGAGCAGCAGAAATGCTAGCAGAATGCTTGGTTGTATAGGGAGAGGTATTAGCAGTAGAAAGAGGGAAGTGCTCATGCCATTGTACAAAACACTGGTGAGACCTCACTTGGAGTATTGTACACAGTACTGGAGACCGTATCTTCAGAAGGATATTGATACCTTAGAGAGGGTTCAGAGAAGGGCTACTAAACTGGTTCATGGATTGCGGGATAAAACTTACCAGGAAAGGTTAAAGGATCTTAACATGTATAGCTTGGAGGAAAGACGAGACAGGGGGGATATGATAGAAACATTTAAATATATAAAGGGAATCAACACAGTAAAGGAGGAGACTATATTTAAAAGAAGAAAAACTACCACAACAAGAGGACATAGTCTTAAATTAGAGGGGCAAAGGTTTAAAAATAATATCAGGAAGTATTACTTTACTGAGAGGGTAGTGGATGCATGGAATAGCCTTTCAGCTGAAGTGGGAGAGGTTAACACAGTAAAGGAGCTTAAGCATGCGTGTGATAGGCATAAGGCTATCCTAACTATAAGATAAGACTAGGGACTAATGAAAGTATTTAGAAAATTGGGCAGACTAGATGGGCCGATTGGTTCTTATCTGCCGTCACATTCTATGTTTCTATGTTTCTAAATACAAAAAGAAAGCAGCCCGATCCTCCTTCTCCTACAGAGCGCCGCAATTGTGGAACAACTTCCCGCACACTTTAAAATATTCCCCAAGCCTAGAGTCCTTTAAGAGATCCCTCCCAACATACCTCAAAACAGAATGCACATGTCATGGGTGATTATATATTTCCTACCTGTTCTATGGTAAATTTTGTATATATTGTGTATTAATATTGTTTTTGTATTTTGTATTTGTATTGTATTTGTATTTTATTGTACCATAATGTATCAATGCAATGTTTTGTGGACCCAGGACATATCCTGTAGGCTTTCTCAATCAGCTGTCATTCCTGGTTCGGGTTTCCATATTATGACAGGGTCAATCTCCGCAATCTCCTGGTATTCGTTGTGTCCTCTCCCACATCCTAATCAGTTGGATTCTATTATTGATTTAGGTGCCGAAAATAGACTAGCTTCTTGTCACTTCTGGATACTATTTGGAACTACAGCGCCCATAATGTCTTGCGCTCTTAAGTTCCGTTTCCGGTAAAGTCCGTAATTAAGAGTCTATTGACATAAAATAGAAATAAGAATAAAAGTAAAACAAATATATATATACATAGCTTAATACTGTTTAACCAAATAACGTAATAAATAAATGTGGATTTTCACTCACACTTTGCAGAGCCACATATAGTAGGCTCTAACTGTTATTGCTCTTTTACAATTCCCTGGTATGCTTGACTCCACCACGTCTCCAAATCTCTCCACTTGTGCCAGGATACAGGAGATGTAATAATTCCAGTAGAAAGTGGGGATACTTTTCAAAATTTAATAGCATATACAAATATACAGGGACATATATAAAGTGCATAAAAAATAAGATAGCAGCACTAACGCATTTCGACTACAATAAAGTCTTTTTCAAAGTGCATAAAACAATAGTCACCATGTTCTGTATTTATATCTTCATTTCTGTTCAATTTTGGCGCCAAAAAACTCCGTTGTAATCTCGTCCTCCTACTTCCTGGTTCCGCCGGATGGCTTCCGTGTTCCCGCCCTCTTTTGCGTCACATTGCGTCTAACGTCAGACGTTTTTCGCCGAACCGGAAGTGGTTCATATTAGGTCATTGAAATTATCGCAGCCAAATATGAACAGTCTTATGTTATATACTTTGCATGGGACCATCCTGGCAATGTATTTTCTTCATTTTACAACATAATAAAAGTTCCTCTCGTCTCTTAAAAACCTATATTCATAATCATTATAACAATACAATTGTATACCTAAATTAATAACAAAAATATATTCTTAATAAAGGTAAAGGTACATTTAATAACATAAGTATATTTATTAAAAAGGAAAAAAGAAGAGAACGAAGAGAAAGAGATTTAAAGAGAGAGACCACATAATCAATTTAATGCCTGTAAAAACAATGTAATAAAAAACATATATTAAAAACATATAAATAATTAATCATATATCAATAAAAGATATATATATATATATAAAACTTTTTAAACATAAAAATGTTAAATAAGTACACTCATCTCAAACTCCATGTTGAGTCCTTTGGGTGATAATGTATCTAAATAAAAAATCCAACCCATTTCACATTTACTTAAATTTGAATTAATGTCACCCCCTCTACAATGTTTAATAACTGTTTGGATTCCATAAAATTTAATTCCACTTGGATCCTGATTATGATGTTCTAAAAAATGTAAGGAAACACTACGTGTTTTAAGTCCTTTTTTAATATTATATATGTGTTCCCGCACCCTCGTGGCCACACATCTAGATGTTTTGCCCACATATTGTAGACCACAGGGACATTCTAACACATATATCACATTTTTAGTCTTACAAGAGATAAAGTTATCTATCTTATGTTCTTTCAAATTAACATTGGAGTGGAAGGACAGAATCTTCCTTTCTTTTACTTTAGATGTTCTACACCCCATACAGTTACCACAACAATTAAAACCTTTTAATAAAGCCTTCTGGCTATTTAAAAAATTATTATCGTTTTTTTCAATAAAACTAGAAGTTAAGATCTGTTTAAGATTCTGAGCCCCCCTATATATAATTTTTGGTTTATCCCCTATATAAGGTGCAATATCATCGTCCTGTTTAAGTAAGTGCCAATTTTTATTAAAAATATGTTTCAATTTTGAATGATTTTTATTAAAATTAAATATTAGTGGATTCATATCTTCATGCTTATTATCCTTCTTTTGCTGATACTTTAACAAATCTTCTCTTTTTAATTCTCCAATTTCTTGAATTGTATTTACGAGGACTACTTTTTCATAAACTTTTTCTAAAAATTGTCCTTTCAATGCAGAAGCCTGTAGGTTATATTTTTCTATTTCTGAACAGTTCCTTATTAGTCTAAGGAACTGACCTCTCGGGATATTATCCAACCAAGGTGGAAAGTGACAGCTTCCTTTTTCAATGAAGCTGTTCACATCCACCTGTTTAAAAAAAGTACATGTCTCAATTATTTCTTTTTTTACATAAATGTTCAGATCTAGAAAATCAATCGTTTGCCGATTAACTACATGAGTTAATTTAATATTCCACTGATTCATATTGAGGTAGTTTAAAAAATCTAGAACTGATGATTCGTCACCTTTCCAAATAAAGAAAATGTCATCAATGTATCTTCTATAGAGGACCAGGTTCGCAACCCAGTCATGTTGAGAGAAAACAAATCGTTCCTCCCAGTGAGCCATAAATAAGTTAGCATAACTGGGAGCAAACCTGGTCCCCATAGCTGTTCCTCTACATTGCAAATAAAAATCACCTTCAAAACAAAAAAAGTTGTTATTTAAAATCAATCGGATAGATTCTAATATAAAATCAATTTGTTCCTCAAGGTACATTTTTGAGGTCTGAAGAAAGGATCTCGTTGGTTCGCAGCCTTTATCATGTTGAATGCATGTGTAAAGGCTAGCCACATCACATGTAACGAGTAAAAAATCTTTCTCCCATTTAACATCCTTTAAAATCTGTAGCAGACTCATAGAGTCTTTAAGAAAGGAGGGACACGTCCTAACTATCGGTTGTAAAAATGTATAAACGTATTTAGATAGGGGTGATAATAATGATCCTATCCCTGAGACCATAGGTCTCCCGGGTGGATTTTGTGTATCTTTGTGTAACTTCGGCAAAACATATATAACGGGTATTCTTGGAAATTCTGTATTTCAAAATTTATATTCCTTCAACGTCAAGATACCATTTTGCAGACCCTTATCTAAAATTTTTATATATTCTTTCCTTATTTCAATTGATGGGTCACTTTTAAATTTTCTATATGTTTCTTTATCATCTAATTGTCGTTTAATTTCTGCTATATACGAATCTTTATTTAAAAGTACCACCCCCCCACCCCCCCTTATCGGCAGGTTTGATCACTATATTCCTATCTTTCTTTAGATATAACAGTATTATGCTATGTTTGGACTTTCTTTGTATATAGGTTACATTTAAAGGACCGATTAGTGTCTATAAGTATACCATATACATTTGTACTTGCACTCCTCTATCTTTATCTTTTATTTGTATTTTATTCGTGTTTTTTAAGTGGTTTATAAAACACTGTAGAGTTGCACTGATATTTCCGCTACCACCCCCACACTCTGTGTGTTTTGCACTTTATTGTGTAAGTTTGCTTTGTAAATATATATACATGAGTAGTTGATCCTCAATAATTTTGTATTTCTATATACATTTAACAGAAAACTCTGATGTTAAATAAATATACTTGTGATATTAACTAAGCAACATCTTACTGCTTGGATTATGAGTGGTAAATAAATATATGCATCCCTCAAGATCTGGAAAAATGACCAGAAATCAATGGGAAAGAACGCAAAAAATAAAGTTTTAACAGAACTTATTTAGTTGAATAAAAGATAATAAAAAGTAAATCAAAAATAAGATATAAAAACAGAATATAAAAATAAAGATTAAAAAACAAAAAAATAAGAAGAAATAATAATTAACACTTAGGTATTCACATAAAGGGAGGAGCAATATTGAGATGTACATTCCCATTTACTAAGAATCTCTATATTATTTAAAATAAATGAAAAAAGTGGTCTATAGTAAAAGTTAAAAGGATAAAAATTTAAAAAGTGTGTAAAAAAACTGACATCATAAAAATTGGCACTATTCAAAATTCGCATTTAGACTGGCGTTAGGGGGTGTAAATCAAAGATCTAGCGCATCTCTGTTTAAAGGGACACTATAATCACCTGATCAACTTCAGCTTAATGAGGTTGTTCAGGTGAGAAAAAAGAAAATACAGAGCTTACATTGAAAGCTATGAACACCTCCAGTTGCAGTCACTCAGAGTGAACCAGAGGGACTTTAGAGTTGATGTAGGCATAATATGCCTTCATCCACTCGGATCTGCTGTGATCATTTAACCCAACTTAACTTATAATGTCTTCCCCTCTCCAGTTAGATTCTACTTTTTTTTTTTACGCGTCTCGGCGGTCGGAGGATTCACAGACATTTGTATTTATATCTTTATATTACTTTTTATTTGTACCAGTATTATTTTTAATTTGATTTATTAAATAAAGAGCACTATGTACACTTTGAATATTTGGATCCAGACTTCCTATACCGGGTACCAAGGGGTTTTGGCACCCAGAAAGGACACACATACGCTTCAAATTTAGAGCCAGTTTTGGAAGGCTCTGCACCAGGTGAGTGCTCCCAAGTGTGTGCTATAGTTTACTACAAAGCTACTAACTCACTGTACTTAGAAGCTTTTCTTTTTTATCTCCCTGCTGCATATTTACCACGACCATCTTCACAAGAACAAGAGGGTCTGTCTGTCACCTCAAGACACACCTGCTTCTATTTTTGAAGCCAATATTTAAAAGGCTCCTTAACATGTGAGTTTTATACCACTAACCTATATCACTATAATTCATTTATTGTGTTATGGATTCACACTATAGACGTTTTATGTTTCCTTTTATATGTATGATTTAACCTATCATGAAATTTGAAATGGTAAGTTTGAATCTAAAATAAGCGCGCACTATTAATACTGGGTATTCGGGGGACCAATCATTTTGAACACCTGGCATTGTGTCTATTTTGAATACTGAGAAATTCAGATATACACACTTTCTAATATTTGTTGGCAGATGTTCCATTTATCCTCAGTGTTCTTTTCACTAAAGAGTTTATGCCAGTCAATATATTGTAAAGCTACCCTTAACTTTTTTTTTTGAAATTGGCCTTTTTAAAATGATATGTTTTTTGTTTTTGCTTTTGTTTTTTTGTTTATTTCAAAGGACACTATATTGTGATCACTATTTCCCAAGTGTTCACCTAATTGAATGTTGGTCAAAAGATCTCAATGCATTTGTTTATTGGGCTAATTTATTCAACCTATTTAGCATTATAATAAAAATAAAATGTACAATTTGAAATAAATGTTTTATTTTTTTACCGTGAAAAAAAACAGCTTTTGTGCTGCATTGAAAAGCATTTGTACAGAACAACTGTTAGAGATGTATTCATCTTCACATAACTTTGTAAAGTGACCGAACATACCATCTTCAAAGATATCAACTTCTGTAAAGAAAGCTTGGGAATAAAGAAGCAACAGAGAGGACTGGACATAATAAACTGTGACATGATTAACTCAATATTCTTTCAAAGACGACATGTTTTTTAAAGCGGACAGCAAAGCTTGTGTTATACTTGCAGTCTGATTTAAAAAGCCAGTTGATTTGAAATTATAGGTCTCTTAATAAAAAGTGTAAAAGATGGAAAATACCAGTTAAATGGTAATTGACAAACTGAATTATATTTCTGGATATTTATTTTAATCGTCTATAAATAAATGTTGCGCTGAAGGTAATAATAGTTAGAAAACTCAATAAGGATTGTCAATACTTGGATCAGCCAATAGAGACAGATTTTCAAAAACATGTATAAAACAAACAATAGTACATATAGCTAAATAAATTAAGCAAATATGAGCTAGATAGTGTGACAGACCCATCCGTATGAACTAGAATTGCTGTGTTCGTCTGTTTTGCCGTTTGCATGAATTTCCCCATTCGTATGCCTTGTTTAAGGGAATGTACTTTACTGTCAAACGGAACTACCGAACGGACGGCCACCCAGAAGAGAAGTGTGCTGCTGGTTAACCTATTGATCCCAATTAGTGATGTCCCGAACGGTTCGCTGGCGAATAGTTCCTGGCGAACATAGCGTGTTCGCGTTCGCCATGGATGGCGAACATATGTGATGTTCGGTCCGCCCCCTATTAATTTACTAATACTAAGTAAAAATTACTTAGTATTAGTAAATTGTGCCCCTACTCGCAATACCGCGAGTAGGGGCATGTCTATTAAACAGTGAGCAGCCTGTGGCTAATAGGGGGGGACCTATTGTCCTCCCCCCGGCCCCCACCCCTGAGCGGTGGGTGGGGGCCCTAAAAATAACAATAAGGGGGGGACTTATTGTCCCCCCCTGGCCCCCACCCCTGAGCGGTGGGTGGGGGCCCTAAAATGAACAATAAGGGTGGGACCTATTTTCCTCCCCGGCCGACACCCCTGAGCGGTGGGTGGGGGCCCTAAAATGAACACTAAGGGGGGGACCTATTATCCCCCCCCACCCCCACCCCTGCGTGGCGGGTGGGGGCAATATTGATATTGGGGGGGGACCTACTGCCCCCCCGGCCCCCACCCCTGCGTGACGGGTGGGGGCCATATTGATAATGAGGGGGGGACCTACTGCCCCCTCGGCCCACACCCCTGCACGGCGGGTGGGGGCCATATTGATAATGAGGTGGGGGACGAGTGGGGCTCGAGTTTTTTCTTTTTCGTCAGGTTTTTTTTTTGCGCTCTGGATTTTTTTTTTTTATTTAGTTCGACGGTTATGATGGTTTTTTATTTGGCCTTTTTTGGGGCTGAAAAATGAAAATTTGAGAAAAAAGAAGACTTCTAATGGTAAGTTTACTTTTATTTTACAGGTTAGTCATTTTATTCCCCCCTCACTATTTTTTAGGGTGAGGGGGGTAGGTAGGGACTTTTTATTTGGGGGGGGTGACTAGGGGCTTGGGGACCCCTAGTCACCTTGGGGAGGGGATTTACTTAGGGCCCCCACCCGCAGCCCAGGGGTAAGGGGGGGGAGGACAGTAGGTCCCCCCCCATTATCTTTATGGCCCCCACCAGCCGCCCAGGGGTGGGGGCCGGGGGGAGTAGGTCCCCCCCTCATTATCAATATGGCCCCCACCCACCGCGCAGTGGTGGGGTCCGGGGGGGGGCAGTAGGTCCCCCCCTCATTATCAATATGGCCCCCACCCGCGCGCAGGGGTGGAAGCCGGGGTGGGGCAGTAGGACCCTTCTCAATTAGAACCGAATACAGGGTGGTCGTCATTCGTATGTCGACCATGAGGTGGCGGCCATTTTAACCATGCGAAAGACCAGCGGTGTTCAACAGTTATTTAATGGAACTGAAAACTGACACTTTTTCAACCGAACACCGCTGAAGCCGTCGACCTCCCTTCTCCATCGACAGAAGTGTGCGAACACCGGCCGTTCAGGAGATTTAAAGGCACGAATGGACTTACCCCAGATAGCCTTCCCATGGAGTCAATTGCATACCGAAGAACTGTAATAGACTTTGACTCCATGGCGATTGAACTGTGCGTATGGGATCTGAGCGCTATTCGCCAATAAAATGCACTCAGATCCAGGCTATCTGGGGATGTGTTGCACGAATGTAATATGTTCGGCAGTTATAAAGTTATGTATTTTTATGTATTTTATGACTTGTACTTAAAATAGCGATTTGCCTCTGCTCTGGGAGATAATTGAATTACTTCTCAATTATCTCCCGAGCAGAGGGGAGGAAACTGTGATGTATGCTGGGAATATTGTGGGATTGTATGTCTGAAATGTCCCCATGTCCATCTGCTATTCCAGTCTCCCATTTGGTCCCCTAGGGGAGTGTCCACCAAGTGGGAGACCTGCATAAATATGGGCAAGTGGCCCACAGTAAACTCAGTTCGTGTTTTACCCTCAAAGCGGAGCTTGGTCTCGTTATTGGGGGGATTTTATTACCGGCGACTAGAGACTGCTCTTTGGAATTATTTGCCGCTTGGAACATATTGGCGTTCGGCTGATATTGGCAGTTCGTGTATTTGGGGCTCGTGAAGGAAAGGAGCCATACGGGTACCATTCAGGAGTTTGGAGTGTTCCCTGGCTGGTGGTTCGCATGCTTGTATTGTATACGCTACCAGACAACATTATTGCGAACGGGGAGTATTCACTAAAAGGCGGTTTGTACATTTATTACTGAAGGTACCGTAACAGATAGTATAATTATATATTAAAAATGAGGTCTGGTTCGGGGAATATTAATAAAAATAATTACCTCACGTGACCGGCATTATTTGGAGCAAAGCTCCATGGGTAATGTAGTTTCGCCGGTCGGCAAATGCCGGCAAAACGGGGGCGGAGTTAGGGAGTGTGACAAGCAGCTTGCTCCCACCAGTAGTCGGTAAGACTACAGATACAAGGGGAGGAGCTGGGAGGGAGGCGGCGAACAGTGTAAATATGCCGCTCGGAAACCAACGGCAACACTGATTGTTCATGCCTTCGGGAACCACTTATATACAAGGGTGAGGGAAGAAACCCACTACCTTAACTTATGAAGAAATAAAAAATAAAATGAATGAATAAAAAACTGTGCAAAACCATGTATAAGATATAGATAAAAAGAGTGTCCTTTATATGAGGAAAAGTTAGTAACATTCCATTATATGAAAAAAGGGAATAAAAGAGTACATAAAAGCATTTCTAAAAAACATAAAAAAGAATATAAATAAGAATAATGAATGGATATGGCAATAAAATTATTATAAAAAATTAAAAAATATATAAAAAATTATTATAAAAAATTATAAAAAATAACCACCAGCATCACAGACAAACCGTATATTTGGAGGGTAAAGCTGTCCAAGGACTCTGCGACTCACGAGCCACTATAACCCTGGTCAAGAGTCACCTAGTGTCGGATAAAGCCAAGACAAGCAAGACTGTAGCCGTCAGGGTAACCGGGGGAGCAGTATACCGGCTACCTACAGCAAGGGTTCATCTACATTGGGGAGCGGGGTCAGGAAACGTGGAAGTGGGGTTGATGCCGCAATTCCCCCGGGAGGTTTTGCTGGGGAATGATCTGGGAAGGCTCACGTCTGCTTTTGAGCCCCAGACCCCAACCACAGGGCAAGCTCATCCCGTGGTCACCAGACAACAGGCCCGCACCCAGGACCACAACACACTACCAGAGGTTCAGGTAAGAGATCCTTCCCCTTCCTTAGATTGTGTTCCCTGGGCCCCCTTTAACGAATTTGCAGCCGAGGTAATAACTGACCCTACGTTGCAAATATATAGGGACAAGGTTGCAGCTGACCCACCGGGGGGGAGGGCAAGAGATTTATCTGGGATAAGCAGCTATTATACAGGGAGTCTGACAAACAGATAGCCGGGTCAGACCCGATCGTTATGAGGCAGCTAGTGGTGCCGCAGCGGTACCGAGCTGAGTTATTCCGGATAGCACATGATATTCTGCTATCCGGACATTTAGGGGTCAGTCAAACCAGATACAGACTGACCCAAAGTTTATTTTGGCCAGGAATCAGCCAAGAAGTTCGCAAGTATTGCAGCACTTAGCAGTATTAGAGGTATTAGCAGTAGAAAGAGGGAAGTGCTCATGCCATTATACAGAACACTGGTGAGACCTCACTTGGAGTATTGTACACAGTACTGGAGACCGTATCTTCAGAAGGATATTGATACCTTAGAGAGGGTTCAGAGAAGGGCTACTAAACTGGTTCATGGATTGCGGGATAAAACTTACCAGGAAAGGTTAAAGGATCTTAACATGTATAGCTTGGAGGAAAGACGAGACAGGGGGGATATGATAGAAACATTTAAATACATAAAGGGAATCAACACAGTAAAGGAGGAGACTATATTTAAAAGAAGAAAAACTACCACAACAAGAGGACATAGTCTTAAATTAGAGGGACAAAGGTTTAAAAATAATATCAGGAAGTATTACTTTACTGAGAGGGTAGTGGATGCATGGAATAGCCTTCCAGCTGAAGTGGTAGAGGTTAACACAGTAAAGGAGTTTAAGCATGCGTGGGATAGGCATAAGGCTATCCTAACTATAAGATAAGGCTAGGGACTAATGAAAGTATTTAGAAAATTGGGCAGACTAGATGGGCCGAATGGTTCTTATCTGCCGTCACATTCTATGTTTCTATGTTTCTATGTTTCTATGTTTCTATGTTTCACTTGCGATACGTGCCAGAGGGTAGGAAAAAGGGGAGACCGATGCAGGGCAAAACTACACCCCCTACCCATAATCGAGGAGCCTTTTAGCAGAGTAGCAGTGGATTTAAAAAGCCCCCTCCGGAAAGCTAGCCCTTCAGGCAAGAAATATATCCTAACTGTTGTAGACTATGCCACTAGATATCCAGAGGCGGTGGCTCTGACCAATATCCACACTGAATCCATGCTGAAATGGTGGCTGAGGCCCTCATGCAGATCTTCTCCCGGATGGGGTTACCCAGGGAGATCATCTTGGATCAGGGTACCCAATTTACCGCGGAAGTCACCCAGCACCTCTGGAAGTTCTGTGACATTAAGCCTATTATCAGTGCCCCTTACCACCCCCAGACTAATGGACTCTGTGAACCGTTCAATGGTACATTGAAACAAATGCTCCGAACCTTTCTCAGAGACCCTCTGGCCACTCACCGGGTAGAAACCCAAGGACAACTTCCCATGCGCCAGACTCCCTACCGCATCATTAAAGCAGTGCGGGAGAATATGCGCAAGGAGATCGAGGAGATGCTCCAGTTAGAGGTGATTGAGCCCTACAGCCCCTGAGCTTCCCCAGTAGTCCTCGTGTCAAAGTGGGACAGTACGACCCTCTTCTGTGTGGACTACCGGAGGTTGAACGAGAAAACCATGTCTGACGCCTATCCCATGCCCAGGATAGACGAACTACTGGACAGGATGGCCAGAGGCCAATACCTCACTACCATTGACTTGAGTAAGGGGTATTGGCAGATTCCCTTGGCCCCGGACGCCATCCCTAAGTCGGCCTTTGTCACCCCATTCGGCTTGTACCAGTTTACGGTCATGCCGTTTGGGATGAAAAACGCCCCAGCTACCTTCCAGCGGATGGTGGACCGACTCCTAGATGGGTTCCAAGACTACACCTGTGCATATCTAGATGATATTGCCATCTTCAGCAATACCAATAATGTCACAGTTACCTCCCACACATCTCCTCCCCTCAGTGTGACACATAATCCCATTATACCTGCTGCAGTTTTCCCCGAGTTCTGGATGTTCCCCAAAACAGTTGAGTACAGTGGGCTAAGTGGCACCCCTTGGTAGCCCTGATCTGGGTGACCAACATATCCAAAATTCCCCCAGATCAGACCAGGGTTTCGGGAGTTATGTGGAAGGGACAATTTGACCGACCGCACACGAGGTGGTAGCCGAAAAGGGTTCCATGTGTTTTGGCCCTGCGGTCGGGCTCCGTTCGGGAGGTAAAATACACATAAAAACCTGACATCAACGATTAACATTGCATTCGCATGAATCCCCTTGTTTGGTACTTTTAACTCACCAAAGGGGGGGGGGGTGGATTAGCCTTCCCGTTCGGGAATTACAGAGCCCATCGGTGTTTAGGTAATTGAGTGTCCGATTTGAGTTCCAGACACTCGATGACCAAACACCGCTGAGGTTTTCGTGCGTAAGATGGCCACCGCCACGTGTTCGTATGCCGAACTGCGGCCACCCAGATACATGCACAAAGTACCAATTAACCTGCGGTTAGAGAAGTGTGAAGCCTAATAAGGTGCACACTTCTCTCTGGGGTGGTCTACTGGTTCGGTAGTTTTCATTCGTATGGAATACGGATGAAAACTACCGAACAATCATACGAATACTACATACATTTTTAACTATACAGAAGAATAAACACACGAATTGCAGTTTTAACACAGTCTTTTAGGACAGCCTTAATACCATCCGCTACACACATTTTATTGGTAATTGCTTAAGTGTTTTATCTTGATGGACTTCCTACAGGGTGTGAGGTCATTATCATCCTCGGTGCAGCTCCGGAAGGAGACGCCATATTGTTACATGAGGTTTCTTGGTCGATGGGAGGGGGTGCCCTGGCGGCCATTTTGAGTAGTAAATGGGCACAGGAGCACATAGTAAATAGACATTTTACTAATATTAATTTCTATCTATCACAGAAGCACTCCAACATCTGTGGGTCCTATACTAACTTCAAAAGGCGGAGACAAATGAAATAGTGATAAATAACATAAAGTGTATTAAGTTAGTCTATTGTAAGAGCACTGTGAGAATACAGAATGATAAAAGCAATTAAAAACAGTGACAAAACTAAACACGGTGTCAAAACTAAACTTTGTTTATTTGTTGTATAATCATTGTTATGTAACACCCATAGACGTTTGCAGTTTTACAATTGGGATGTAAAAAAAATCATAGCCAAGTGTAGTCCATACAGTTACAAAAAATATGTGTAAAGGCAGGAATTTGCAAGCTACTACAACTACAATTACTTACATAGTGCCAACATATTCCACAGCGCTATGCAATAGGAAACGAGACATACATTTAATTTTAACAAAACATGTATGGAGTATAGGAACGGTAGGCGAAGAAAGTCCTGCTCAAACAAGCTCATAATTTAAAGGGATGACAGACAAATACACAAATGGAAGTAAGGGAATTGATATTTGTATGTTGTAGAGGATGGGAGAGATGTTTTAGAAGGGGAAGCCTTCAATCGCAGCCTTTAACTTGTCCCTGTAATGCTAAATCATTTTCAGAACCATCTTTCACTGACGGCTGCACACTACAGGAGGAGGGAAAAGGGGTCTGTCGTTTAACCCTTTAAGGACACATGACGTGTGACATGTCATGATTCCCTTTTATTCCAGAAGTTTGGTCCTTAAGGGGTTAAAGTCCTTTTCCAGAGAAGAAATTGAACTTTTTGAACAAGAGGAAGTTGTGTTTTGCTTTATGAGCTATTTTTTTTTTTTACTTTGATTTGCAAAGCAAAACGAAATTTAACTGAATGTACATTGTTAAGATTTAAGGAGTTACACTAAAGGAGAAAGAGGGATAGGAATATTAGCAGTATTTAACCGGAAATGTCCCTATTTAGAGGGGCGGGCAGTCGCCATTTGGGGCTTAAATATATCTGTCCCTCTTTCTCTCCTAATGTCCCTCTTTTTTATCCTAATGTCCCTCTTTTCTATCCTAATGTATGTCTTTTCTAGGAGCTGCATATTGTTGGTGCGTCTGAGACACGGCCAGTATAAGACTATTTTGTGCCCTAGGCAAGACCAGTTACTTGCACCCCCTTCCCAAATAAAAATTGGCAACCAACTTTGTGTGTCTTTTTCTCCCCCAACTTCTTTGCGTGTCTCTTCCCCTCCCAGACCCTTTGTGGATCTCATTCTGCCCCTGCCCCTCTGCGGTTCTCTTTGTGCTCATCCCCAGCCCTGTGTGTGTCTCTTTGTCCACTCCAGCCCCTCTATGCTTTTGTCAACCTTGCCTTTCTGTGTGACTCTTTACCCCCTTAGCTCACTATGTGCTTCTTCTACCCCACCTCCCAGCCCTCTTTGAAAGCTCTTCTAGTTTTCCAGAAGACAGCATTTTAATATCTGAAATATTCTTTCTAGCTTTTGTAAAACCCTCTTTACATCTTTATTTCTAAGGCTGTATATAACGGGATTCATGGTAGGAATGCAAATTGTGTATAATACAGAAAACACTTTGTCCTGCTCAATAGAATATGCTGATTTTGGCCTCATGTACATTCCGAGGATTATCCCAAAGAAGAGTACAACCACCGTTAGGTGAGATGAGCAGGTGGAGAAGGCTTTTCGCTTTCCCTCTTTGGAGCGGATCCTCAGGATAGTGGATAGAATGAAAATGTACGTCATTATGATGACTAGTAATGGTGTGAAGCCAAACAGCACCCCAGACAACTGTATGGCAGATTCCAAACTCTGAGTGCCACTGCAGGAAAGTTTGAGAAGGGGTTTGAGATCACAAAATAAATGGTTAATGACATTAGATCTGCAGAAGGAATATTGAGACAACAAAAACACATAGGTTGTAGCGTCAAGAAACCCACAGAACCATGAAGCAAATGCCAGCTTGATACAAATCCTCAGATTCATGAGTTGTGTGTATCGTAGTGGATGACAGATGGCCACATATAGGTCAAATGCCATAACAGCTAGCAGGCAGTACTCTGCCACCACACATACAACAAAGATAAACATCTGAAGGATACATCCAGTATAGGTAATGTTTTGATGTACATGGGTGTGTGGAGATGTGGTCCCCTGAAAATCACCAGAATGATTGTGAGGTTACCAATCAATGCCATAAGATAAGTTAGGAGAAAAATTAGGAAAAGCATGAACTGTAGATGAGGCAACTCATAGAATCCCATGAGAAGAAATTCCATGACCTCGGTTTCATTCCAGCTCTTCATTTTCAAAGTCTAAATAAATGTTTGATTCAAGGTCCAGCTATTAAGGACAGAGTGAAGCATCAAAGGTGATCACAAAGCATTAAACAATCATTCTAGTATAGACCAACTCCAGTTCATAACGTTAGTGCCTAGAGAGGTTTACAGATGGACCCTTAGAGGACTGATTTACTTATAGCCAGGGCCGGACTGGGAGAAAAATTCGGCCCGGGCATTTTTTTAACACAGCGGCCCACTAAAAAGGGGGCGGGGCAGAGGAGGTGTGTTTTGTCATCACCAATGACAAACACGCCTCCTCTCAAAGTGAGCATGTTGGTTCAATGCTCTTCCAGGGCAGACCATGCGCAGAGCTCTGCTGAAGAGCTCTAGCATGAGAAAAAAGTCCTGTATTTGTTCTGCACAGTGCAAGCAAATTTAATAACATGCTTGCACTGTGTTTCCTTGCAACTTGTCTCTGGTGTCTCTATAAATGGATACCAGGAGACAAAAGGCCAGGAAAGAGTATTGTGCATGTGTTTGGAGCCTGCTTGTGGTATTGCGTGTGTGTAGAGTAAGCTGATTGTGGTGTGGTATTGTGTAATAAGGTCGGTTTTAGTCGTGTTGTGTTTGTGGTGTAATGTGATGCATATGTGGCTCAGGGACCCCCTACCGCCCGGCTCTGGAAAGGGGTTAAAACTTACCTTTTTCCAGCGCCGGGCGGGGAGCTCTCCTCCTCCGATCCGCCCCGTCGGCTGAATGCGCACGCGCGGCAAGAGCTGCGCGCGCATTCAGCCGGTCGCATAGGAAAGCATTTATAATGCTTTCCTATGGACGCTTGCGTGCTCTCACTGTGATTTTCACAGTGAAAAGCACGCAAGCGCCTCTAGCGGCTGTCAATGAGACAGCTGCTAGAGGCTTTGGGGGAAGGCTTAACCCATTGATAAACATAGCAGTTTCTCTGAAACTGCTATGTTTATAAAACAATGGGTTAACCCTAGAAGGACCTGGCACCAAGACCACTTCATTAAGCTGAAGTGGTCTGGGTGGCTAGAGTGGTCCTTTAAGAGTGTAGTGTGTGTGTGTATGTATGTGTGTGTATGTGTGTATATATATATATATATATATATTTGGAAGTATTGTGTATGTGTGTGGTGCAGTGTGTTGGGGGGGTTCTGTGTGTATGTGAGGGGTGCAGTATGTGTGTGTGTGAGGGTGTGGTGTGTGTATGTGTGTGTGTGAGGGTGCGGTGTGTGTGTAATGTGTGTGAGAGTGCCGTGTGTGAGTGATGGGTGTGAGAGTGCCGTGTGTGAGTGATGGGTGTGAGAGTGCTGTGTGAGATGGGTGTGAGAGAGTGCTCTGTGAGAGTGCTGTGAGAGAGTGCTGTGTGTGTGTGAAAGTGCTGTGTGTGATGGGTGTGAGAGTGCTGTGTGTGTGTGAGTGCTCTGTGAGAGTGCGCTGTGTGTGATGGTGTGAGAGTGCTGGGTGTGAGAGTGCTGTGTGTGATGGGTAAGAGAGTGCTGGGTGTGAGTGATGGGTGTGAGAGTGCTGTGTGAGAGTGCTGTGTGTGATGGGTAAGAGAGTGCTGGGTGTGAGTGATGGGTGTGAGAGTGATGTGTGAGAGAGTGCTGTGTGTAATGTGTGTGAGAGTGCTGTGTGTGATGGGTGAGAGTGCTGTGTGTGAGAGTGCTGTGTGTGAGAGTGCTGTGTGTGATGTGTGAGAGTGCTGTGTGAGAGAGTGCTGTGTGTGATGGGTGTGAGAGTGCTGTGTGAGAGAGTGCTGTGTGTGATGGGTGTGAGAGTGCTGTGGGAGAGAGTGCTGTGTGTGATGGGTGTGAGAGTGCTGTATAAATGTTATTGTGTGTGTGTGTAGGGGGGGTAAATAAAAAAAATAAAAAAGTCATTATTTCCCCCCCTCCCTTCTTACCTTTAGCCTGGGAGGGGGGGTCCGGCACGCGGTGTTCCCTGGTGGTCCTCGTGGGTGAGTGAACTCTAGCCTGTGAGGCTAGAGTTCACTCTCGCGAGATCCGGTCGTTGCCATGGCAACGCGCCGGATCTCGCGAGAGGAACCCGGCGGAGCTGCAAGTTAGAGCTCCGCCGGGTCCTCTCTCCAGCCTAGCTGGCTGGCTCCCTCCCTCTCTCCCCGCCGGCGGCCGCATGTGGGCCGGTCAGGGAGATCCTTGATCTCCCCACCGGCCCGTCGTGACAAACAGCGGGGCCGGCGCTGGGAGAGTGCCGGCCCTGCATAGACCGGCAGGGGAGATCCTGTGATCTCCCCTGCCGGCCTCGGCCCATGGCCACCGCGGCCCACCGGGCATTTGCCCGGTGTGCCCGATGGCCAGTCCGGGCCTGCTTATAGCATAAATAAAAGAAGTCACAGACTATAATAGACTATGGCCATCTAACACTGAGATTCCCTTGAATATGGACCAATTGATGGGTAAAGTTGAGATAGTGTAATTTTAAAATAAGGGAGAAAGACATGGGTGAGACAAGTACTAGTGGTTCCTTGATGCAGACTTTTTGTAGGTACTAAGTGGATTTTGGTCAATTAGCCCTCCTGTTAGCACACTTCTTTTTACATCTGCTCCTTTTATGGGTTTCATCTTTTCTCCATATGTAGGTGTATTTACTAAACTCTAAATTGTACTATATTTAAAAATAAATTTTAAAAAACAGGTTATAATAGCCAAGCTGTGACTATAGTTTGCCTACAGTCTGTGTTTCCGATTTCAGTCCAGCACAATTTGGAGTTTAGTAAATTACTCTGAATGACTGGAAGAGCATTATGTTTAATAAGGTTCACATGGGTCTACAATAGGGCTTCCTGACCTTTTTTTTGACCAGAGAACAATTCAATAAGAGGACATTTTCCAAGGCAGGTCTATTTTTTTTAAAGAAACACTATTGCATTAGGAACACAAACCTGTATTGCTTATACTATAGTACCCATGTCACTATTTAGATTAGTGGCTTTCTGTGGGTAATACAAATGAGTAAAATAAAGGTTTTACTTACATTTTCTCCAGGGCCGGGGCTCGGTGCTGATACCGCTCCACCTCCCACAACATCATTGTGTAGGGTTGCATCCCAAGTGGTTGCCCAATCTAATGCTCCTCATAGAGGTGCATTGGAGACATGAAGCACATGTGTGGTGAGCACTGAACACATATAATCAAATGCTTCTCATAAGCAAGCATTGGATTAATGAACAGCATTTGGTGACATTACTCAATTGTTGCTCAAGAAGCGCCTCTAGTGGTTGTCTAGAAGATGTATACTGGATGTATGTTTAACCCTGCAATCCTAACTATAAATTATGTACATTGTTAAAACGTCAGAGCCACTGCACCCAAACCACTTGATTGAAATGGTCTGCTTGACTTTAATGGTCCTTTAACTTTCTTCAGCATCTTATGAACACCACAATATGTTGCAGCCTTACCAGATACACATGCATCCTTCTAGCTAAACAGACCTACTATCTTGAGCATGGTTGCTTGTATGTAGCTAGCAGTTAAACTGTTAAGGATATTCAGAGTTGGTGTAAAAGTGATGGAGGAGCGGGGCGAACAGGGAGGTTATTATTTAATTAGGAGGCTATGCTTAGGACTTTTTCATATTTAGAAAAAAAATTTAAACTTACTATTTAGAGAAGTTGCTGCAGGTGCATCTTCCCATGGTGTGGTGTACAGGAGTAAAATATACAACGAGCATGTGAATGTAAGCATTGGCCTTTCCTAAAACAGGATGTAAGACCTCTGAGTGTTACACAGGTTCATGCAGCATGGTAGTGGTGCACTAGGAGAGGAGGCAGAGTGTGGCAGCTAGGGGGCAGTATTCAGACCTTTAAGCTAACAATCTCACCATATCAGGACACATATGACAAACCTCTTTATTTGCAACCACATTCCAGAATTCTCCCTAATGTCCTCCCCCCTGGCCCCCACCCCTGAGCGGTGGGTGGGGGCCCTAAATACTAATAATGTCCTCCCCACTGGCAACCACCCCTGAGCGGCGGGTGGGGGCCCTAACTACTAATAAGGGGGGACATAATGTCCTTCCCCCTGCCCCCCACCCCTGAGCGGTGGGTGGGGGCCCTACAGTAAAATAAGGGGGGACCTAATGTTATTAGTAGTTAGGGCCCCCACCCGCCGCTCAGGGGTGGGAGCCAGTGGGGAGGACATTATTAGTATTCAGGGCCCCCACCCACCACTCAGGGGTGGAGGCCAGGGGGGAGGACATTAGGTCCCCCCCTCTTTTTACTGTAGGGCCCCCAAACCCAAGTCACCCCACCCCCCCAAAAAAATTAACCCCATAACTACCCCCTCACCATAAAAGAGGGGTGGACCTTTAACTACCTGTAAAAAAAAAACAAAAAACTTACCATTCAATGTTTTCTTTCTTCTAAAATCTTCTTTTTTTCAGCCCCAAAAAAGGGCAAACAAAAAACTATTATAACCGACACACTTAAAAAAAAAAAAAAAATCAATTTTCACCCGGCGAGGGCTTCGTGCAGACTGAGCTCTGTAGGGTGGGGAAGGCTTATAAAGCCTTGCCCGCCCTGCAATTAGGCTCAGAACACTCTGATTGGTGGGTTTAAGCCATCCAATCAGAGTGCTCTGACAGGTAAATGAAGATACTGACAGGTAAGTCTCTACATTTACCTGTCACAGCACTCTGATTGGTTGGTTTGAAATCCACCAATCAGAGTGCTCTGTGTCATTTTACACAGCGTGGGAAAGTTCTTTGGAATTTTCCCACGCTGTGTAATTTGACTCATAACAACACTCTGATTGGTGGATTAAGTAACGATTAAGTAACGATTAAGTAACGTAATAGCAAGTAGGGACAACATTTACTAATATTAAGTAATTTTTACTTAGTATTAGTAAATTTGGCTGAAGAACAATTTAGGTCTTTCAGCCTTTTGGTAGATAACTCCCTAATACCATGGAAATTAGGGAGTTATCTACTAAGTGGCTGCAATAGAAGTCCCGAAGTGCCGAAAATCCCAAAATTCAGAAATGCCGAAGTTCTGAAATTCCGAAGTTCCGAAGTGTCGAAATGCCGAAGTTGCCGAATTTCCGAAGTGCTGAAGTGCCGAACTTCCAACGTTGCCCAAGTTCCGAAGTGTTGAAGTGCCGAATTGCCGAAGTCACCGAATTGCGAAAGTCCCGAATTTCGGAATGCCGAAATCGAACCGAAAATTTTCCCCATGCACATGCCTATTGGCCGCACAATCATGTCGAATCAGCTCAAAGTCAGAATATTTTAGTTTCCAAAACAACTGTGAATTGACAGCCAACGTACAAATATAAATCAAAATAATCTGTGTAAAAAAAAATCAAAAAAAGCCATTAACCCTACTACTAATGTGTGAAACAAAAATTAGGGAAAATCTCTCTTGAGAAGCCCCTCTTAGGTATAAAGGGATAATTGGTTGAAAAATTAAACTTACAACATATAACCATAGACGAGGAGGAGGATAACTATGTAAACACTAGAAATTGGTAGTAGGTATGTATGTGATGGATAAACCATCCGGCTTTATTGCTTTTACCAAAGTGTATTACTCATGCCTAGTGCCATTTATAAAAGCATAGAAAACGTCTATTGCTTATTATCCTAGTAATATATTAACGCATGTAGTCTCTCAAGTTACCAATGTCTATATAATATGCATCCGTTTACTGAAAAGAGCCCCCTATAACATAGTCCTTGTTGGACCTTAAGAAGGTGGGTTTACAGGGAGTGCAGAATTATTAGGCAAATGAGTATTTTGACCACATCATCCTCTTTATGCATGTTGTCTTACTCCAAGCTGTATAGGCTCGAAAGCCTACTACCAATTAAGCATATTAGGTGATGTGCATCTCTGTAATGAGAAGGGGTGTGGTCTAATGACATCAACACCCTATATCAGGTGTGCATAATTATTAGGCAACTTCCTTTCCTTTGGCAAAATGGGTCAAAAGAAGGACTTGACAGGCTCAGAAAAGTCAAAAATAGTGAGATATCTTGCAGAGGGATGCAACACTCTTAAAATTGCAAAGCTTCTGAAGCGTGATCATCGAACAATCAAGCGTTTCATTCAAAATAGTCAACAGGGTCGCAAGAAGCGTGTGGAAAAACCAAGGCGCAAAATAACTGCCCATGAACTGAGAAAAGTCAAGCGTGCAGCTGCCACGATGCCACTTGCCACCAGTTTGGCCAAATTTCAGAGCTGCAACATCACTGGAGTGCCCAAAAGCACAAGGTGTGCAATACTCAGAGACATGGCCAAGGTAAGAAAGGCTGAAAGACGACCACCACTGAACAAGACACACAAGCTGAAACGTCAAGACTGGGCCAAGAAATATCTCAAGACTGATTTTTCTAAGGTTTTATGGACTGATGAAATGAGAGTGAGTCTTGATGGGCCAGATGGATGGGCCCGTGGCTGGATTGGTAAAGGGCAGAGAGCTCCAGTCCGACTCAGATGCCAGCAAGGTGGAGGTGGAGTACTGGTTTGGGCTGGTATCATCAAAGATGAGCTTGTGGGGCCTTTTCGGGTTGAGGATGGAGTCAAGCTCAACTCCCAGTCCTACTGCCAGTTCCTGGAAGACACCTTCTTCAAGCAGTGGTACAGGAAGAAGTCTGCATCCTTCAAGAAAAACATGATTTTCATGCAGGACAATGCTCCATCACACGCGTCCAAGTACTCCACAGCGTGGCTGGCAAGAAAGGGTATAAAAGAAGAAAATCTAATGACATGGCCTCCTTGTTCACCTGATCTGAACCCCATTGAGAACCTGTGGTCCATCATCAAATGTGAGATTTACAAGGAGGGAAAACAGTACACCTCTCTGAACAGTGTCTGGGAGGCTGTGGTTGCTGCTGCACGCAATGTTGATGGTGAACAGATCAAAACACTGACAGAATCCATGGATGGCAGGCTTTTGAGTGTCCTTGCAAAGAAAGGTGGCTATATTGGTCACTGATTTGTTTTTGTTTTGTTTTTGAATGTCAGAAATGTATATTTGTGAATGTTGAGATGTTATATTGG
Organism: Pelobates cultripes; assembly: GCA_933207985.1. Taxonomy (NCBI): domain Eukaryota; kingdom Metazoa; phylum Chordata; class Amphibia; order Anura; family Pelobatidae; genus Pelobates; species Pelobates cultripes. Next base: position 3,771,543 of record OW240920.1, on the reverse strand, counting down.
TTTCACTGGTAATAATAAATAATTGAAATGGGTATATATTTGTTTTTTGTTAAGTTGCCTAATAATTATGCACAGTAATAGTCACCTGCACACACAGATATCCCCCTAACATAGCTAAAACTAAAAACAAACTAAAAACTACTTCCAAAAATATTCAGCTTTGATATTAATGAGTTTTTTGGGTTCATTGAGAACATGGTTGTTGTTCAATAATAAAATTAATCCTCAAAAATACAACTTGCCTAATAATTCTGCACTCCCTGTATATCGACAGACATTAGATCAGAAAAGACAAATAAGGGAGAGACTTGCTAAGCTGTTAAAGGGTAAGAATAGGAGAAACGGAAATTATTATGGAGGGGTATAATGTGCGTAGTTATAAGACCTATATCTTGACAGGACAATATCTACTAAAATAAAAATTCTAGAGATTGATTCCAACTAAAGTAACTTGTTTAGTAAATAAACCACATGGTAAAACTGCTACATTGTGCAGAATATGATGAGGATGCATTCATTTCGATACTGATTTTCTAACGAAGGGATTAAATAATGCTGGAGGTTGACTCATGGGCCTCTCGTTGATAAACCATTCAATACCCAGAACAAGGTTGGACTCTGTGCTGTATCCCCATAAGGATACAATTTAGGTGCACACTATTAAAGGAGACTGGGGTGGCTAAGTAGTTTTGTTCAAATTAGTGCATTCAATGTTTTGTTTGTTATTTTAGAGTTTTTAGCATTTCATTTTTTTGGGTTCCACAAACCTAACTTAAAGTGGTTTAGAAAACCAGTAATTCATTCCCACAACAGAATATAAATTTACCTGCAAGACCTCGCTATGACATTTTAGGAGTTAATAAAATAATGGCATAAACAAACGTTTTATTCACAAAATGTATTTTACGGTGTATAAGGCAGTGGTTCCCAGTGTTTATTCCCAAACCGCTTTGCTTTGCGCAGAGGATTCTTGAATAAACAGCAATTCTCTAATGGATCAATTACTAAAAGTGGACAAAATTGTACATTTCTTCTGTGCTGAGCAATTTGTATTTGGGGGACCACACAGTATATTTTCTATGATACCATAAAATTCAAGACAAAAAACCCCCACATATTGATCGGCATTCATGGATACCAGAAAAAAGGTATACTCAATAATAAAATGTCAATATCATTCCTTATTCCGTATTGCTAAGCACAAAAAGAACTATGTAGGAAGTTTAGAAAATAAATCTACCTTCATTATGCCCTGCATCCTTTAATTAACTTGATTTAATACATTCAGATATCAGGTGTGTATATTCCACAGATTTACCACTGCCTGTGTGTTTAATGTAAGTGCCACCTTTGATTTCCTTTCTGGCTCAATTGAGATCCCGTGCAGTAAATCAATCATTGTTGCAGGAATCTACCGCCCACCTAGCTCCCCTGTGCATTCCCTTTCTGACATAGCCCATCTCCTTAGTGAAACGATAGCTCAAACCCCAAAAAGTGAACTGTTGGTCTTTGGAGATTTTAATATTGATTGGCCGAATCCTAAAAATAATAGTTCTTGCTCGCTGTTTAAGACTTTGCAGCTAACGCAATTAATCTCCTCACCCAACTCGCATAAAACATTAAAAGCCATAACCATATCCTGCTCGATTGGATTCTCGCTACTCTTCTTGATAGAATCCAGGGGACAGGTGTTCTCCCTAACAGTTTCAGTGCTTACTGTACTGCGTGCGCAAAATAAAGGCTACTAAATCCTCTCCCAAGATTAAAATGACAAGGTCCTTCAAAAAATGTAACCTTGAATCCTTTCTAAATGGCATCTAGAAGCTCTGATGGCACAGATTAAACCGAATCCCAGATCTAATCTGTGCAGTTGAATTCTTTCAGTCTAAACTCCTACAAGTTTGGAATTTGCATGCCCTGCTGCGTAAGGTGAGAGTAAAAGGGGCACATATAAATTGGATCACAGCTGACATCATTCAAATGTATCAGTTTTGGGATTTATTGTGGTCAAAGTTCAAATGTACTGGCTTTATGAACGATCACTGTGCATAAAGACAATGGCGAAATATATGCACAAGACAAACAAAACTGGCCAAGGCCCAATATTTCTGTGAAAATCTGAACAATAACATTTCAAACCCTAGAAACTTTTGTAAAGTCATAAATAAATCACAAACTCCCCCAATCCACTCCCATCCCTCCACTGTCAAAGTGGGCAACCAAACCCTGCAATTTTCCTTAGATGTAGCAAATGCCTTTAACAATTATTTTGTCGGATAACCCTGATTGCCAAGCTAATAAATGACACGTATCCTGAAACTACAAATGTGGATTAGGCCCCACTAAATTTACAAAGACCCAATAAAGACAAGTTCAATTTTGGACCTGTACCTATTGGTGTCATTATGAAACACCTTAATAATCTAAAAATGAAAAACCAGTCTGGACCCGAACAAGTCCCAGCAATGCTGTTGAAGCTCAGTGCGCCGGCAATTGCTAAACCTGTCTCAACCCTGTGACGTAATGCCTTTTGTCCCTGGATTGTTAGGTGACAAGCTGCACTTTGCCTCCGGCTTTTGGAGGAGCCTGATTGCCAGCCTCCTTCCTCATGACTATGGCCCTGGGGTGTATTGCCATTTAAAAAGACTATTTGGGGCTTATTGGCTTCTAAAGACAGTTTCTTCCCATTGGAATCCATGGGAAGGTGTGTTTCTTCACCTCCCCCGTTTCCTGTCTATTGTTCTCCAGCAGGGCGTTATCCCAGGCACACTGCCAAACCAGTTGGAACTGACTGTTTTTGTCCCTCCTTGGTTTCTAAACAGCCCTTGCTATGCTTTACCCCGTGGAAAATCTACTCTGTTCATGGGATCTGAGCGCTGTTCACCTAGATTGGGCGCTCAGATCCGAGCTATCTGGGGATAGGTTAAATGTGGGGGTTCTGTGTAATAAAATAAGAATTATGTATTTTTATGTACTTTTACGTATTTTTGCTGTTAGTGTTAAATGTAGATAATTGAGTTTACTGCAGTGCATTAAGCCAATTATGTCCAGGATGGAGAGGAGGGATTTCATTGTGTATGTGAGAGTGTTATTATGTTAATTAGTGTTCCCATTGGTTTACCACCAGGTCCAGGGGGTGTGCCTCTGACCTGAAAACTTGTATATAAGGAGTAATAAACGCTCATTGGAGTCAGATCATCTTGTACCTTCATGAAGTTTCAGCTCATGTTTGGGGGATTGGAGAAACTACACTCTGGGGATTGCTATAATCACTATACTCCCCAAGGTATAATCACTAAGCTCTGCTAAGAGCTTGTTCCTGTTCCTGCTCTCTGGAATTCGGAGAGGTCAACCTACTGGAAGCTGGACCCTGGTCTTGGGTCCAGAGTGGGTGGAGACAGCGAGACCCCAACCAAGCTGCGGCGGTTCGTGGGGTCTGCAGTGGTTATGGTGTCGGGGAGAGTGCTTGGAGTCCTCGGAAAGCACTAGGAGCATCCGTCAGCGGAAGGTACCCGGTCGGGGTACCAGCGGTTCCGTTACAAACCCTAATTAACGAATCCTTAGTGTCTGGATACATACCAAAATTTTGGAAGACTGCGAGAGTTGTACGTATAAAAGTGGTGACATTTCTGTGGTTTCTAACTATCGCCCAATATCATTGCTTCCAGTATTGTCAAAAATCTTAGAAAAATGCGTCCATACGCAACTATGTGAGTATTACCAACAATCAAACTATCTGACCCCTGATCAATCAGGCTTTCACCAGAATCACTTCACTACAACTGCCCTCATAAAAGTTTGCAATGACATCCAAACTGGCATGGAAAAAGGAGACCTAACTGGAGCTATTTTCCTTGATTTTGCAAAGGCCTTTGACACAGTAGACCACGACATTCTACTGCACAAACTAAAAAACTCATGTATCGGCTAACCTGGTTTCAATCATATGTATCGGATCGATCACAATACGTGTCCATTTCTGACAGCGACAACCTCCCTCTCCCAGTCATGTGTGGTGTTCCCCAAGATTCCATTCTCGGCCCCCTACTATTTACATTATTTATAAATGATCTGCCAAGTCCGATCTACCACAGCTTGAGGCTGTGCTCCAAGACCAGTTTACAGAGGTAGAAAAGTGGATCGCAAAAAACAAACTCTTCCTGAACACTGACAAAGCTGTCACTATGATCTTTGGAACAGTACCTAAATTACACAAATTACACAATTCCCATTTATGCATCAAAACAAAATCAAATAACACACTGACCTCAGTCCACACTTTCAAATACTTGGGTATGTTGTTAGATCCCAATCTATCTTTTGGCCTCCACATAGAAAAACTTGCATCAAAACTTTATTCAAAACTAGGTGCCCTGTACAGAAACTTGCCTAAGCCCTACAGTAAAGGAAAAGATTGCACAGCAAATGCTAATGCCAATCATTGTTTATGGGGATGTAGTATATGCACCTGCACCACTGTCACAGACCCTCTGTCCCTGAATTTTAAACTCTTGTTCATCTAAAGCATTTGTCTATAACAGATTCACATTTATTGTACTAGTGGCCGAATAAACAAATTTTCTACCGAACGACCGACCTTCCAGAACGGGATCGTGGTGCTTGTTAACCTCAATGCCCTTATTAACACCTCCAAAACCACGAACACCCCTAACATTCGAAATGATCAACTGGGTGGCCGGTGTTCGTATGCACGAACACGCAGCGACAGCCAGTGGTGTTTTGTCGACGGCACGAACGCCGCTGAGACTTCCACTCCTTGTTCTGTTCGACAAAGTAATACACGAACGGAGCACGGTTCGTGAGATACAATATACTGAGCTGATCTGGGTGATTTTTCAATATGTTGTTCCCCCAGATCAGGGCTATCAGGGGACATATATTTTATGTGATTCCCAAATGTTTTCGGGGTGTTCGCAAAATTGGGTAAAAACTTGTATTTTTCGTTTGGAGATAATTGAGTTGATACAGTACTTAAGGGCTTGTGTGAGGGCTTGTGTGCAGTAACTGGGAGTGTACAAGTGTAAAACTGTTTTTTATTGGAATGTGAATTTCATGTCCTGTGCCCCATAAGGTCCACTGGGGCGTTAACCTTATGGGGAAAAAACTGTATAAATGAGCAGCTGTACCATTAAACCTTCAGTTCTTACTTTACCCTCAATCTAGAGCCTTGTCTCTTATTGGGGGAAACTGCTATAAAGCTATCACACTAGCTCTTGTAAGAGCTTCTCTACTTGGATGACTGCTGGAATGCTGTGAATATCCCTCACACTCGGGAGAAGGACACCCTCTAGCGTTGGGAACCCCTCTACTCATCAGGGTAACCGCTACAACCGCAAACCCACATTAATAAACTCAATACATTGTATAACTCGTTCTGCCAATTTGTGCTATAATGTGACATGCTAAAAGAACTAAACTGGCTGTCGCTGGAATCCCGACACACCCTTCACCTTTCCAGACTTGTGCTTAAGAGCTTTTCTGGGAAGCTCCCACCCTACCTGAGCAGAATGCTCTCCTTGGCCTAAAATACCTCTCTACATATCTCAAAACCGAATGCACCTGTCATGGTTGATTATATATTTCCTACATGTTCTATGTTACATTTTGTATTTATTGTGGATTAGTTATGGTTTTTGTATTTTATTATACCCTATTATGCAATGTGTTGTGGACCCAGGACATATTTGAAAGGGAGAAAAATCTCAATGTATACTTCCTGGTAAAATATTTTATAAATAAAGAAGTACCTCTTTTTTCAGTTTTGTAATGTTTGTTAGAATAATTATGGAATTCGATATAATAGACAATGTATTATTATACGCTGCCTGTTTATATCAGCGACTCTTAACATTATCTAAGTGTCCCAATATAGAAACATAGAAACATAGAAACATAGAATGTGACGGCAGATAAGAACCATTCGGCCCATCTAGTCTGCCCAATTTTCTAAAAACTTTCATTAGTCCCTAGCCTTATCTTATAGTTAGGATAGCCTTATGCCTATCCCATGCATGCTTAAACTCCTTTACTGTGTTAACCTCTACCACTTCAGCTGGAAGGCTATTCCATGCATCCACTACCCTCTCAGTAAAGTAATACTTCCTGATATTATTTTTAAACCTTTGTCCCTCTAATTTAAGACTATGTCCTCTTGTTGTGGTAGTTTTTCTTCTTTTAAATATAGTCTCCTCCTTTACTGTGTTGATTCCCTTTATATATTTAAATGTTTCTATCATATCCCCCCTGTCTCGTCTTTCCTCCAAGCTATACATGTTAAGATCCTTTAACCTTTCCTGGTAAGTTTTATCCCGCAATCCATGAACCAGTTTAGTAGCCCTTCTCTGAACCCTCTCTAAGGTATCAATATCCTTCTGAAGATACGGTCTCCAGTTCTGTGTACAATACTCCAAGTGAGGTCTCACCAGTGTTCTGTACAATGGCATGAGCACTTCCCTCTTTCTACTGCTAATACCTCTCCCTATACAACCAAGCATTCTGCTAGCATTTCCTGCTGCTTTATTACATTGTCTGCCTACCTTTAAGTCATCAGAAATAATCACCCCTAAATCCCTTTCCTCAGATGTTGAGGTTAGGACTCTATCAAATATTCTGTACTCTGCCCTTGGGTTTTTACGTCCAAGATGCATTATCTTGCACTTATTCACATTAAATGTCAGTTGCCACAATTCTGACCATTTTTCTAGTTTACCTAAAATCATTTGCCATTTGGCTTATCCTCCTGGAACATCAACCCTGTTACATATCTTAGTATCATCAGCAAAAAGACATACCTTACCATCAAGACCTTCTGCAATATCACTAATAAAAATATTAAAGAGAATGGGTCCAAGTACAGATCCCTGAGGTACCCCACTGGTGACAAGTCCAAGCTTTGAATATATTCCATTAACTACAACCCTCTGTTGCCTGTCACTCAGCCACTGCCTTACCCATTCAACAATATTGGAATCCAAACTTAAAGATTGCAGTTTATTGATAAGTCTTCTATGTGCAACAGTGTCAAAAGCCTTACTGAAATCTAGGTAAGCAATGTCTACTGCACCACCCTGATCTATAATTTTAGTTACCAATCAAAAAAATCAATAAGATTAGTTTGGCATGATCTCCCTGAAGTAAACCCATGTTGTCTCTGATCTTGAAATCCATGTGTTTTTAGATGTTCATCAATCCTATCCTTTAACATGGTTTCCATACTTTCCCACTACTGAAGTAAGGCTTACTGGCCTATAGTTGCCCTACTCCTCCCTATTACCTTTCTTGTAAATGGGCACAACATTCGCTAACTTCCAATCTTCTGGGACTACTCCTGTTAACAATGATTGGTTAAATAAATCTGTTAATGGTTTTGCTAGTACACCACTAAGCTCTTTTTAATAGCTTTGGGTGTATTCCATCAGGTCCCATTGACTTATTTGTCTTTACTTTTGACAGTTGAAATAGAACCTCTTCCTCTGTAAACTCACGTGTAATAAATGACTCATTTATCTTTTTTCTCAACTGAGGTCCTTTTCCTTCATTTTCATCTGTAAATACAGAACAAAAATATTCATTGAGGCAGTCAGCGAGACCTTTATCCTCTTCTACATACCTTCCTTCTTTTGTTTTAATCTAACTAATCCTTGTTTTACTTTTCTTTTCTCATTTATGTATCTAAAAAATGTTTTGTCCCCCTTTTTTACTGACTGTGCTATTTTCTCTTCTGTGTGTGATTTGGAAGCTCTTATAACTTGCTTAGCCTCTTTCTGCCTAATCTTATAGATCATTTTGTCTCCCTCACTCTGGTTTTTTTTATAATTCCTAAATGTAACAGATGACGTGCAACATAAAAAAAGAATTCTTTAAATTGATTCAGTAGACTTTTCACAGTATCAGAGAAGTCTCCACTGCAATTATGAGTGCAGAGCTGCTACAGTAACCAATCTATTGTGAGTAGTTGTCAGAGGTTTTGATAAATAGTATGTGCCTGCTTCAACATTTGTGGCCAAGCGGAAAGGCATAAAAATCCCATAATGGGGTCTGACTCAGAGTTTAAGAACCACTGGTTTATAGGTTATATATAAAATATGTTTTGCAATTAGTAAGAGAATAAATTCAACAAAAAAATGATTATCTCAGAAGAAAACATACTTTGTTCTTTGTCTTGATATTTTTAAATGATTTCTTTCACACCCCTTGAATATCAAACAAGCTCGTCACCCCTTGAGTAAGGTACATGAACGGAGAATGTAAAATAATAATCACAAGCTCTGCTCATAGCCATAAAGTGTAGTATTGCTCTAATATTTCTGTTTGTAGAATGTGTATTTTTAGAAAGTCCAACTGTCAAGCAGCAGTTGGTCAGATATCACTAGGTTCTGACCCAACAGGGACGTACAGCCAGAAACAAAGTGAAAATGTCTCAAGAAAAATCTTTATAAATTATTCTAAAAATAATACATTTAATTTAATAAACTTTACAAAAAATAAAGTAAACCTTTTATGACAGTTGTCCTTCAATATATAATCAGAACATGATTGGCAGTGACATATTGTATACAGGGCTGCCTGTTCTGGTGGTCAGACATAAACTACCAAAGACTGTCCCTACAGTGCTAACAACATTCGGACAATACACTCAATATATTCCAAAATGTTCATAATTTTTTAAAAGAAAAAAAGTGAAAAACTGAGCATGCACTAAAGTGAGATGAAATACAGAACTTGTCATATTTCTTACATTAACATATAGACCATTCTGTGCAAAATCTGGAGTTTCTTCACATAAAAAAATTGCAAACGTAATGAAACTCTGCCAAACTGAGCCAATAGCCGAGTTACATATTTTTATCAAGTCAGCTATTTGGGTACATTTTGTCATTTAAATTTTACATGACTACAATTCAATATTTGGTGAGTAAACCCCTATGAATTATTTTAAAACAATGTAAATGAGAGCAGATCTTGTAAATGCTCCTCACTGGTTCCTGTGTTATGCACCATTTAGACTCTGGTTATCTGACTTACACAAAATTAAATAACTAATAATTATGGGAATAATATCCAGTCATGTGATGCGTGTTGGGTAGAACGTACATCTTACCTGAAAGACTGCAATTGTCTGCAGGAAAGCAGAACAGCTGTATTTATACTTTTGTTAACAATCCTGAAGGATTTCAAACATTGATAATAGCGAAATGTAGCATTGACTCATCATATTCCATCAAGGGTATTAGCACTTTAACAAGAAACGTGTGTTAACCCCTTCACTACCAAACATACCATGGCCACAATCTGAGTGATGTTCACATATATTGTTTGTTTTATTATGCAGAGCTAGCACATTATTCCATAGAACTAAAAATACATATTTTTCTTGGACAGAATTTAAAAAACAATTTATTTACAGATACGAAAGCAATATTGTATCTAAGTAAACTTTCTGAACATGTACATGTCATTGACAATTTTCTCCACATATTTAATGAATTATCTCACATTGGTCCCATATATTCCTAGTATGTATTGTTCCATATACTCATATAGCGTTCCTATATACTGTATATGTGGTTACGTTACGGGGACATTGCCTCTTTGGATATGCATACACGCACACTTGCACACACACAGTTACACAGACACAGACACTGATCTATGCACACACAGAATCCTGTGTGTCACTCTGTCGCCCCTTCCATCCCTCAAATAAAGTTTTCAGTGCTTTGTACAGGAGTCAGGGCTACATTTATCATTTGCAGGGCACAGAGCTGAAGATATATGTGGGGTTTCCGCCTTTAAACTGGAAATCTCATAGATACAAATAAAAAAGTAATAACTAGAATTGTGAAGGTCCGGATTTTGTTTGGGAGAGTCAGGATCCATCCATGTGGTGTTTAATCCACGCAATCCTTTTAGAACACTATTTGGATGACATATTATATACAGTGGCCTTAAATTGGCCAATCAGTATACAGATAAATAGGAATATCAGGAATATTGCATTACACCGGTTGTTGCATTTTTATGCCATTTATATCATAGATCAAAGGAGAAAAGGAACCAATAGAGTGGAAGAAGGAGGTATAGTAGTAAAAACAATAAAAAAGTCAAACTCCTTCCTCAGCCACGAATGGCCATATTTATGGGTGAACACGGGGTTCTCAAATGGTGATATCTTTGGTCCATCACAGAACCATCTATACAAATCCATTCAAAGCCAGTCATATATATACACAGACTGGTACATGTCTAATAATAGTGTACTGGTTTAAAACTGGAAAGTTATGTGATTGGCTGGGTGTTTCAGTAAACCACATTATTCTAATATAGTACGATGCCACTGAGCTTTCACTTTATCCTTGTATAATGATGCTAATGTCACATATCAGAAGATCCGCACAACACGCAGAGCACACACCTCTTCCTGTGCTAGTAAATTTATAAATAAAAATATTCTCACACATGCTTCATGTTTCCATCTCGTACAATATGATTTGATGTTACAGATCTCTGGTATACAGCTAAACACATTGAATTATTCACATAATAAAAGGGAACCTCACACAGGCTCGGGCCCAGACGGAGCCCACAGCGAGTCCGAGACTAGTCATGATATCAGCATCATAGATCAGCTCACATAGATGGTGGGTAGAGCTTCACTTGTTTCACAGGATTGCCAGGATTGTCATTCATGGTACAGTATGGAGGACGTGTCCATCGATAGACAAAATATCACCTTGGACTCATAAGAACAGGATAGTCAACTGAGGCAGTGGAAAGGGTCACAATAATTGGGAGATAAATTTGTGGAGAAAGTAACCTCACCACTGGTTTTTTGAGGGGCCTGTTTGCCAGCCTCCTGCCCTGCGACTATGGCCCTAAGATGTATTGCCCTTCTAGGAACTGATGTGGGCATACTTGATTCTTATATTGCTGTTTCTGGCCCTTTAATTCCCAGAGAAAGGATTTGTACTATTAAACTGGCACTTCGGATGCAGTCGAAGTGCCGAAGCAGTCAAAGTCATCAAAGTTGTCGAAGTTGTCGGAGTCATCGAAGTCGTCGAAGTTGCCGAAGTGTCAAAGTCGTCGAAGTTGTCGAAGTCATCGAAGTGTCGAAGTAGTCTTCGAAGTGGCCGCCATTTGAATACCGAACACGTGGCGGCGCCCATTTTAACTCATTCGAACGCGGTCAGCTGTGTGTGCAGCTAAATCTATGGAACTGTTTTCGGCTATCCAATTGCACGAACACCGCTGACCCGTACGTTCTACTCTACTTCGACACTGCAGCTGGAGACTAAGTCCCGTTTGAAGATTCGAACGCTTGTTTGAATGGGACTTAGTTATTTTCTCAGTGTAAAATAGTCCAACCGTACAGCCCAAATCCATGGAACTGTTTTGGGCAGGAAAATGTGCCTGCGGTCGGTCACAAAGGACTTCCGACTAACTTTTGAACTAATGAAAGGATTTGCATGATTTTTGGTTATGTTTATATTTAAAGTATGCTGATTCAGAATATGTATGTTTTATGTGAATATGATGCATATTTTTTAAGTTACAGTATATGTGTAAAAAGTGTATTTTTCCTGCCTGTGATAAATTACATTAACCCATTTTGTTCAGTAATTACATCACAGGCAGAGGGGAGGGATTGTATGTTGGGGCTGGGTGTGTTTTACAGTTTTCCAGTGCCAGCGGTCGGTCACATTTGGTGGCAGCGATGAGATGGCGTCCTAGTGCGAGGACCAGCAGCTCGGAGACACCGGTAACGTGTGGAGTTATGGATTTATAATTGAGGGCAACGCTAGCACTTGTGTAGCGCCCCAGGCTTCGGAGGAACTCAAAGGGATGGAGCAAGCTAGTCCCCGGGTAGCGTCACCCTATGAGGAGGAGTTCCTATGGAGACTACAAAATGCCTTTGCCCAGGAGTGTGGTCCTATTTCAGCTGAGGAGGAGCTGGCCTGGAGAAATGGGATGCAGTGAGATCTCTGGCACGAGGCCTTGGAGTGGACACGAGGTCCATGGAGAGAAAACATCCCAAGCAAAGCACAGCGAAGTCAGCGACAAGCAGTGCTGAGGATGCCCTTCCTAGGGTATCTGCCCCAGAGAGAGTGGGTGCTGGAACTGCAGAGGTTAATCAGAAAAGAACTGTGGCTAGATAAAGCTTACCAGGCCCTACGGTGGTACTTGGTCCAGAGGTGCCCCTGGATGGCGGAGAGTGAGAGGCCAGCGGACAGTGACTGCGATGGCCCTGGACTGTAATGGGAGGCATTGGAGGAGGACAGTGACTTTGGCAGCACTGAGGAGTCCCGGTATTGGGACATCAGGCGATGGCGATTGGATACACTGGAGCTCCCTGATGCTACTGGACTAGAACAAGATATCACCCGCCTGATCACAATCGAATGGGAGTTAGAACAGGATTACTATCACCTGTTCGACTTAGCCCAACCACCGTCCCTCAGCCCAGAGGATTACCTGGACACCGTACCCTCTTCTGTCCAACCAGCCCCAGAGGTGAGCAACCTTATAGAACGGTCCTGGGAAGACCCACAGATGGTAGGTGGAGATGGGACAGAGGTCTCTCCACCGACCCTACAGGGATGCTGGGCAGTCAGCCAAGGTCCCCAGCGGCAGCATACAATACAGGGAGAGGAGACAACCGGTCTCTCTCCCCAGCGGCGGCCTGAGTTCCAGGAGGAGGTGATGGTAGATCCCTCCACCGTACAGCAACCTGCGTCCTGGGGAGGGGAGGCAACCGGCCTTCCACTCCAACAGCAGCCGGAGATACCTTGAGAGGGGGAGAGCAACCCTAACCACAGTGGCGCCGATGGGACCGCGGTCTCTGTGCCAGTCCTACGGAGATGCTGGGCGGGTGGTCCAGATCCCCAACATTCCCCGCAGGGATGCTAGGAGGAGGAGGTAAGCAAGTCTCCCCCTCCCCAGCTACATCCCGACCGGGTCCGCTGGCCTCTGCCCTACCCCTATCCCTTGTCCAAAGCCCGACACCCTGCAGTCTATCCCAGTTTAACAGCTGGCATCGGGGCTGAGCACCGCTGGCCTCTGCCCCCAAGTAGTCCCAGCTGTTTGCTTAGCAATTACAAACTCCCCCAATCCACTCCCAACCCTCCACTGTCAAAGTGGATAACCAAACCCTGCAACTTCCCTTAGATGTAGCAAATGCCTTTAACAATTATTTTGTCGGATGCTCTACTACCCTGATTGCCAAGCTAATTGTTAAGACACCCCTAGTGTCTTTAAACGAAACCGCTGTTTAGGCAACCTTCTCCTTCTGCAATACAAATAATCCCCGTTCGCATAAGCTGTAGTGCACGAACCAAACTCAGGGGAAGCGGCAATCTCCCGACCGGGATCCGTGAACGGCTCCAAACTCCCGAACAGCAATCCACGAACTGTTGCCAGCCGCCGAACAATAACATCCACCAAGCGGCTTTCGGTTCCATCCAGCAGTCTCTAAGTGTAAAGAAGAAATCCCCCCAATAACGAGGCAGAAGCTCCGCATTGAGGGTCAAACAGGATCTGGCTTTACTGTGGGCTACCTGCCCGTATTTATGCAGGTCTACCACTTGGTGGACACTCCCCTAGGGGACCAAATGGGAGACTTAAATGACAGACAGATATGGGGAAATTTCAGACACACAGTCACAGATTTTACCCACAATGCACTATGGTTTCCTCCCCTCTGCCCTGGAGATAATTAAGGAGTAACTCAATTATCTCCAGGACAAAGCCAGTCGCCATTTTAAATATAAAATCATAAAAGACATAAAAATACATAACTTCACAAAAACCGAACATTTCCCATTCGCATCACATATCCCCAGATAGCCTAGATCTGAGTGCATATTATTAGTGAATAGCGCTCAGATCCCACACACATAGTTCAATCGCCATGGAGTCAAAGTTCTTACAGTCCTTCGGTATACGAATGACTCCATGGGAAGGCTATCTGGGTTAAGTCTTTTCGTATGCTTCAAAGCTCCCGAACGGCCGGTATTCGTATGCTTTCGTGGAGGCAGCCAAGCGTTCCTGTTTTTAGTTCCGTTTTTAGTTCCATAGAAATAGAGCCAAACACTGCTGGGCTTTCGCGTGGTTTAAAATGGCCGCTGCCTCGTGGTCGACATACGAACGACGACCACCCTGAATTCAGTTTAATTGAGAAGTGTCTGCGGTTAACCACAACGTTCTAATTGGGATCAAGAGGTTAACTAGCAGCACACTTCTCTCCTGGGTGGCCGTCCGTTCGGTAGGTTTGTTCGGGAAAAACAGTCATTCGTATGGCTGGGCTATAGGAAACAGCCATTTACACGAACAGGATAGAAACAGACGAATACACCTGAAATAACCAAACAGATGGTTCTGTCACACTAATAAATGACATGCATCCTGAAACTACAAATGTGGATCAGGCACTGCTAAATTTGCAAAGGCCCAATATAGACAAGTTAATTTTTAGACCTGTACCCATTAGTGTCATTTAAAAACACCTAAATAATCTAAAAATGAAAAATCAGTCTGGACCTGATCATATCCCAGCAATGCTGTTGAAGTTCAGTGCGCCGGCAATTGCTAAACCCGTCGCAACCCTAATTAATGAATCCTTGGTGTCTGGATACATACCCAAACTTTGGAAGACTGCCAAAGTAGTGCCTATCCATAAAAGTGGTGACACTACTTTGGTTTCTAATGATCGCCCAATATCATTGCTCCCGGTGTTGTCAAAACTCTTAGAAAAATGTGTCCATACACAACTATGTATTACCAGCAATCAAACTATCTGACCCCTGATCAATCTGGCTTTCGCCAGAATCACTCCACTACAACTGCCCTCTTAAAGTTTGAAATGACATCCAAACTGGCATGGGACAAGGAAACCTAACTGAAGCTATTTTCCTTGATTTTGCAAAGGCCTTTGACACAGTAGACCATGACATTCTACTGCACAAACTTAAAAACACAGGTATTGGTGATCGTTCACTAACCTGGCTTCGATTGTATGTATCGGATCGCTCGTAATATGTGTCCATATCTGACATCGACAACCTCTCCAAGTCACGTAAGGTGTTCCCCAAGGTTCCATTCTCAGCCCCCTACTATTTACATTATTTATAAATGATCTGCCTAATGTCTGCAAATCCTCAAATGTACACATGTACGCAGATGATATAGTGATCTATGTGAGCAAATCCGAGCTACCACAGCTTGAGGTTGTGCTCCAAGACCAGTTTACAGAGGTAGAAAAATGGATCGCAAAAAACAAACTCTTCCTGAACACTGACAAAACTGTCACAATGATCTTTGGAACAGTACCTAAATTACACAAATTACACAATTCCCACATATCCATCAAAACAAATTCAAATGGCACATTGACCGCAGTCCACTCTTTCAAATACTTGGGTATGTTGTTAGACCCCAATCTATCTTTTGGCCTCCACATAGATAAACTTGCATCTAAACTTTATCCAAAACTAGGTGCCCTGAACAGAAACAAATCCTGCCTAAGCCCTACAGTAAAGAAAAAGATTGTATAGCAAATGCTGATGCCAATCATTGATTATGGGGATCCCACATTAATAAACTCAACACATTGTATAACTCGTTCTGCCAATTTGTGCTACAATGTAATTACAGGACTCACCATTGTGACATGCCAAAAGAACTAAACTGGCTGTCGCTGGAATACAGACACACCCTTCACCTTTCCAGACTTGTGTTTAAGAGCTTTTCTGGGAAACTCCCACCCTACCTGAGCAAAATGCTCTCCCCAGCTGTTCCCACCTCCTATAATCTCCGATCCAGTACCAGCACTTTATTTAGTCTACCTAAGAGGCACTGAGACTAATGGTGTTGTGGAGACCGGCTTGGAGACTATGGTGAGGCCTAATAGAAAGCAGTTGTTGTTGGGGGATTCCATTATAAGAGGTGTGGAGATGGACAATGGTGGTCTTGTGAGGTGTCTTCCTGGAGCTACTGCTCACAGAGGCAGGAGACGTATCTGTAATATTGTTAAGCAAGCAAAGCAGGAAGGGGAATTGGATGTATTTGTCCATCTAGGGACAAATGACTTGGCTTGCAATGAGGTTTCAGAGGTTAAGGAAGTTTTTAGTGTTTTTGCCAATGATATACGGCAGGTTGCTTCCACACTGTCATTCTCTGAAGTTCTGCCTATGCATAACACTCAGAACGACAGGCGGATGCGTATTAGGGACTTTAATTTGTGGCTTGGTGAATGGTGTCGGGAGCAAGGATTTGGCTTTATTTCTCATGGTAGCTCTGTTTGGAATGGAGATAAGCTGTACAAAAAAGATGGTTTGCATCTTTCTCAAAAGGGAACAAATGTTCTCAGTGAGCAGTTCAGAGGTTTTGCTAGGATGTATTTAAACTAGGAGGGGGGGGCAAAAGGGTGATAAAACATCAATACAATTGTCCCCCAAAACAAGGACAGAAGGTGCCTGTAGCAAGTGTGTTAAAAAATGATAAGCTTAGAGTCATGTCTACAAATGCTCGCAGTTTAGGGAATAAGATCCATGAACTTGTGGCAATAATGGCAACTGATAGTGTAGATTTAGTCGCTGTTACTGAGACATGGTACAATGAGAAAAATGACTGGGACATAGCAATATCAGGGTACTCTTTATATAGGAAAGATAGGGAAGGCAAGAAAGGGGGAGGGGTGGCTTTGTATGTGAAGGATAGCATAAAATCTAGCCTAATAAAAGTTAGTGAGGCAAACATAGAGTCCGTTTGGGCTACGTTAGAATTTGGTAATCACACAGTAACTCGTGTAGGTGTGATTTATAGGCCCCCAGGACAAATTGAAGAGTTAGATAATCTACTAGTTGAGGAAATAGCTAAAATGTCAATGAAGGGGGAAGTTATCATCATGGGTGACTTTAATCTTCCTGATGTAAATTGGAAAACAAAATTAGCTACTTGTGCCAGGAGCACACATATTCTAAACTCTCTACTGGGATTGTCTCTAAAACAAGTTGTTGAGGAGCCAACTCGTAAAGAGGCCATACTAGATTTAGTGTTAACAAATGGAGATTTGGTATCAGATATTACTGTAGGTGAAAGTTTAGGATCCAGTGATCATCAGTCAGTGTGGTTTAATATAAGAACAGTGACTGAGTCACACCACACAAAAACAAAAGTTTTAGACTTTAGAAAACAGACTTTTCTAAAATTAGAATATGGGTAGAGGAGTCATTATCAGACTGGAGCAATTTAAATGGAGTCCAAGAGAAATGGGATTATTTAAAAGTTGCACTATTGAAGGCAACAGAAAATTGCATTAGGCTTGTCAGTAAAAGCAAAAAATTCAAGAAACCACTGTGGTACTCCGCAGATGTGGCCAAAATAGTTAAAAACAAAAAGTTAGCATTTAGGAATTATAAAAAAACCCAGAGTGAGGAAGACAAAATGATCTATAAGATTAGGCAGAAAGAGGCTAAGCAAGTTATAAGAGCTTCCAAATCACACACAGAAGAGAAAATAGCACAGTCAGTAAAAAAGGGGGATAAAACATTTTTTAGATACATAAATGAGAAAAGAAAAGTAAAACAAGGATTAGTTAGATTAAAAACAAAAGAAGGAAGGTATGTAGAAGAGGATAAAGGTCTAGCTGACTGCCTCAATGAATATTTTTGTTCTGTATTTACAGATGAAAATGAAGGAAAGGGACCTCAGTTGAGAAAAAGGATAAATGAGTCATTTATTACACGTGAGTTTACAGAGGAAGAGGTTCTATTTCAACTGTCAAAAGTAAAGACAAATAAGTCAATGGGACCTGATGGAATACACCCAAAGCTATTAAAAGAGCTTAGTGGTGTACTAGCAAAACCATTAACAGATTTATTTAACCAATCATTGTTAACAGGAATAGTCCCAGAAGATTGGAAGTTAGCGAATGTTGTGCCCATTTACAAGAAAGGTAATAGGGAGGAGTCGGGCAACTATAGGCCAGTAAGCCTTACTTCAGTAGTGGGGAAAGTGATGGAAACCATGTTAAAGAATAGGATTGATGAACATCTAAAAACACATGGATTTCAAGATCAGAGACAACATGGGTTTACTTCAGGGAGATCATGCCAAACTAATCTTATTGATTTTTTTGATTGGGTAACTAAAATTATAGATCAGGGTGGTGCAGTAGACATTGCTTACCTGAGATTTCAGTAAGGCTTTTGACACTGTTGCACATAGAAGGCTTATCAATAAACTGCAATCTTTAAGTTTGGATTCAAATATTGTTGAATGGGTAAGGCAGTGGCTGAGTGACAGGCAACAGAGGGTTGTAGTTAATGGAATATATTCGAAGCTTGGACTTGTCACCAGTGGGGTACCTCAGGGATCTGTACTTGGACCCATTCTCTTTAATATTTTTATTAGTGATATTGCAGAAGGTCTTGATGGTAAGGTATGTCTTTTTGCTGATGATACTAAGATATGTAACAGGGTTGATGTTCCAGGAGGGATAAACCAAATGACAAATGATTTAGGTAAAGTAGAAAAATTATCAGAATTGTGGCAACTGACATTTAATGTGGATAAGTGCAAGATAATGCATCTTGGACGTAAAAACCCAAGGGCAGAGTACAGAATATTTGATAGAGTCCTAACCTCAACATATGATTTAGGGGTGATTAGTTCTGATGACTTAAAGGTAGGCAGACAATGTAATAGAGCAGGAGGAAATGCTAGCAGAATGCTTGGTTGTATAGGGAGAGGTATTAGCAGTAGAAAGAGGGAAGTGCTCATGCCATTGTACAGAACACTGGTGAGACCTCACTTGGAGTATTGTACACAGTACTGGAGACCGTATCTTCAGAAGGATATTGATACCTTAGAGAGGGTTCAGAGAAGGGCTACTAAACTGGTTCATGGATTGCGGGATAAAACTTACCAGGAAAGGTTAAAGGATCTTAACATGTATAGCTTGGAGGAAAGACGAGACAGGGGGGATATGATAGAAACATTTAAATATATAAAGGGAATCAACACAGTAAAGGAGGAGACTATATTTAAAAGAAGAAAAACTACCACAACAAGAGGACATAGTCTTAAATTAGAGGGCAAAGGTTTAAAAATAATATCAGGAAGTATTACTTTACTGAGAGGGTAGTGGATGCATGGAATAGCCTTCCAGCTGAAGTGGGAGAGGTTAACACAGTAAAGGAGTTTAAGCATGCGTGGGATAGGCATAAGGCTATCCTAACTATAAGATAAGACTAGGGACTAATGAAAGTATTTAGAAAATTGGGCAGACTAGATGGGCCGAATGGTTCTTATCTGCCGTCACATTCTATGTTTCTATGTTTCTAAATACAAAAAGAAAGCGGCCTGATCCTCCTTCTCCTACAGAGTGCCGCAATTGTGGAACAACTTCCCGCACACTTTAAAATCTTCCCCAAGCCTAGAGTCCTTTAAGAGATCCCTCCCAACATACCTCAAAACAGAATGCACATGTCATGGGTGATTATATATTTCCTACCTGTTCTATGGTAAATTTTGTATATATTGTGTATTAATATTGTTTTTGTATTTTGTATTTGTATTATATTTGTATTTTATTGTACCATAATGTATCAATGCAATGTTTTGTGGACCCAGGACATATCCTGTAGGCTTTCTCAATCAGCTGTCATTCCTGGTTCGGGTTTCCATATTATGACAGGGTCAATCTCCGCAATCTCCTGGTATTCGTTGTGTCCTCTCCCACATCCTAATCAGCTGGCTTCTATCATTGATTTAGGTGCTGAAAATAGACTAGCTTCTTGTCACTTCCGGATACTATTTGGAACTACTACATAATGTCTTGCGCTCTTAAGTTCCGTTTCCGGTAAAGTCCGTAATTAAGAGTCTATTGACATAAAATAGAAATAAGAATAAAAGTAAAACAAATATATATACATAGCTTAATACTGTTTAACCAAATAACGTAATAAATAAATGTGGATTTTCACTCACACTTTGCAGAGCCACATATAGTAGGCTCTAACTGTTATTGCTCTTTTACAATTCCCTGGTATGCTTGACTCCACCACGTCTCCAAATCTCTCCACTTGTGCCAGGATACAGGAGATGCAATAATTCCAGTAGAAAGTGGGGATACTTTTCAAAATTTAATAGCATATACAAATATACAGGGACATATATAAAGTGCATAAAAAATAAGATAGCAGCACTAACGCATTTCGACTACAATAAAGTCTTTTTCAAAGTGCATAAAACAATAGTCACCATGTTCTGTATTTATATCTTCATTTCTGTTCAATTTTGGCGCCAAAAAACTCTGTTGTAATCTCGTCCTCCTACTTCCTGGTTCCACCGGATGGCTTCCGTGTTCCCGCCCTCTTTTGCGTCACATTGCGTCTGTCGTCAGACGTTTTTCGCCGAACCGGAAGTGGTTCATATTAGGTCATTGAAATTATCGCAGCCATATATGAACAGTCTTATGTTATATACTTTGCATGGGACCATCCTGGCAATGTATTTTCTTCATTTTACAACATAATAAAAGTTCCTCTCGTCTCTTAAAGGACCACTATAGTGCCAGGAAAACATACTCGTTTTCCTGGCACTATAGTGCCCTGAGGGTGCCCCCACCCTCAAGGACCCCCTCCCGCCCGGCTCTGGAAGGGGGAAAGGGGTAAAAACTTACCTTTTTCCAGCGCTGGGCAGAGAGCTCTCCTCCTCCTCCGCCTCCGCCGGCTGCGCAGCGGCAAGAGCTGCGCATTCAAGGAAAGGCATTTACAATGCTTTCCTATGGACGCTGGCGTGCTCTCACTGTGATCACAGTGAAGCGCAGGCCTCTAGTGGCTGTCAATGAGACAGCCACTAGAGGATTAGGGGGAAGGCTTAACCTATTCATAATTATAGCAGTTTCTCTGAAACTGCTATAATTATGAAAAAATGGGTTAAGCCTAGAAGGACCTGGCACCCAGACCACTTCATTAAGCTGAAGTGGTCTGGGTGCCTAGAGTGGTCCTTTAAAAACCTATATTCATAATATTTATAACAATACAATTGTATACCTAAATTAATAACAAAAATATATTCTTAATAAAGGTAAAGGTACATTTAATAACATAAGTATATTTATTAAAAAAGGAAAAAAGAAGAGAACGAAGAGAAAGAGATTTAAAGAGAGAGACCACATAATCAATTTAATGCCTGTAAAAACAATGCAATAAAAAACATATATTAAAAACATATAAATAATTAATCATATATCAATAAAAGATATATATACATATAAAACTTTTTAAACATAAAAATGTTAAATAAGTACACTCATCTCAAACTCCATGTTGAGTCCTTTGGGTGATAATGTATCTAAATTAAAAATCCAACCCATTTCACATTTACTTAAATTTGAATTAATGTCACCCCCTCTCCAATGTTTAATAACTGTTTGGATTCCATAAAATTTAATTCCACTTGGATCCTGATTATGATGTTCTAAAAAATGTAAGGAAACACTACGTGTTTTAAGTCCTTTTTTAATATTATATATGTGTTCCCGCACCCTCGTGGCCACACATCTAGATGTTTTGCCCACATATTGTAGACCACAGGGACATTCTAACACATATATCAAATTTTTAGTCTTACAAGAGATAAAGTTATCTATCTTATGTTCTTTCAAATTAACATTGGAGTGGAAGGACAGAATCTTCCTTTCTTTTACTTTAGATGTTCTACACCCCATACAGTTACCACAAAAATTAAAACCTTTTAATAAAGCCTTCTGGCTATTTAAAAAATTATTATCGTTTTTTTCAATAAAACTAGAAGTTAAGATCTGTTTAAGATTCTGAGCCCCCCTATATATAATTTTTGGTTTATCCCCTATATAAGGTGCAATATCATCATCCTGTTTAAGTAAGTGCCAATTTTTATTAAAAATATGTTTCAATTTTGAATGATTTTTATTAAAATTAAATATTAGTGGAATCATATCTTCATGCTTATTATCCTTCTTTTGCTGATACTTTAACAAATCTTCTCTTTTTAATTCTCCAATTTCTTGAATTGTATTTACGAGGACTACTTTTTCATAAACTTTTTCTAAAAATTGTCCTTTCAATGCAGAAGCCTGTAGGTTATATTTTTCTATTTCTGAACAGTTCCTTATTAGTCTAAGGAACTGACCTCTCGGGATATTATCCAACCAAGGTGGAAAATGACAGCTTCCTTTTTCAATGAAGCTGTTCACATCCACCTGTTTAAAAAAAGTACATGTCTCAATTATTTATTTTTTTACATAAATGTTCAGATCTAGAAAATCAATCGTTTGCCGATTAACTGCATGAGTTAATTTAATATTCCACTGATTCATATTGAGGTAGTTTAAAAAATCTAGAACTGATGATTCGTCACCTTTCCAAATAAAGAAAATGTCATCAATGTATCTTCTATAGAGGACCAGGTTCGCAACCCAGTCATGTTGAGAGAAAACAAATCGTTCCTCCCAGTGAGCCATAAATAAGTTAGCATAACTGGGAGCGAACCTGGTCCCCATAGCTGTTCCTCTACATTGCAAATAAAAATCACCTTCAAAACAAAAAAAGTTGTTATTTAAAATCAATCGGATAGATTCTAATATAAAATCAATTTGTTCCTTAAGGTACATTTTTGAGGTCTGAAGAAAGGATCTCGTTGCTTCGCAGCCTTTATCATGTTGAATGCATGTGTAAAGGCTAGCCACATCACATGTAACGAGTAAAAAATCTTTCTCCCATTTAACATCCTTTAAAATCTGTAGCAGACTCATAGAGTCTTTAAGAAAGGAGGGACACGTCCTAACTATCGGTTGTAAAAATGTATCAACGTATTTAGATAGAGGTGATAATAATGATCCTATCCCTGAGACCATAGGTCTCCCGGGTGGATTTTGTGTATCTTTGTGTAACTTCGGCAAAACATATATAACGGGTATTCTTGGAAATTCTGTATTTCAAAATTTATATTCCTTCAACGTCAAGATACCATTTTGCAGACCCTTATCTAAAATTTTTATATATTCTTTCCTTATTTCAATTGATGGGTCACTTTTAAATTTTCTATATGTTTCTTTATCATCTAATTGTTGTTTAATTTCCGCTATATACGAATCTTTATTTAAAAGTACCACCTCCCACCCCCCCTTATCGGCAGGTTTGATCACTATATTCCTATCTTTCTTTAGATATAACAGTATTATGCTATGTTTGGACTTTCTTTGTAAATAGGTTACATTTAAAGGACCGACTAGTGTCTATAAGTATACCATATACATTTGTACTTGCACTCCTCTATCTTTATCTTTTATTTGTATTTTATTCGTGTTTTTTAAGTGGTTTTTAAAACGATGTAGAGTTGCACTGATATTTCCGCTACCACCCCCACACTCTGTGTGTTTTGCACTTTATTGTGTAAGTTTGCTTTGTAAGTATATATACATGAGTAGTTGATCCTCAATAATTTTCTATTTCTATATACATTTAACAGAAAACTCTGATGTTAAATAAATATACTTGTGATATTAACTAAGCAACATCTTACTGCTTGGATTATGAGTGGTAAATAAATATATGCATCCCTCAAGATCTGGAAAAATGACCAGAAATCAATGGGAAAGAACGCAAAAAATAAAGTTTGAACAGAACTTATTTAGTTGAATAAAAGATAATAAAAAGTAAATCAAAAATAAGATATAAAAACAGAATATAAAAATAAAGATTAAAAAACAAAAAAATAAGAAGAAATAATAATTAATACTTAGGTATTTACATAAAGGGAGGAGCAATATTGAAATGTACATTCCCATTTACTAAGAATCTCTATATTATCTAAAATAAATGAAAAAAGTGGTCTATAGTAAAAGTTAAAAGGATAAAAATGTAAAAAGTGTGTAAAAAAACTGACATCATAAAAATTGGCACTATTCAAAATTCGCATTTAGACTGGCGTTAGGGGGTGTAAATCAAAGATCTAGCGCATCTCTGTTTAAAGGGACACTATAATCACCTGATCAACTTCAGCTTAATGAGGTTGTTCAGGTGAGAAAAAAGAAAATACAGAGCTTACATTGAAAGCTATGAACACCTCCAGTTGCAGTCACTCAGAGTGAACCAGAGGGACTTTAGAGTTGATGGAGGCATAATATGCCTTCATCCACTCGGATCTGCTGTGATCATTTAACCCAACTTAACTTATAATGTCTTCCCCTCTCCAGTTAGATTCTACTTTTTTTTTTACGCGTCTCGGCGGTCGGAGGATTCACATTTGTATTTATATCTTTATATTACTTTTTATTTGTGCCAGTATTATTTTTA
Source organism: Pelobates cultripes (assembly GCA_933207985.1). Taxonomy (NCBI): domain Eukaryota; kingdom Metazoa; phylum Chordata; class Amphibia; order Anura; family Pelobatidae; genus Pelobates; species Pelobates cultripes. The sequence goes on along the minus strand of OW240920.1, from coordinate 3,747,184 downwards.
ATTTGATTTATTAAATAAAGAGCACTATGTACACTTTGAATATTTGAATCCAGACTTCCTATACCGGGTACCAAGGGGTTTTGGCACCCAGAAAGGACACACATACGCTTCAAATTTAGAGCCAGTTTTGGAAGGCTCTGCACCAGGTGAGTGCTCCCAAGTGTGTACTATAGTTTACTACAAAGCTACTAACTCACTGTACTTAGAAGCTTTTCTTTTTTATCTCCCTGCTGCATATTTACCACGACCATCTTCACAAGAACAAGAGGGTCTGTCTGTCACCTCAAGACACACCTGCTTCTATTTTTGAAGCCTGTATTTAAAAGGCTCTTTAACATGTGAGTTTTATACCACTAACCTATAACACTATAATTCATTTATTGTGTTATGGATTCACACTATAGACGTTTTATGTTTCCTTTTATATGTATGATTTAACCTATCCTGAAATTTGAAAGGGTAAGTGTGAATCTAAAATAAGCGTGCACTATTAATACTGGGTATTCGGGGGACCAATCACTTTGAACACCTGGCATTGCGTCTATTTTGAATACTGAGAAATTCAGATATACACACTTTCTAATATTTGTTGGAAGGTGTTCCATTTATCCTCAGTGTTCTTTTCAGTAAAGAGTTTATGCCAGTCAATATATTGTAAAGCTACCTTTCACTGATTGAAATTGGCCTTTTTAAAATGATATGTTTTAGTATTCCCCATGTGCTTTTGTTTTTTTGTTTATTTCAAAGGACACTATATTGTGATCACTATTTCCCAAGTGTTCACCTAATTGAATGTTGGACAAAATATCTCAATGCATTTGTTTATTGGGCACAGCAAGAGCTAATTTATTCAACCTATTTAGCATTATAATAAAAATAAAATGTACAATTTGAAATAAATATTTTATTTTTTTTGCCGTGAAAAAAAATTGCTTTTGTGCTGCATTGAAAAGCATTTGTACAGAACAACTGTTAGAGATTTATTCATCTTCACATAACTTTGTAAAGTGACGTAACATACCATCTTCAAAGATATCAACTTCTGTAAAGAAAGCTTGGGAATAAAGAAGCAACAGAGAGGACTGGACATAATAAACTGTGACATGATTAACTCAATATTCTTTCAAAGACGACATGTTTTTTAAAGCAGACAGCAAAGCTTGTGTTATACTTGCAGTCTGATTTAAAAGCCAGTTGATTTGAAATTATAGGTCTCTTAATAAAAAGTGTAAAAGAAGGAAAATACCAGTTAAATGGTAATTGACAAACTGAATTATATTTCTATTATTTATTTTAATCGTCTATAAATAAATGTTGCGCTGACGGTAATAATAGTTAGACAACTCAATAAGGATTTTCAATACTTGGATCAGCCAATAGAGACAGATTTTCAAAAACATGTATAAAACAAACAATAGTACATATAGCTAAATAAATTAACCAAATATGAGCTAGATAGTGTGACAGACCCATCCGTATGAACTAGAATTGCGGTGTTCGTCTGTTTTGCCGTTTGCATGAATTTCCCCATTCGTATGCCTTGTTTAAGGGAATGTACTTTTCTGTCAAACGGAACTACCGAACGGACGGCCACCCAGAAGAGAAGTGTGCTGCTGGTTAACCTATTGATCCCAATTAGTGATGTCCCGAATGGTTCGCTGGCGAATAGTTCCTGGCGAACATAGCGTGTTCGCGTTCGCCATGGATGGCGAACATATGTGATGTTCGGTCCGCCCCCTATTAATTTACTAATACTAAGTAAAAATTACTTAGTATTAGTAAATTGTGCCCCTACTCGCAATACTGCGAGTAGGGGCATGTCTATTAAACAGTGAGCAGCCTGTAGCTGCTCACTGTTTAAAAAAAAGGGTCTCCCCCCCCGTTGGGGGCCCTAAATACTAATAGGGGGGGACCTATTGTCCTCCCCCCCGGCCCCCACCCCTGAGCGGTGGGTGGGGGCCCTAAAAATAACAATAAGGGGGGACTTATTGTCCCCCCCCCGGCCCCCACCCCTGAGCGGTGGGTGGGGGCCCTAAAATGAACAATAAGGGTGGGACCTATTTTCCTCCCCGGCCGACACCCCTGAGCGGTGGGTGGGGGCCCTAAAATGAACAATAAGGGGGGGACCTATTGTCCCCCCCCCACCCCTGCGTGGCGGGTGGGGGCAATATTGATATTGAGGGGGGGGACCTACTGCCGCCCCCGGCCCCCACCCCTGCGTGGCGGGTGGGGGCCATATTGATAATGAGGGGGGGACCTACTGCCCCCTCTGCCCCCACCCCTGCGTGGCGGGTGGGGGCCATATTGATAATGAGGGGGGGGGACCTACTGCCCCCTCAGCCCACACCCCTGCACGGCGGGTGGGGGCCATATTGATAATGAGGTGGGGGACCTACTGCCCCCCCGGCCCCCACCCCTGCGCGGCGGGTGAGGGCCATATTGATAATGAGGGGGGGGAACTACTGCCCCCCCGGCCCCCACCCCTGCGCGCAGGGTGGGGGCCATATTAATAATGAGGGGGGACCTACTGTCCACACCCCTCTGGCCCCCACCCCTGGGCGGCGGGTGGGGGCCCTAAGTAAATTCCATCCCCCCCAAGGTGACTAGGGGTCCCCAAGCCCCTATTCACCCACCCCCCCCAAATAAAAAGTCCCTACCTACCCCCCTCACCCTAAAAAATAGTGAGGGGGGAATAAAATAACTAACCTGTAAAATAAAATTAAACTTACCATTCGACGTCTTCTTTTTTCTCAAATCTTCATTTTTCAGCCCCAAAAAAGGCCAAACAAAAAAAACAATATAACCGTCGAACAAAAAAAAAAAAAATCCAGAGCGCAAAAAAAAAAACCCGACGAAAAAGAAAAAAACGGTGCGCAAAAAAATAATCCATCTTCACCCATGGAGGGTGAAAGCCATCCAATCACAGTGCGGGAAAGTTCAATTTCAGTCCAATCAGAGTCCAATCAGAGTGTTCTTAGCCTAATTGCAGGGCGTGGCAATGCTTTATAAGCCTTCCCCCGCCCTGCAGAGCTCAGTCTGCGCGGAGCCCTCCATGGGTGAAGATGGATTATTTTTTTGCGCTCGAGTTTTTTCTTTTTCGTCAGGTTTTTTTTTTTGCGCTCTGGATTTTTTTTTTAATTTAGTTAGACGGTTATGATGGGTTTTTATTTGGCCTATTTGGGGCTGAAAAATGAAAATTTGAGAAAAAAGAAGACTTCTAATGGTAAGTTTACTTTTATTTTACAGGTTAGTCATTTTATTCCACCCTCACTATTTTTTAGGATGAGGGGGGTAGGTAGGGACTTTTTATTTGGGGGGGGGTGGGTGACTAGGGGCTTGGGGACCCCGAGTCACCTTGGGGGGGGGATTTACTTAGGGCCCCCACCCGCAGCCCAGGGGTGGGGGCCGGGGGAGGAGGACAGTAGGTCCCCCCCCCATTATCTTTATGGCCCCCACCAGCCGCCCAGGGGTGGGGGCCGGGGGGAGTAGGTCCCCCCTCATTATCAATATGGCCCCCACCCGCCGCGCAGGGGTTGGGGTCCGGGGGGGGGGCAGTAGGTCCCCCCCTCATTATCAATATGGCCCCCACCCGCCGCGCAGGGGTGGAAGCCGGGGTGGGGCAGTAGGACCCTTCTCAATTAGAACCGAATACAGGGTGGTCGTCGTTCGTATGTCGACCATGAGGTGGCGGCCATTTTAACCATGCGAAAGACCAGCGGTGTTCGACAGTTATTTAATGGAACTGAAAACGGACACTTTTTCAACCGAACACTGCTGAAGCCGTCGACCTCCCTTCTCCATCGACAGAAGTGTGCGAACACCGGCCGTTCGGGAGATTTAAAGGCATGAATGGACTTACCCCAGATAGCCTTCCCATGGAGTCAATCGCATACCGAAGAACTGTAATAGACTTTGACTCCATGGCGATTGAACTGTGCGTATGGGATCTGAGCTCTATTCGCCAATAAAATGCACTCAGATCCAGGCTATCTGGGGATGTGTTGCACGAATGTAATATGTTCGGCAGTTATAAAGTTATGTATTTTTATGTATTTTATGACTTGTACTTAAAATGGCGATTTGCCTCTGCTCTGGGAGATAATTGAATTACTTCTCAATTATCTCCCGAGCAGAGGGGAGGAAACTGTGATGTATGCTGGGAATATTGTGGGATTGTATGTCTGAAATGTCCCCATGTCCATCTGCTATTCCAGTCTCCCATTTGGTCCCCTAGGGGAGTGTCCACCAAGTGGGAGACCTGCATAAATATGGGCAGGTAGCCCACAGTAAGCTCAGTTCGTGTTTTACCCTCAAAGCGGAGCTTGGTCTCGTTATTGGGGGGATTTTATTACCGGCGACTAGAGACTGCTCTTTGGAATTATTTGCCGCTTGGAAGATATTGGCGTTCGGCTGATATTGGCAGTTCATGTATTTGGGGCTCGTGAAGGAAAGGAGCCGTACGGGTACCATTCGGGAGTTTGGAGTGTTCCCTGGCTGGTGGTTCGCATGCTTGTATTGTATACGCTACCAGACAACATTATTGCGAACGGGGAGCATTCACTAAAAGGCGGTAAAAAATAAAATGAATGAATAAAAAACTGTGCAAAACCATGTATAAGATATAGATAAAAAGAGTGTCCTTTATATGAGGAAAAGTTAGTAACATTCCATTATATGAAAAAAGGGAATAAAAGAGTACATAAAAGCATTTCTAAAAAACATTAAATAGAATATAAATAAGAATAATGAATGGATATGGCAATAAAATTATTATAAAAAATTAAAAAATATATAAAAAATAATTATAAAAAATTATAAAAAATAACCACGAGCATCACAGACAAACCGTATATTTGGAGGGTAAAGCTGTCCAAGGACTCTGCGACTCATGAGCCACTATAACCCTGGTCAAGAGTCACCTAGTGCCGGATAAAGCCAAGACAAGCAAGACTGTAGCCGTGAGGGTAACCGGGGGAGCAGTATACCGGCTACCTACAGCAAGGGTTCATCTACATTGGGGAGCGGGGCCAGGAAACGTGGAAGTGGGGTTGATGCCGCAATTCCCCCGGGAGGTTTTGCTGGGGAATGATCTGGGAAGGCTCACGTCTGCTTTTGAGCCCCAGACCCCAACCACAGGGCAAGCTCATCCCGTGGTCACCAGACAACAGGCCTGCACCCAGGACCACAACACACTACCAGAGGTTCAGGTAAGAGATCCTTCCCCTTCCTTAGATTGTGTTCCCTGGGCCCCCTTTAACGAATTTGCAGCCGAGGTAATAACTGACCCTACGTTGCAAATATATAGGGACAAGGTTGCAGCTGATCCACCAGGGGGGAGGGCAAGAGATTTATCTGGGATAAGCAGCTATTATACAGGGAGTCTGACAAACAGATAGCCGGGTCAGACCCGATCGTTATGAGGCAGCTAGTGGTGCCGCAGCGGTACCGAGCGGAGTTATTCCGGATAGCACATGATATTCTGCTATCCGGACATTTAGGGGTCAGTCAAACCAAATACAGACTGACCCAAAGTTTCTTTTGGCCAGGAATCAGCCAAGAAGTTCGCAAGTATTGCAGCACTTAGCAGTATTAGAGGTATTAGCAGTAGAAAGAGGGAAGTGCTCATGCCATTATACAGAACACTGGTGAGACCTCACTTGGAGTATTGTACACAGTACTGGAGACCGTATCTTCAGAAGGATATTGATACCTTAGAGAGGGTTCAGAGAAGGGCTACTAAACTGGTTCATGGATTGCGGGATAAAACTTACCAGGAAAGGTTAAAGGATCTTAACATGTATAGCTTGGAGGAAAGACGAGACAGGGGGGATATGATAGAAACATTTAAATATATAAAGGGAATCAACACAGTAAAGGAGGAGACTATATTTAAAAGAAGAAAAACTACCACAACAAGAGGACATAGTCTTAAATTAGAGGGACAAAGGTTTAAAAATAATATCAGGAAGTATTACTTTACTGAGAGGGTAGTGGATGCATGGAATAGCCTTCCAGCTGAAGTGGTAGAGGTTAACACAGTAAAGGAGTTTAAGCATGCGTGGGATAGGCATAAGGCTATCCTAACTATAAGATAAGGCTAGGGACTAATGAAAGTATTTAGAAAATTGGGCAGACTAGATGGGCCGAATGGTTCTTATCTGCCGTCACATTCTATGTTTCTATGTTTCTATGTTTCACTTGCGATACGTGCCAGAGGGTAGGAAAAAGGGGAGACCGATGCAGGGCAAAACTACACCCCCTACCCATAATCGAGGAGCCTTTTAGCAGAGTAGCAGTGGATTTAATAGGCCCCCTCCGGAAAGCTAGCCCTTCAGGCAAGAAATATATCCTAACTGTTGTAGACTATGCCACTAGATATCCAGAGGCGGTGGCTCTGACCAATATCCACACTGAATCCATGCTGAAATGGTGGCTGAGGCCCTCATGCAGATCTTCTCCCGGATGGGGTTACCCAGGGAGATCATCTTGGATCAGGGTACCCAATTTACCGCGGAAGTCACCCAGCACCTCTGGAAGTTCTGTGACATTAAGCCTATTATCAGTGCCCCTTACCACCCCCAGACTAATGGACTCTGTGAACCGTTCAATGGTACATTGAAACAAATGCTCCGAACCTTTCTCAGAGACCCTCTGGCCACTCACCGGGTAGAAACCCCAGGACAACTTCCCCGAGTTCTGGATGTACCCCAAAACAGTTGAGTACAATGGGCTAAGTGGCACCCCTTGGTAGCCCTGATCTGGGTGATCAACATATCCAAAATTCCCCCAGATCAGACCAAGGGTTCGGGAGTTATGTGGAAGGGACAATTTGACCGACCGCACACGAGGTGGTAGCCGAAAAGGGTTCCATGTGTTTTGCCCCTGCGGTCGGGCTCCGTTCGGGAGGTAAAATACACATAAAAACCTGACATCAACGTTGCATTCGCGTGAATCCCCTTGTTTGGTACTTTTAACTCACCAAAGGGGGGGGGGGGTGGATTAGCCTTCCCGTTTGGGAGTTACAGAGCCCATCGGTGTTTAGGTAATTGAATGTCCGATTTGAGTTCCAGACACTCGATGACCAAACACTGCTGAGGTTTTCGTGCTTAAGATGGCCACCGCCACGTGTTCGTATGCCGAACAGCGGCCACCCAGATACATGCACAAAGTACCAATTAACCTGCGGTTAGAGAAGTGTGAAGCCTAATAAGATGCACACTTCTCTCTGGGGTGGTCTACTGGTTCGGTAGTTTTCATTCGTATGGAATACGGATGAAAACTACCGAACAATCATCCGAATACTACATACATTTTTAACTATACAGAAGAATAAACACACGAATTGCAGTTTTAACACAGTCTTTTAGGACAGCCTTAATACCATCCGCTACACACATTTTATTGGTAATTGCTTAAGTGTTTTATCTTGATGGACTTCCTACAGGGTGTGAGGTCATTATCATCCTCGGTGCAGCTCCGGAATGAGACGCCATATTGTTACATGAGGTTTCTTGGTCGATGGGAGGGGGTGCCCTGGCGGCCATTTTGAGTAGTAAATGGGCACAGGAGCACATAGTAAATAGACATTTTACTAATATTAATTTCTATCTATCACAGAAGCACTCCAACATCTGTGGGTCCTTTACTAACGTCAAAAGGCGGAGACAAATGAAATAGTGATAAATAACATAAAGTGTATTAAGTTAGTCTATTGTAAGAGCACTGTGAGAATACAGAATGATAAAAGCAATTAAAAACAGTGACAAAACTAAACACAGTGTCAAAACTAAACTTTGTTTGTTTGTTTGTTGTATAATCATTGTTATGTAACACCCATAGACGTTTGCAGTTTTACAATTGGGATGTAAAAAAAATCATAGCCAAGTGTAGTCCATACAGTTACAAAAAATATGTGTAAAGGCAGGAATTTGCAAGCTACTACAACTACAATTACTTACATAGTGCCAACATATTCCACAGCGCTATGCAATAGGAAACGAGACATACATTTAATTTTAACAAAACATGTATGGAGTATAGGAACGGTAGGCGAAGAAAGTCCTGCTCAAACAAGCTCATAATTTAAAGGGATGACGGACAAATACACAAATGGAAGTAAGGGAATTGATATTTGTATGTTGTAGAGGATGGGAGAGATGTTTTAGAAGGGGAAGCCTTCAATCACAGCCTTTAACTTGTCCCTGTAATGCTAAATCATTTTCAGAACCCTCTTTCACTGACGGCTGCACACTACAGGAGGAGGGAAAAGGGGTCTGTCGTTTAACCCCTTAAGGACACATGACGTGTGACATGTCATGATTCCCTTTTATTCCAGAAGTTTGGTCCTTAAGGGGTTAAAGTCCTTTTCCAGAGAAGAAATTGAACTTTTTGAACAAGAGGAAGTTGTGTTTTGCTTTATGAGCTATTTTTTTTTTTTACTTTGATTTGCAAAGCAAAACGAAATTTAACTGAATGTACATTGTTAAGATTTAAGGAGTTAAACTAAAGGAGAAAGAGGGATAGGAATATTAGCAGTATTTAACCGGAAGTGCCCCTATTTAGAGGGGCGGGCAGTCGCCATTTGGGGCTTAAATATTTGGGTCCCTCTTTCTCTCCTAATGTCCCTCTTTTTTATCCTAATGTCCCTCTTTTCTATCCTAATGTATGTCTTTTCTAGGAGCTGCATATTGTTGGTGCGTCTGAGACACAGCCAGTATAAGACTATTTTGTGCCCTAGGCAAGACCAGTTACTTGCACCCCCTTCCCAAATAAAAATTGGCAACCAACTTTGTGTGTCTTTTTCTCCACCAACTTCTTTGCGTGTCTCTTCCCCTCCCAGACCCTTTGTGGATCTCATTCTGCCCCTGCCCCTCTGCGGTTCTCTTTGTGGTCATCCCCAGCCCTGTTTGTGTCTCTTTGTCCACTCCAGCCCCTCTATGCTTTTGTCAACCTTGCCTTTCTGTGTGACTCTTTACCCCCTTAGCTCACTATGTGCTTCTTCTACCCCACCTCCCAGCCCTCTTTGAAAGCTCTTCTAGTTTTCCAGAAGACAGCATTTTAATATCTGAAATATTCTTTCTAGCTTTTGTAAAACCCTCTTTACATCTTTATTTCTAAGGCTGTATATAACGGGATTCATGGTAGGAATGCAAATTGTGTATAATACAGAAAACACTTTGTCCTGCTCAATAGAATATGCTGATTTTGGCCTCATGTACATTCCGAGGATTATCCCAAAGAAGAGTACAACCACCGTTAGGTGAGATGAGCAGGTGGAGAAGGCTTTTCGCTTTCCCTCTTTGGAGCGGATCCTCAGGATAGTGGATAGAATGAAAATGTACGTCATTATGATGAATAGTAATGGTGTGAAGCCAAACAGCACCCCAGACAACTGTATGGCAGATTCCAAACTCTGAGTGCCACTGCAGGAAAGTTTGAGAAGGGGTTTGAGATCACAAAATAAATGGTTAATGACATTAGATCTGCAGAAGGAATATTGAGACAACAAAAACACATAGGTTGTAGCGTCAAGAAACCCACAGAACCATGAAGCAAATGCCAGCTTGATACAAATCCTCAGATTCATGAGTTGTGTGTATCGTAGTGGATGACAGATGGCCACATATCGGTCAAATGCCATAACAGCTAGCAGGCAGTACTCTGCCACCACACATACAACAAAGATAGACATCTGAAGGATACATCCAGTATAGGTAATGTTTTGATGGCCTGTCAAGCAAATATGTAGCAGTTTAGGTACAATTGTTGATGTGAAAGTCAAATCAAGAAAGGACAAGTTACACAGGAAGAAGTACATGGGTGTGTGGAGATGTGGTCCACTGAAAATCACCAGAATGATTGTGAGGTTACCAGTCAATGCCATAAGATAAGTTAGGAGAAAGATTAGGAAAAGCATGAACTGTAGATGAGGCAACTCATAGAATCCCATGAGAAGAAATTCCATGACCTCGGTTTCATTCCAGCTCTCCATTTTCAAAGTCTAAATAAATGTTTGATTCAAGGTCCAGCTATTAAGGACAGAGTGAAGCATCAAAGGTGATCACAAAGCATTAAACAATCATTCTAGTATAGACCAACTCCAGTTCGTAACGTTAGTGCCTAGAGAGGTTTACAGATGGACCCTCAGAGGACTGATTTACTTATAGCATAAATAAAAGAAGTCACAGACTATAATAGACTATGGCCATCTAACACGGAGATTCCCTTGAATATGGACCAATTGATGGGTAAAGTTGAGATAGTGTAATTTTAAAATAAGGGAGAAAGACATGGGTGAGACAGGTACTAGTGGTTCCTTGATGCAGACTTTTTGTAGGTACTAAGTGGATTTTGGTCAATTAGCCCTCCTGTTAGCACACTTCTTTTTACATCTGCTCCTTTTATGGGTTTCATCTTTTCTCCATATGTAGGTGTATTTACTAAACTCTAAATTGTACTATATTTAAAAATAAATTTAAAAAAACAGGTTATAATAGCCAAGCTGTGACTATATTTTGCCTACAGTCTGTGTTTCCGATTTCAGTCCAGTACAATTTGGAGTTTAGTAAATAACTCTGAATGACTGGAAGAGCATTGTGTTAAATGAGGTTCACATGGGTCTACAATAGGGCTTCCTGACCTTTTTTTTGACCAGAGAACAATTCAATAAGAGGACATTTCCCAAGGCAGATCTATTTTTTTTTTTTTTAAAGAAACACTATTGCATTAGGAATAAAAACCTGTATTGCTTATACTATAGTACCTATGTCACTATTTAGATTAGTGGCTTTCTGTGGGTAATACAAATGAGTAAAATAAAGGTTTTACTTACATTTTCTCCAGGGCCGGGGCTCGATGCTGATACCGCTCCACCTCCCACAACATCATTGTGGAGGGGTTGCATCTCAAGTGGTTGCCCAATCTAATGCTCCTCATAGAGGTGCATTGGAGACATGAAGCACATGTGTGGTGAGCACTGAACACATATAATCAAATGCTTCTCATAAGCAAGCATTGGATTAATGAACAGCATTTGGTCACATTACTCAATTGTTGCTCAAGAAGCGCCTCTAGTGGTTGTCTAGAAGATGTATACTGGATGTATGTTTAACCCTGCAATCCTATCTATAAATTATGTACATTGTTAAAACGTCAGAGCCACTGCACCCAAGCCACTTGATTGAAATGGTCTGCTTGACTTTAATGGTCCTTTAACTTTCTTCAGCATCTTATGAACACCACAATATGTTGCAGCCTTACCAGATACACATGCATCCTTCTAGCTAAACAGACCTACTTTCTTGAGCATGGTTGCTTGTATGTAGCTAGCAGTTAAACTGTTAAGGATATTCACAGTTGGTGTAAAAGTGATGGAGGAGCGGGGCGAACAGGGAGGTTATTATTTAATTAGGAGGCTATGCTTAGGACTTTTTCATATTTAGAAAAAAAAATTAAACTTACTATTTAGAGAAGTTGCTGCAGGTGCATCTTCCCATGGTGTGGTGTACAGGAGTAAAATATACAACGAGCATGTGAATGTAAGCATTGGCCTTTCCTAAAACAGGATGTAAGACCTCTGAGTGTTACACAGGGTCATGCAGCATGGTAGTGGTGCACTAGGAGAGGAGGCAGAGTGTGGCAGCTAGGGGGCAGTATTCAGAACTTTAAGCTAACAATCTCACCATATCAGGACACATATGACAAACCTCTTTATTTGCAACCACATTCCAGAATTCTCCCTAATGTCCTCCCCCCTGGCCCCCACCCCTGAGCGGTGGGTGGGGGCCCTAAATACTAATAATGTCCTCCCCACTGGCAACCACCCCTGAGCGGCGGGTGGGGGCCCTAACTACTAATAAGGGGGGACATAATGTCCTTCCCCCTGCCCCCCACCCCTGAGCGGTGGGTGGGGGCCCTACAGTAAAATAAGGGGGGACCTAATGTTATTAGTAGTTAGGGCCCCCACCCGCCGCTCAGGGGTGGGAGCCAGTGGGGAGGACATTATTAGTATTCAGGGCCCCCACCCACCACTCAGGGGTGGAGGCCAGGGGGGAGGACATTAGGTCCCCCCCTCTTTTTACTGTAGGGCCCCCAAACCCAAGTCACCCCACCCCCCCAAAAAAATTAACCCCATAACTACCCCCTCACCATAAAAGAGGGGTGGACCTTTAACTACCTGTAAAAAAAAAACAAAAAACTTACCATTCAATGTTTTCTTTCTTCTAAAATCTTCTTTTTTTCAGCCCCAAAAAAGGGCAAACAAAAAACTATTATAACCGACACACTTAAAAAAAAAAAAAAAATCAATTTTCACCCGGTGAGGGCTTCGTGCAGACTGAGCTCTGTAGGCTGGGGAAGGCTTATAAAGCCTTGCCCGCCCTGCAATTAGGCTCAGAACACTCTGATTGGTGGGTTTAAGCCATCCAATCAGAGTGCTCTGACAGGTAAATGAAGAGACTGACAGGTAAGTCTCTACATTTACCTGTCACAGCACTCTGATTGGTTGGTTTGAAATCCACCAATCAGAGTGCTCTGTGTCATTTTACACAGCGTGGGAAAGTTCTTTGGAATTTTCCCACGCTGTGTAATTTGACTCATAACAACACTCTGATTGGTGGATTAAGTAACGATTAAGTAACGATTAAGTAACGTAATAGCAAGTAGGGACAACATTTACTAATATTAAGTAATTTTTACTTAGTATTAGTAAATTTGGCTGAAGAACAATTTAGGTCTTTCAGCCTTTTGGTAGATAACTCCCTAATACCGTGGAAATTAGGGAGTTATCTACTAAGTGGCTGCAATAGAAGTCCCGAAGTGCCGAAAATCCCAAAATTCAGAAATGCCGAAGTTCTGAAATTCCGAAGTTCCGAAGTGTCGAAATGCCGAAGTTGCCGAATTTCCGAAGTGCTGAAGTGCCGAACTTCCGACGTTGCCCAAGTTCCGAAGTGTTGAAGTGCCGAATTGCCGAAGTCCCGAATTGCGAAAGTCCCGAATTTCGGAATGCCAAAACCGAACCGAAAATTTTCCCCATGCACATGCCTATTGGCCGCACAATCATGTCGAATCAGCTCATAGTCAGAATATTTTAGTTTCCAAAACAACTGTGAATTGACAGCCAACGTACAAATATAAATCAAAATAATCTGTGTAAAAAAAAATCAAAAAAAGCCATTAACCCTACTACTAATGTGTGAAACAAAAATTAGGGAAAATCTCTCTTGAGAAGCCCCTCTTAGGTATAAAGGGATAATTGGTTGAAAAATTAAACTTACAACATATAACCATAGACGAGGAGGAGGATAACTATATAAACACTAGAAATTGGTAGTAGGTATGTATGTGATGGATAAACCAACCGGCTTTATTGCTTTTACCAAAGTGTATTACCCATGCCTAGTGCCATTTATAAAAGCATAGAAAATGTCTATTGCTTGTTATCCTAGTAATATATTAATGCATGTAGTCTCTCAAGTTACCAATGTCTATATAATATGCATCCGTTTACTGAAAAGAGCCCCCTATAACATAGTCCTTGTTGGACCTTAAGAAGGTGGGTTTATATCGACAGACATTAGATCAGAAAAGACAAATAAGGGAGAGACTTGCTAAGCTGTTAAAGGGTAAGAATAGGAGAAAAGGAAATTATTATGGAGGGGTATAATGTGCGTAGTTATAAGACCTATATATTGACAGGACAATATCTACTAAAATAAAAATTCGAGAGATTGATTCCAACTAAAGTAACTTGTTTAGTAAATAAACCACACGGTAAAACTGCTACATTGTGCAGAATATGATGAGGATGCATTCATTTCGATACTGATTTTCTAACGAAGGGATTAAATAATGCTGGAGGTTGACTCATGGGCCTCTCGTTGATTAACCATTCAATACCCAGAACAAGGTTGGACTCTGTGCTGTATCCCCATAAGGATACAATTTAGGTGCACACTATTAAAGGAGACTGGGATGGCTAAGTAGTTTTGTTCAAATTAGTGCATTCAATGTTTTGTTTGTTATTTGTTATTTTAGAGTTATTAGCATTTCATTTTTTTGGGTTCCACAAACCTAACTTAAAGTGGTTTAGAAAACCAGTAATTCATTCCCACAACAGAATATAAATTTACCTGCAAGACCTCGCTATGACATTTTAGGAGTTAATAAAATAATGGCATAAACAAACGTTTTTATTCACAAAATGTATTTTACGGTGTATAAGGCAGTGGTTCCCAGTGTTTATTCCCAAACCGCTTTGCTTTGCGCAGAGGATTCTTGAATAAACAGCAATTCTCTAATGGATCAATTACTAAAAGTGGACAAAATTGTACATTTCTTCTGTGCTGAGCAATTTGTATTTGGGGGACCACACAGTATCTTTTCTATAATACCATAAAATTCAAGACAAAAAAAACCTCCACATATTGATAGGCATTCATGGATACCAGAAAAAAAGGTATACTCGATAATAAAATGTCAATATCATTCCTTATTCCGTATTGCTAAGCACAAAAAGAACTATGTAGGAAGTTTAGAAAATAAATCTACCTTCATTATGCCCTGCATCCTTTAATTAACTTGATTTAATAAATTCAGATATCAGGTGTGTATATTCCACAGATTTACCACTGCCTGTGTGTTTAATGTAAGTGCCACCTTTGATTTCCTTTCTGGCACAATTGAGATCCCGTGCAGTAAATCAATCATTGTTGCAGGAATCTACTGCCCACCTAGCTCCCCTGTGCATTCCCTTTCTGACATAGCCCATCTCCTTAGTGAAACGATAGCTCAAACCCCAAAAAGTGAACTGTCGGTCTTCTGAGATTTTAATATTGATTGGCCGAATCCTAAAAATAATAATTCTTGCTCACTGTTTAAGACTTTGCAGCTAACGCAATTAATATCCTCACCCAACTCGCATAAACATTAAAAGCCATAACCATACCCTCCTCGATTGGATTCTCTCTACTCTTCTTGATAGAATCCAGGGGACAGGTGTTCTCCCTAAAAGTTTCAGTGCTTACTGTACTGCGTGCGCAAAATAAAGGCTACTAAATCCTCTCCCAAGATTAAAATGACAAGGTCCTTCAAAAAATGTAATCTTGAATCCTTTCTAAATGGCATCTAGAAGCTCTGATGGCACAGATTAAACCAAATCCCAGATCTAATCTGCGCAGTTGAATTCTTTCAGTCTAAACTCCTACAAGTTTGGAATTTGCATGCCCTGCTGCGTAAGGTGAGAGTAAAAGGGGCACATATAAATTGGATCACAGCTGACATCATTCAAATGTATCAGTTTTGGGATTTATTGTGGTCAAAGTTCAAATGTACTGGCTCTATGAACGATCACTGTGCATAAAGACAATGGCGAAATATTTGCACAAGACAAACAAAACTGGCCAAGGCCCAATATTTCTGTGAAAATCTGAACAATAACATCTCAAACCCTAGAAACTTTTGTAAAGTCATAAATAAATCACAAACTCCCCCAATCCACTCCCATCCCTCCACTGTCAAAGTGGGCAACCAAACCCTGCAATTTTCCTTAGATGTAGCAAATGCCTTTAACAATTATTTTGTCGGATAACCCTGATTGCCAAGCTAATAAATGACACGTATCCTGAAACTACAAATGTGGATTAGGCCCCACTAAATTTACAAAGACCCAATAAAGACAAGTTCAATTTTGGACCTGTACCTATTGGTGTCATTATGAAACACCTTAATAATCTAAAAATGAAAAACCAGTCTGGACCCGAACAAGTCCCAGCAATGCTGTTGAAGCTCAGTGCGCCGGCAATTGCTAAACCTGTCTCAACCCTGTGACGAAATGCCTTTTGTCCCTGGATTGTTAGGTGACAAGCTGCACTTTGCCTCCGGCTTTTGGAGGAGCCTGATTGCCAGCCTCCTTCCTCATGACTATGGCCCTGGGGTGTATTGCCATTTAAAAAGACTATTTGGGGCTTATTGGCTTCTAAAGACAGTTTCTTCCCATTGGAATCCATGGGAAGGTGTGTTTCTTCACCTCCCCCGTTTCCTGTCTATTGTTCTCCAGCAGGGCGTTATCCCAGGCACACTGCCAAACCAGTTGGAACTGACTGTTTTTGTCCCTCCTTGGTTTCTCAACAGCCCTTGCTATGCTTTACCCCGTGGAAAATCTACTCTGTTCATGGGATCTGAGCGCTGTTCACCTAGATTGGGCGCTCAGATCCGAGCTATCTGGGGATAGGTTAAATGTGGGGGTTCTGTGTAATAAAATAAGAATTATGTATTTTTATGTACTTTTACGTATTTTTGCTGTTAGTGTTAAATGTAGATAATTGAGTTTACTGCAGTGCCTTAAGCCAATTATCTCCAGGATGGAGAGGAGGGATTTCATTGTGTATGTGAGAGTGTTATTATGTTAATTAGTGTTCCCATTGGTTTGTGTCCCTTTTGTCACAGTTTACCACCAGGTCCAGGGGGTGTGCCTCTGACCTGAAAACTTGTATATAAGGAGTAATAAACGCTCATTGGAGTCAGATCATCTTGTACCTTCATGAAGTTTCAGCTCATGTTTGGGGGATTGGAGAAACTACACTCTGGGGATTGCTATAATCACTATACTCCCCAGGGTATAATCACTAAGCTCTGCTAAGAGCTTGTTCCTGTTCCTGCTCTCTGGAATTCAGAGAAGTCAACTTACTGGAAGCTGGACCCTGGTCTTGGGTCCAGAGTGGGTGGAGACAGCGAGACCCCAACCAAGCTGCGGCGGTTCGTGGGGTCTGCAGTGGTTATGGTGTCGGGGAGAGTGCTTGGAGTCCTCGGAAAGCACTAGGAGCATCCGTCAGCGGAAGGTACCCAGTCGGGGTGCCAGCGGTTCCGTTACAAACCCTAATTAACGAATCCTTGGTGTCTGGATACATACCCAAATTCTGGAAGACTGCGAGAGTTGTACGTATAAAAGTGGTGACATTTCTGTGGTTTCTAACTATCACCCAATATCATTGCTTCCAGTATTGTCAAAAATCTTAGAAAAATGCGTCCATACGCAACTATGTGAGTATTACCAACAATCAAACTATCTGACCCCTGATCAATCAGGCTTTCACCAGAATCACTTCACTACAACTGCCCTCATAAAAGTTTGCAATGACATCCAAACGGGCATGGAAAAAGGAGACCTAACTGGAGCTATTTTCCTTGATTTTGCAAAGGCCTTTGACACAGTAGACCATGACATTCTACTGCACAAACTAAAAAACTCATGTATCGGCTAACCTGGTTTCGATCATATGTATCGGATAGATCACAATACGTGTCCATTTCTGACAGCGACTCCCTCCCTCTCCCAGTCATGTGTGGTGTTCCCCAAGATTCCATTCTCGGCCCCCTACTATTTACATTATTTATAAATGATCTGCCTAATGTCTGCAAATCCTCAAATGTACACACGTACACAGACAACACAGTAATCTATGCGAGCAAGTCCGATCTACCACAGCTTGAGGCTGTGCTCCAAGACCAGTTTACAGAGGTAGAAAAGTGGATTGCAAAAAACAAACTCTTCCTGAACACTGACAAAGCTGTCACAATGATCTTTGGAACAGTACCTAAATTACACAAATTACACAATTCCCATTTATGCATCAAAACAAAATCAAATAACACACTGACCTCAGTCGACACTTTCAAATACTTGGGTATGTTGTTAGATCCCAATCTATCTTTTGGCCTTCACATAGAAAAACTTGCATCAAAACTTTATCCAAAACTAGGTGCCCTGTACAGAAACCTGCCTAAGCCCTACAGTAAAGGAAAAGATTGCACAGCAAATGCTAATGCCAATCATTGTTTATGGGGATGTAGTATATGCACCTGCACCACTGTCACAGACCCTCTGTCCCTGAATTTTAAACTCTTGTTCATCTAAAGCAGTGATGGCGAACCTATGGCACGCGTGCCACAGGTGGCACGCCGGGCCCTTTCTGTGGGCACGCGGCCACAGGTTCGCCATCAATGCAGAGAAGGCGCCTTCCCGACCGAAACGGCAGGCGCCTACTCTGCTTCCGGGTCGGGAGGCAGGGGGAGGGCTCTGTGATGCAGCTCCCCTGTCCTCCCGCGCGATGCTGTGTGGAGCGTTGCCGCGCGTTACCATGGCAACGCTCCACACAGCATGGGAGGACAGGGGAGCTGCTTCCTGGAGCCCTCCCCCTGCAGTGCTTACCACCACCGGACCACCAGGGATCGCTGTGTCCCCCCCTCCCCCCACTTCATTAAAGGTAAGAAGGAGGGAGGGGGGGGTATACTGACACAGCACCCATACCCCCCCAGCAGTAACCCCTACCCTCCCCAGCAGAACCCCTACCCCCAGCAGTAACCCTTACCCCCCCAGCAGTAACCCCTACCCTCCCCAGCAGTAACCCATACCCTCCCCAGCAGTAACCCCTAACCCCCCATAAGCACACACAGTACCCCTCTGCACCCCCAGCAGTAACCCCTACCCTCCCAGCAGTAACCCCCACCTCCCAGCAGTAACACCCCTAACCCCCAGCAGTACCCCCCACCCCCCATACACAGTACCCCTACCCTCCCCCAGCAGCAAACTCCCTAACCCCCCTGTGCTAAGCAGTACCCCCACCCCCACAGCACCTCTACCTCCCAGCAGTAACCCCACCTCCCCCAGCAGTGCAACCCCCACCCTCCCCACCTCCCAAACCCCAGCAGTACCTCCCCAACCCCTCCCAGCCAAAAATTCCCCACCTATGCACCCCTACCCCTCCCAGCAGTACCCCTACCCCCTCACACAGTACCCCTACCCTCCCAGCAGTACCTCTACCCCCCACACACAGTACCCCTACCCCTCCGCAGCACCCTTACACATATAGCACACACACACACACAGCACCCCCCACACACACACACAGCACCCCCCCACACACACACAGCACCCCTCACATACAACACTCACACACGCACCCCCACCTCAATGCAGTATGTGTGTATTCAGCAGTCTGTGTGTGTTTGCATGTATTCAGCTGTCTGTCTGTGTTTGCGTGTACTCAGCTGTCTGTGTGTGTGTACTCAGCAGTCTGTGTGTGTGTGTACTCAGCAGTCTGTGTGTGTGTGTGTGTGTGTACTCAGCAGTCTGTGTGTGTGTGTACTCAGCAGTCTGTCTGTATGTGTATTCATCAGTCTCTGTATTCAGCAGTCTTGTGTGTGTATTCAGCAGACTGTGTGTATGTATTGCATTTGTTGGAGATACTAATAAATATAAGCTTAATTTTATCTATTTATATCATTATTTAAAATTTGTATCATTGAACTCTCTGTGTTCTTTTAAAACAAAAGTTATTAGTTCGGACAACAGTACGAGTTGTTTTTTTCTAAACTTAAACCTCAGTATTTGGGTTTAATTGCCGTGTTGGCACTTTAAGGAGAAAAATGTTGGCATGTATTGCGGTTTGGGCACTCGGGCTCAAAAAGGTTCGCCATCACTGATCTAAAGCATTTGTCTATAACAGATTCACATTT
Organism: Pelobates cultripes; assembly: GCA_933207985.1. NCBI lineage: Eukaryota > Metazoa > Chordata > Amphibia > Anura > Pelobatidae > Pelobates > Pelobates cultripes. Next base: position 3,727,672 of record OW240920.1, on the reverse strand, counting down.
ATTGTACTAGTGGCCGAATAAACAAATTTTCTACCGAACGACCGACCTTCCAGAACGGGATTGTGGTGCTTGTTAACCTCAATGCCCTTATTAACACCTCCAAAACCATGAACACCCCTAACATTCGAAATGATCAACTGGGTGGCCGGCGTTCGTATGCACGAACATGCAGCGACGGCCAGTGGTGTTTTGTCGACGTCACGAACGCCGCTGAGACTTCCACTCCTTGTTCTGTTCGACAAAGTAATACACGAACGGAGCACCATTCGTGAGATACAATATACTGAACTGATCTGGGTGATTTTTCAATATGTTGTTCCCCCAGATCAGGGCTATCAGGGGACATATATTTTATGTGATTCCCAAATGTTTTCAGGGTGTTCGCAAAATTGGGTAAAAACTTGTATTTTTCGTTTGGAGATAATTGAGTTGATACAGTAATTAAGGGCTTGTGTGAGGGCTTGTGTGCAGTAACTGGGAGTGTACAAGTGTAAAACTGTTTTTTATTGGAATGTAAATTTCATGTCCTGTGCCCCATAAGGTCCACTGGGGCGTTAACCTTATGGGGAAAAAACTGTATAAATGAGCAGCTGTACCATTAAACCTTCAGTTCTTACTTTACCCTCAATCTAGAGCCTTGTCTCTTATTGGGGGAAACTGCTATAAAGCTATCACACTAGCTCTTGTAAGAGCTTCTCTACTTGGATGACTGCTGGAATGCTGTGAATATCCCTCACACTCGGGAGAATGACACCCTCTAGCGGTGGGAACCCCTCTACTCATCAGGGTAACCGCTACAACCGCAAACCCACATTAATAAACTCAATACATTGTATAACTCGTTCTGCCGATTTGTGCTACAATGTGACATGCTAAAAGAACTAAACTGGCTGTCGCTGGAATCCCGACACACCCTTCACCTTTCCAGACTTGTGTTTAAGAGCTTTTCTGGGAAGCTCCCACCCTACCTGAGCAGAATGCTCTCCTTGGCCTAAAATACCTCTCTACATATCTCAAAACAGAATGCACCTGTCATGGTTGATTATATATTTCCTACCTGTTCTATGTTACATTTTGTATTTATTGTGGATTAGTTATGGTTTTTGTATTTTATTATACCCTATTATGCAATGTGTTGTGGACCCAGGACATATTTGAAAGGGAGAAAAATCTCAATGTATACTTCCTGGTAAAATATTTTATAAATAAAGAAGTACCTCTTTTTTCAGTTTTGTAATGTTTGTTAGAATAATTATGGAATTTGATATAATAGACAATGTATTATTATACGCTGCCTGTTTATATCAGCGACTCTTAACATTATCTAAGTGTCCCAATATATGTAACAGATGACGTGCAACATAAAAAAAGAATTCTTTAAATTGATTCAGTAGACTTTTCACAGTATCAGAGAAGTCTCCACTGCAATTATGAGTGCAGAGCTGCTACAGTAACCAATCTATTGTGAGTAGTTGTCAGAGGTTTTGATAAATAGTATGTGCCTGCTTCAACATTTGTGGCCAAGCGGAAAGGCATAAAAATCCCATAATGGCTTCTGACTCAGAGTTTAAGAACCACTGGTTTATAGGTTATATATAAAATATGTTTTGCAATTAGTAAGAGAATAAATTTGAATGTCAAACAAGCTCGTCATCCCTTGAGTAAGGTACATGAACGGAGAATGTAAAATAATAATCACAAGCTCTGCTCATAGCCATAAAGTGTAGTATTGCTCTAATATTTCTGTTTGTAGAATGTGTATTTTTTAGAAAGTCCAACTGTCAAGCAGCAGTTGGTCAGATATCGGTATAGTCTGACCCAACAGGGACGTACAGCCAGAAACAAAGTGAAAATGTCTCAAGAAAAATCTTTATAAATCATTCTAAAAATAATACATTTAATTTAATAAACTTTACAAAAAATAAAGTAAACCTTTTATGATAGTTGTCCTTCAATATATAATCAGAACATGATTGGCAGGGACATATTGTATACAGGGCTGCCTGTTCTGGGGGTCAGACATAAAAGACTGTCCCTACTGTGCTAACAATAAAATCACTATTCGGACAATACACTCAATATATTCCAAAATGTTCATAATTTTTTTAAAGAAAAAAGTGAAAAACTGAGCATGCACTACAGTGAGATGAAATACAGAACTTGTCATATTTCTCACATTAACATATAGACCATTCTGTGCAAAATCTGGAGTTTCTTCATATAAAAAAATTGCAAATGTAATAAAACTTTGTCAAACTGAGCCAATGGCCGAGTTACATATTTTTATCAAGTCAGCTATTTGGGTAAATTTTGTCATTTGAATTTTACATCACTACAATTCAATATTCGGTGAGTAAACCCCTATGAATTATTTTAAAACAATGTAAATGAGAGCAGATCTTGTAAATGCTCCTCACTGGTTCCTGTGTTATGCACCGTTTAGACTCTGGTTATCTGACTTACACAAAATTAAATAACTAATAATTATGGGAATAATATCCAGTCATGTGATGCGTGTTGGGTAGAACGTACATCTTACCTGAAAGACTGCAATTGTCTGCAGGAAAGCAGAACGGCTGTATTTATACTTCTGTTAACAATCCTGAAGGATTTAAATCATTGATAATAGTGAAATGAAGCATTGACTCATCATATTCCATCAAGGGTATTAGCACTTAAACAAGAAACGTGTGTTAACCCCTTCACTACCAAGCTGTTTGCAAAACATACCATGGCCACAATCTGAGTGATGTTCACATATATTTTTTGTTTTATTATGCAGAGCTAGCACATTATTCCATAGAACTAAAAATACATATTTTTCTTGGACAGAATTTAAAAAACAATTTATTTACAGATACGAAAGCAATATTGTATCTAAGTAAACTTTCTGAACATGTACATGTCATTGACAATTTTCTCCACATATTTAATGAATTATCTCACAATGGTCCTAAATATTCCTAGTATATATTGTTCCATATACTCATATAGCGTTCCTATATACTGTATATGTGGTTACATTACAGGGACATTGCCTCTTTGGATATGCATACACGCACACTTGCACACACACAGTTACACAGACACAGACACTGATCTATGCACACACAGAATCCTGTGTGTCACTCTGTCGCCCCTTCCATCCCTCAAATAAAGTTTTGAGTGCTGTGTACAGGAGTCAGGGCTACATTTATCATTTGCAGGGCACAGAGCAGAAGATATATGTGGGGTTTCCGCCTTTAAACTGGAAATCTCATAGATACAAATAAAAAAGTAATAACTAGAATTGTGAACGTCCGGATTTTGTTTGGGAGAGTCAGGATCCATCCATGTGGTGTTTAATCCACGCAATCCTTTGGTCCATCACAGAACCATCTATACAAATCCATTCAAAGCCAGTCATATATATACACAGACTGGTACATGTGTAATTTATTTATTTATTATTTATAAAATATTTTACCAGGAAAGATACATTGAGATTTCTCTCGTTTTCAAGTATGTCCTGGGTCCACAACACATTGCATTGTTACATTAGGGTACAATAAAATACAAAAACAATATTAATACACAATATATACAAAATCTAACATAGAACAGGCAGGAAATATATAATCAACCATGACACGTGCATTCTGTTTTGAGGTATGTAGAGAGGGATCTCTTAAAGGACTTTAGGCTTAGGGATGATTTTCAATTGTGCGGGAGGTCGTTCCACAATTGCGGCGCTCTGTAGGAGAAGGAGGATCGGGCCGCTTTCTTTTTGTATTGAGGTAGACTAAGTAAAGTGCTGGTACTGGATCTGAGGTTATAGGAGGTGGGAACAGCTGGGGAGAGCATTTTGTTCAGGTAGGGTGGGAGTTTCCCAGAAAAGCTCTTAAAAACAAGGCTGGAAAGATGAAGGGTGTGTCTGGATTCCAGCGATAGCCAGTTTAGTTCCTTTAGCATGTCACAATGATGGGTCCTGTAATTACATTGTAGCACAAATCGGCAGAACGAGTTATACAATGTGTTGAGTTTATTAATCTGGGATTGCGATGCAGACGCAGATACTACATCCCCATAATCAATGATTGGCATCAGCATTTGCTGTACAATCTTTTCCTTTACTGTAGGGCTTAGGCAGGCTTTGTTTCTGTACAGGGCACCTAATTTTGGATAAAGTTTAGATGCAAGCTTTTCTATGTGCAGGCCAAAAGATAGATTGGGGTCTAATTTCATACCCAAGTATTTGAAAGAGTGGACTGCGGTCAGTGTGCCATTTGAATTTGTTTTGATGGATAGGTGGGAATTGTGTAATTTGTGTAATTTAGGTACTGTTCCAAAGATCATTGTGACAGTTTTGTCAGTGTTCAGGAAGAGTTTGTTTTTTGCGATCCACTTTTCAACCTCTGTAAACTGGTCTTGGAGCAAAGCCTCAAGTTGCGGTAGATTGGATTTGCTCGCATAGATTACCGTGTCATCTGCGTACATGTGTACATTTGAGGATTGGCAGACATTAGGCAGATCATTTATAAATAATGTAAATAATAGGGGACCGAGTATGGAACCCTGGGGAACACCACACGTGACTGGGAGAGGGAGGGAGTCGCTGTCAGAAATGGACACATATTGCGAGCGATCCGATACATACGATCGAAACCAGTTTAGAGAATGATCACCAATACCTGGGTTTTCGAGTTTGTGCAGTTGAATGTCGTGGTCTACTGTGTCAAAGGCCTTAGCAAAATCAAGGAAAATAGCTCCAGTTAGGGCTCCTTGTTCCAAGCCAGTTTGGATGTCATTGCAAACTTTTAGGAGGGCAGTTGTAGTGGAGTGATTCTGGCGAAAGCCAGATTGATCAGGGGTCAGATAGTTTAATTGTTGGTAGTACTCACAAAGTTGCGTATGGACACATTTTTCTAAGATTTTTGACAATACCGGGAGCAATGATATTGGGCGATAGTTAGAAACCAAAGTAGTGTCACCACTTTTATGGATAGGCACTACTCTCGCAGTCTTCCAAAGTTTGGGTATGTATCCAGACACCAAGGATTCGTTAATTAGAGTTGAGACGGGTTTAGCAATTGCCGGCGCACTGAGCTTCAACAGCATTGCTGGGATTTGATCAGGTCCGGACTGGTTTTTCATTTTTAGATTATTAAGATGTTTTTTAATGACACTAACAGGTACAGGTCTAAAATTAAACTTATCTATATTGGGCCTTTGCAAATTTAGTGGGGCCTGATCCACATTTGTAGTTTCAGGATGCGTGTCATTTTTAGCTTGGCAATCAGGGCAGTAGAGCATTCAACAAAATAATTGTTAAAGGCATTTGCTACATCTAAGGGAAGTTGCAGGGTTTGGTTACCCACTTTGACAGTGGAGGGTTGGGAGTGCATTGGGGGAGTTTGTAGTTTATTTATGACTTTCCAAACGTTTCTAGGGTTTGAGATGTTATTGTTCAGATTTTCATAGAAATATTGGGCCTTGGCCAGTTTTGTCTGTTTTGTGCATATATTTCGCCATTGTCTATTTGCACGGTGATCATTCATAGAGCCAGTAAGCTTAAACTTTGACCACAAAGAATCCCGAAACTGGTACATTTGGATGAGGTCAGCTGTGATCCAGTTCATATGTGCTCCTTTTACCCTCACCTTAAAGGTGATAATAGTGTACGGGTTTAAAACTGGAAAGTTATGTGATTGGCTGGGTGTTCCAGTAAACCACATTATTCTAATATAGTACGATGCCACTGAGCTTTCACTTTGTCCTTGTATAATGATGCTAATGTCACATATCAGAAGATCCGCACAACACGCAGAGCACACACCTCTTCCTGTGCTAGTAAATTTATAAATAAAAATATTCTCACACATGCTTCATGTTTCCATCTCGTACAATATGATTTGATGTTACAGATCTCTGGTATACAGCTAAACACATTGAATTATTCACATAATAAAAGGGAACCTCACACAGGCTCGGGCCCAGAAGGATCCCACAGTGAGTCCGAGACTAGTCATGATATCAGCATCATAGATCAGCTCACATAGATGGTGGATAGAGCTTCACTTGTTTCACAGGATTGACAAGATTGTCATTCATGGTACAGTATGGAGGACGTGCCCATCGATAGACAAAATATCACCTTGGACTCATAAGAACAGGATAGTCAACTGAGGCAGTGGAAAGGGTCACAATAATTGGGAGGGCACTGTTAGAACAGTTAGACAGCAAGGTTGGTGGAATAAGTTTAAAACTGACCTTTAACCCCTTCAGGACGGAGTCAATAGTGCACGTTCTGATCAAAACAAAATGTAAACAAAAACTGGAATTTGCGCTACATGTCTGTTCAACCGTAATTCACCTCTTTCATATTATATGCACCCACACCTATTATACATAATTTTGTTCAGGGGAAACAGGGCTTTCATTTCATATCAAATATTTATATATTAAACATAATTTATTATGAATAAAATAAAAAAAACTGTGAGAAATTTTAAATTGTTTTAAAAATTTGTACTTCCGCCTCACATTTTAGCTATAAATGTCATAATACTGTTAGCTTTTACTGCAAAAAAAAGGAACATATTTGGATTCAGCAAAGTCTCACGAGTAAAACAGTACCCCCCACTAACAGGTTTTACGGTGTTTTGGAAAGTTAAAGGGTTAAATATAGCACATTCCATTTTTCAGTTTTTTCACATTGAAATTTGCCAAATTAGTAATGTTACCTTTGAGACTGTATGGTAGCCCAGGAATGAGATTTACCCCATGATGGCATACCATTTGCAAAAGTAGACTACCCAAGGTATTGCAAGTGGGGTATGTCCAGTCTTTTGTAGTAGCCACTTAGTCACAAACACTGGCCAAAATTAGCGTTCATATTTGTTTTTGTGTGAAAAAAGCAAAAAACTAATATTTGGCCAGTGTTTGTGTAACGGACCATTTTGCACACAAGGGGTAAAAACCATTTAGGCGATCGTCCCCCTTTCCAGAGATGCAGGCACAGCTATTGTAAAACACCAAACTCCCGAACTGCCAATAAGGGAATGCTCCAAACTCCCGAACGGCATCCAATATAGCACTCCAAACACACAAACGGGAACCATACGAATCACTGCTAGCAGACGAATAAGAAAAGCATCCAAGCGGCTTACACTCCTTGCAATCAGTCTCTATCAGCGTTCAGTAAATCCCCCCTAAGAAGTGACAAGGCTCCGTGTTGGGGGTCAAGCAGTGGTCTGTTTAATGACGGCTACCTGCCCAGTATTTATGCAGGTCTCCCACCTGGTGGACACTCCCCTAGGGGACCAAATGGGAGACTATAACAAAGGACAGACAAGCAGACAAATAGGACACTCAGTCACAATATATTCCCACAATGCATCCTGGCTTCCTCCCCTCTGCCTTGGAGATAATTGAGAAGTAATTCAATTATCTCCCAAGACAAAGGCAAATCACCATTATGCACGTGGGGATACTAACACACGAATTACTATTAAAATACACTATGTGAGACACAAAACATTAAAAGCATTCATTTAACATATCCCCAGATAGCTCAGGTCTGAACGCACATTATTAAGCGAATGGCGCTCAGACCACACAAATACAGTTTAATCGCCATGGAGCTAAAGTCTTTACACAGTCAGTTTCATGAGAATGAGCTCCATGGGATTCCTATCTGGGGTATAACCCATTCAAGCAAAACTACCGAACACCGGGCCATTCGTGCACTTTCACCGAACAAGAAGGGAGGTCGGCAGCTTCAGCGGTGTTCGCGCAATACTGTGTCCGATTTCAGTTCCATGAATTAAGCATTGAACACCGCTGTGCGTTCGCATGTTTAAAATGGCCACGACCTCGTGTTTGTGATACAAATGGCGGCCACCCAGCATTCGTCAATTAAGCTGCAGCTTCAGGGAGGCTAATTGCCGGCACACTCCAGCTCCCAGGTGGTCCAGTCATTCGTGCGGTTGTTCGGTAGATTGAATCTACCGAACACCAGGCAGAAAAGAACGAATAAATCATTTCTGCAGGTAAAAAAGATGTCTTTTAACATGGGGCCATAGTCCAAAGGCAGCAGGCGAGCAACCAGGCTTCTCCAATGCAATGTGGCGAGATTGCTCTCGTCACATCTTGTAACTAAGTGGCTACTAAAAATGACTGGACATACCACGTTTGCAATACCTTGGGTTGTCTACTTTTGCAAATGGTATGCCATCATGGGGATAATTCTTATTCCTGAGCTACCACACAGTTTCAAAAGGCAACATAACCAATCTGGCAAATTTTAATGTGAAAAAAATGAAATGCAAGCCTTATATTTGACTCTCTAACTTTCCAAAACACCATAAAACCTGTACATGGGGGGTACTGTCTACTCAGGAGACTTTGCTGAACACATATATTAGTGTTTCAAAATGGTAACTTGTATTACAACAATAATATCATCAGTAAAAGTGTCGTTCATGTGTGAAAAATGCAAAAAACGTCACTTTTACTAAAAATATCATTGTTGTAAAACAATGTCTCCCAAGTAAAACAGTCCCCCCTATGTACAGGTTTTTTTGGTGTCTTGGAAAGTTACCGGGTTAAATATAGTGCTAGCAAATTAAATTCTCTGCCCTTTCTGCCTGGATTGTCAGGCACGTCAATCAAATTTTAACTAATTAATCTCATAAGTATGTTAAAATATTACTTAATTATACACATGGAATTTTAATATATATACATATATATGTATTTAAAGTCTACGTGTACACTTATGTAGTTATTTTTGTAATTATATGTATTTATCTGTATATATGTATATTTGTGGTTATTTGTATTTTATATATAGATAGATAGATATAGAATGTCATTCTAAGTGTATTTTGTTACCAATATATATATATTAATAACAAAATACAGTTAGAATGAAATTACATATGAATATATAATTTATTTTAAAATGTTTAAAATATTTTATTTATTTATTTTATTTTATTTATTTATTATTGTAATACGTGTATATATAAATATAAAATATATATATAGATGTATTATATATATAATATATGTATATCTTATATATATGTAACGTCATTCTAAGTGTATTTTAATACTAATATATGTACTTATATTAATATTAACATACATTTTAATATTAAGGAGGAGGTAAGTAAATTGGAGCTGCTGGGGCTCCAAGCAGTTACAGCGTTCTATGTCGCCGTAACGGCTTTAAAGCCCATTTAATGCGGGACGGCATAGAACGTCGTAACGGCGTTAAGGGGTTAATAAAGACTGACCAAAAGAGAATGAAAGTGGAATAAAAGAGTGAAAAAACAGACAGAGTGCTAATGATGGCAAATGTCTTAAAACTCTTATTTTTTTGTTCTTGTTGCAGTCAGTAGAACACATCTTCATTGCACACTATTTTCTTTTAGTTTTTGCAAAGCCTGCTTTATGTCCTTATTTCGCAAGCTGTAGATAAGGGGATTGAATATGGGAATGCACAGAGTGTAAAGTAAAGAAAACACTTTGTCCTGCAGCATAGCAAACGCAGACTCCGGACTCAAGTAAATACCAAGGACTAGTCCAAACGTCAGGATGACCACGGTGAGATGAGAAGAGCAGGTGGAGAAGGCCTTTCTCTTGCCTTCACTAGAACTTATTTTCAGGATAGTGGCTATAATGATTGTGGCGAAACCAACCTCGCCACTGTGAACTGGAAAGCCTGGTTGCTCGCTGCTCCCTTTGGACTATGGCCCTGCAGGTTAAACCGTTTATTTCCCCTGGAGAAAGGCTTATTTGTGTGATCTGAGTGCCATTCATCTAATAATGTGCACTCAGATCCCAGCTATCTGGGGATATGTGAAATGTCTGTGTGTTATGTGGAGTTTGACGACCCCAACGCGTGGAAGAGACTGATCATGGGAAGAGACAGGTTGGAGAAGGCCACTTTCTGTTCTTGCCTTCACTAGAAGTACTTGGAGATTTTCAGGATTAGGTTGGCTAATAATGAGGTTGTGGCCCGAAACCACACCTGCGCCACTGTGAAACTGGATGAAGCCTGGTTGCTGCCAGGCCTGCTCCCTGCTCCGTGCTCAGTGCTCTGTTGGGTGGGAGGCCAGGAAGTGACATCATCTTCCCTGTCACAGGAGCCACATCAGGGGATGGAGGGTGAAAGGTCTGTCTGCCCCATGCTGTAAAGAAAGACATCACATTTAAGGTAAGCAGGCCCATACGCACGCTAGCACCATATACATACCTGCCCAGGTATATACATACACTGCCCAGCCAGTACACACACTCCCACCCAATGGACACACGCCCACCCATATAGCAGTGGCCCACCCATATGATGATCCTCCCACCCATATACCACACTGGAACCCCATACACCACGAAACACATAAGGCACGAGAGAACCTATGGCACACAAGAGAGAGTATAGCACGGAAGAACCTTACAGCACAGTAGCCCTGCTATATAGGAGGCTGCCCACCTCTATACCACGGCCCCACCCATACCACAGGGGCCCTCCTATATACACCACTGTGACCACAACAACATGTGGAGACCCACCACACACCTGCCCACCAGCAGCCATACACTGCCCACCTATAGCAGCAGGTGCCCACCTATAACATGACTGGGACCATATACACCACTGCCCACCACATACATGGCTGGAGACCTGGGACACACTCTCCCACCTATATACACACACTGCTGGGCTAGGTCGGCATAGATGCCCACCTAGCTAGGTACACAACCCAGCTACCCACCTATAGCTACAGCTGCATCCCAGGAAGCTGAAGGTGCCGTCCTTCCTCCCCACCTATAGCTAGCACACAGCTAGTGTCCCAGCACCTAGTCTATACACACACTAGGACAAAATAATGAAAGGGGAGACAGCTGGTCCCCCTCTTCACCAGCAGAGAGAGTGTCAGGGAGAGGAGCCTGATACCCCCTCTCCCCAGCGGCAGTTTACAGTTCAGAGAGAGGAGCTTGTTACACCCTCTCTCCAGCGGCAACCTAACCCAGCAAGGGGAGATGTTACACCCCCCAACAGTGCAGATGGGACTGTAGTCTCTGCACTTACAGCACAAGGGGTAGGGACAGTCGGTCCTGTTCCCCAGCCACAGAGCGGTGTATCCAGAGGGGAGACAGTCGGTCTCTCCCTCCCACAACCAGGCTCCCACCAGGCTACTTCCGTAGTAGCACTGGCATCAGGGCAGAGTACCGCTGGTCTCTGCCCACTCAGCAACCCACCAAGGCAGCCTAACAGTTGCCCACACAGTCGTGGTGAGGCACCTGGACATGGACAAAGTTCTCCTCTACCCAGGTGTAGTAACCAGTTATTGTGGGTAGGCTGTACTGCTGTTTCTGTTTTGTGGGTGGGTTGCTGGACTAACCAGGGCACTGACCGGCAGGAGGTCAGATACCCTGTTAGTCTAGTTGGTAAAGGGGAGAAGTGTGGCGAAACCAACCTCGCCACTGTGAACTGGAGAAGCCTGGTTGCTCGCCTGCTCCCTTTGGACTATAGCCCTGCAGGTTAAACTGTTTATTTCCCCTGCAGAAAGGCTTATTTGTGTGATCTGAGTGCCATTCATCTAATAATGTGCACTCACATCCCAGCTATCTGGGGATATGTGAAATGTCTGTGTGTTATGTGTAAATGTGACTTTATGGTTTTAAAGGCGTTTTCTGTGTCTTTGCAACTGATGCTTAATGGTAGTCTAGCTCGTCCTGGGATAATTGAATTAATATCTCCAGGATAGAAGACTTCCGAAACTGGTTTAAGGCCAGAAGCCATGCTTCATTTAGTCACAGCGACTTTACTAACTTGAACTCTTGTCTGATTTGTGCCATTTGAATATGTTGTTCCCCTGATGGATTGATCGTGAATTATGTAATTTTATGTGAATGTGATGTATGGTTTTGGAGTTAAGGGAAAGGTAGAAAGTATGTTTTAACTGTATGTATAATTGAGTTTCCTCTAAGATATGGAATATGGGATAACTGTGATGTGATTGGTTGTTTGTAACGCTCTGTATGTACTATGTTTGTGGACAAATAAAGAGACTGTGACAGCATAGGAGTTCCTGTTTTAACCTCAAAGTGAAGTGTCGCCTCATTATTGGGGAAGTTGATTTATGGTATGCTGTTCCAGTTTGACTGTTAGAGAGTAAACCTATTCGTATGGTTCCTATTCAACTGTCTACAGCATTCTTATGCTTGAGAGAAGGTATACGCTTCTCTGGTTCGGTGATTGTGGTGTCTGCTGCAGTGCTTGGAGTCCTCAGGAAGCGCTAGGAGCATCTTTCAACGGAGGTACCCAGTCGGGGTGCCAGGCGATCCGTTACAATGATGATGTAAGTTATTATAATATATATGAGTGGCATAAACCCAAACAGAGCTGATTAAACAGCAATGGCTGACTCCATACTCTGAGTCGCACTGCAGGAGATTTGAAGAAGAGGTTTAACATGACAGAAAAAATGATTAATGACATTTGACCTACAGAAGGAAAATTGAGACAACAAACACATAAAGGCTGTAGCTTCCAGAACCCCCAACAACCACAATGTCATTGCTAGTTTGACGCAAACCCCAAGTTTCATGATTTGTGTGTAGCGCAATGGAAGACAAATGGCGATAACTCGATCATGGGCCATGGCAGCTAAAAGACAGAATTCTGTTGATATGCATATAACAGACAACACAATCTGTGTCATACATGCCACATAGGTTATGTTTCGATGACCTGTTAAGCAAAAATTTAAGAGTTTAGGCAAAATTGATGATGTGAGAGCTAAGTCAAGAAGGGACAAGTTACTCAAGAAGAAGTACATGGGTGTGTGGAGATGAGGTTCAGCGAAGGTCACCAAGATGATAGTTAGGTTGCTGCATAATGCCGTCAGATAAGCCAGGAGAAAACCTGAGAAAAGCAGATACTGTAAATGTGGCAACATATAGAGTCCCATGAGAAGAAATTCTGTGATCTCTGTATTGTTCCAGTTTGTCATCCCCTTGTTTAAACTGATATTCGAAACTGCGTTCAACTACTGAGGACAGAATAAAGCATCTTAGAAGAAAATATAATTACAAGACATACCTACTAAAATTTTATTCCAGATTTATTCCGCTCTGACAGAACTAGCGGTTAATAATTAATATTATATAGAGAATGCATTAAAAAATTGCATATTTTTTAGATTAGAAATAAAAACAATACTTACTTTCAATGTCCACAGTGGAATCACTGTTTAGTTGGGCTCCTGAGGTTGCAGGCAGCGTAGGACCCAACATTGCAAAGTACGGTAAAATATGGTGGGTCAGTGACACAAATAGTGTCAGTGCCACCTCCTAAAGCGGATGGACCAATCTGAAATGGGTACACCTGAAGAATAGGTAGTAGAGTCTGGCATAATTGCATGCCAAGCTGCCTTCTAATCATCAGACCAACCCATTGACGGCAGACCATGCAGTAAGTGCTATGTCAGCTCTCTGTGCATGGTCCAATGTTTTTGGAGACAGTTACCTGGGAGCAAAGTCAAGACAGTGGGACATTACACTAAAATAGCAACTTTCCTGCAGACATTGGGACTGTTAGGAGGCCTGAGGCACTGAATTGGAATTTCTATAGTCCTAAGCCCCTCTCAGAGTTGAGGTTTAGCATAGCATGACCGTTGCACCATCAACTCTGCAGTAATGCCTCATGTAGACACATAGGAGTTATTAAGCCTTTGAAACTTGTGATAAATATGATCATTCATTTTTTATTTATTTTTTGTCATTTCTTGCAAGGGCTCTGTTTGAAGTTCTGAAGCAATGTTCTTACATTTCAGAACTTTGAAGGTTCATAAAATAGATATTAATGAATTTGTTATAAACCAGCATGAAAACACACCAAAGTCTAAAATATACATAAATGCAATACTTCAATTGTATAATCAAATAAAGTTCGACAGGCAAAGATTAGAGATTCTGAAACAAATATAAAACATCACATAAGGGATAAAATGAAGTACCCCAGAAAAACACTGGAAAACTCTACATCACAGTCACCAACTTGAACCCCATAGAAAATGCCTGGTGGGATTTGAAGAAGGAAGTTGCGGCACGCAAACCCAAGAATATCACTGAACTAGAGGCCATCACTCATGAACAATGGGCTCAGATTCCTCAGGAGCTGCCAGAAGCTGGTGTCTGGTTACGCATCTTGTTTGCAGAAGGTCATAACAGCAAAATGTGCTCTACAAGGTACTAAATATGCTTGTCATAAAGGGGTTGAATCATTTTGAGACTGGAGAAGACATTATAAGTTGAATTTGTGGAAACCACTTGAAGCACTTGTTGTGTTGAGTAATTTAAATCGCTTTTGTTTGATTTGGTCATTGCAAACAGCTGAAAAGTCCGTAAATGTTGACAATACACCTGATTTTTAATGGGGGTTGAAATGTTATTACAAATGTACAGGTTTATTTACTAAATTAAGAATTCAAAGTGAATTTCTAAAATGTAGGGCCACAGTAGCTGAACTAAAATCATAGGAGACTAAGAGAATGCTTCCAGTTCAGGTATTTTCCCCTTAAATTTAAAATTGTCTTTGAATTCACCTTGAAATCTCACTATAGGGAATTGTGATAGATGTGGGACGGTGTGAGAACTCTAGGAAAATAAAATGGCTTTATTTTTCCTCAATGTGGCCTCATTTTCTTCTGGATGTTTTAATAAACTCAGAATAAAACTTTATGGTATATTAATACAACCTGTATGAATAATTAATGGCCACATCACTACAGCTAGAATTGTCGATGTTTGTACCAAGATAAGAAAATCAATCTGTAAAATTTGAGATAGAAAAAAATAACAGAAAGAAAAATATATTTCCTTTACGAGTATTGTTACAAAAAAAAGAATCTGTTATTTTAGCACCAAAATATTAATATTATTATTTAGTTTTACAATTTGTATTTTATTGGAGTTTTCATAAAATACAGCTGTTTCGCAGTATTATGGTAGTAAACGATTCACATTGGTATAACAATGTCCTGTATGAGGCAAAGCACAGATTATGACAATCGTCATTTACAACTTGAAATATACTTTAAGTGAGCGACCTGTGCGTTGTGTACGTGAGAGATAACTGCTCCAGGTTAGACGTATCCCCGTCCACTATGTATGAGTTAACAGAAAGTAGAGGAGTAATTGTAGGAGGATGAAACAAAACAAAGGCAGAAGGCAAGATATGAACTGAAAGCGACATAAAAAGGAGAGCTCCCAGTTGGAACTAAGCGGTGTCATCATGTTAATGTGAACTATGTGAGCAGAGATCAAAATTATTGTGTGGCATTTTAGGGAACGTAGGTATTGCTATGTCAGCAGTGAATATAATTACACGTGCCCACTGTGTAGTAAGGCATTTAGTGCTTTGTGCCTTCTTGGCTTTATGTGCTTCTATTGTGTTGGAGAAAGGTAGAAACGATGCCTGATCCCCAGATGGGGTTAGGGTGAATGTGCCATCTCCCTGTTGGACCACTAGTGAGCTGTCTACCCCCTCCCCCCCACCTATATTTAATTGTAGCATCCTACAGCTGTCTAGCTATCTGTGCTAGCTGACTCTTTGCCGCTAGTATTGTAAAGGTTAGGTCCCCATAAATGGCCCTCCTCCCATCTCGGGATGCTTCTGAGACCTCCTCCTCGCTTAGTTACGCCGGCATCATCTTAGAGAAAGCCCGCAGGGTAGGCTGCTCAAATGAAAGACGTATGTCTGGCATTCTTCAGGCTTCAGGGGTGCGGTATTTTCATTTTTTGCCCCATATTGTCAGCTGGGTGGGAGGCAATGATGTATGTGGCTTCTGGAGCTTTTCAATAACAATGTGCCGCTTTGTTTGTATGCTTTGGGCCAGAGCTCCACATTGGCATGTCTGTCTTGCTTCTCAGTCAGCCATGCCCCCAGCACCAAATATTTGTGTATAAACAATTTTTTATTGCATGTTAATAAATATTAATTATACATGTGTGTGCACTATTAATGATTAATGTAGAAACATGTATCAAGAACGATAAAACGAAGTACTTTTACCTCATGAGCAGATAAAACACTTGCAAAGCTTATTAAATCAAGGCCATTACATATGTTTTCCAAATGATTTCTTATATTTGGCTAAACTTTTAAAATGATTTAATAAAATAATAATTTTGTAACATGTTTTTTCATTTTTATTTTAATATTTCAATGTTGAAAAAATATATATATAAAAAAAAGGTTTATCCAAAAATATTAAATTGAGGCTATTGTTGGGTAAGTTTTTCAAATTATTAAATATTTTTAAATGAACTTATGAAAATATTAAAATATCCAACAAATATATCAAAAAATATATCAATAGATCAAAAACTATCAAAATAATACAAAATTATATATGTTTTCCTAATATTAAATCATTTGAAAAGCTTACCAACAATATTAAATCAAGGCCGAGGCCCCGATTTAACAAGCTTCACAAATGATTCAATACTGTTAGAAACATTATTTTTTCTACAAAGCTCCATTAGGCTTTAATGGGACTTTTTTCTAACAGTTTTTAATCATTTTGAAAGCTCATTAAATGGAGGCCAGAGGGATAATTCTAATTATTGTATTTCTTGCTGAGGAAACGTCTAGCAGCCCAACAATCCATAGTGCAGCGGCACTTTATGTCTAACTATTGAAATATAACCATGCCTAAATAGTCTAAAATACTACTACGGAACACAAGGAGAGAGATTTTGTATTCCAAATTTTCTAGCACCCTGTGGCAGTCTGCTATGGAGGGACATTGTACACTTGGGCCAATATCCCAAAATGATAGAATGTTCCTAACATTCTACAATACTTGTTGGGCCGGATTATCATATCACACATCTTACCTGGGAGACTGGAAATATATTCTCTGTATGGAGATATGGAGAAGAGAGCCAAGCAAGAGTGTATTTACTGCTGTATTTATACCTGTGTTTGTAATCCTTAAGGATAGCCTGGAGAATAGGGAAATGTAGCATTTATACATCATTAATCAGTGGATTTCTGCACTCGTTTATGGGGTTTCTACATAAATATAGTCCCTTGGGATTTATCAAGATAAGATCAATCTTCATGATATAATTTTTCATGTATTTATTCACGTATAGCATGACAAACATCAATTTTGGAGAAAAAACATTCCAGTTAGAGGTTCAAACAAAGTTAACCCCTTAAGGACACAACTTCTGGAATAAAAGGGAATCATGACGGAATATTTCCGTCATGTGTCCTTAAGGGGTTAAAGAGACTCCAGACCACTAAAGCACTTTAGCTTGTTGAAATGCGTTGTGTGGTAACAGTGTGTCCTCTTCTTTTTCATTTACAAATAGTGTAGGTTTCAATAGAAATTAGCTTGTTTATAAATGAACCTGGTTACACCTCCATGACTTTCAATCAGATAACTGGTCCTGTTACTTCCTCATAATTTAGCACAGAGGAACTAAACTTTAAGAGGCAGCAAATGCCTGTCTCTAATTGGACAGTCACATAAAGTCTGGGCGGAGTTAGAAGAGGATGGCTTACAAGGGCTTCAGACAAGAGATCTGCAGCTTTTGCAAGCTGTTTTTAAATATAACCCCTTATGAAAAAAATGCCCAGTTAGATGCATTATGTTTTCATCTGGGTTTATAAACTAAACAGTGATTTTTTATTCATTTTTTAATATATAAGTTTGGGCAGTGGAATGTCCCTTTAACTATAAATTTACATATCACAGATAACTCACATCCAGGGTGGGATTGGCCAAAAGACAGATTGCAGGCACTTTTCTCTGCGCGGAACCTACACACGATCAGTCCAAATTTAACCAAATTGCAGCTCAGTCAGAAATGAATATCCAAGTCTAAAATATTGTTATATAATGAATGTAAAATATTGATAATTGACATAGCATACAAATAAACATAGAATGCAATATACACTTACTTTCTTCTTTATATATTTTGCATATTTTCCTTGTCATAACAATTTCCTGCTACTGTTTCCAATGTATCGATTCCATTACTATTCCTTCTCAACAAAATGTGGGGTAAGTTTCACTTTATAATACAAAATAATAAAAACTAAATTCAGCCCATGAAATACAACTTACCTTTGCTTTTGTTCCAGCACCCATTTACAGTCTTCAAATGTGCCTGTGCCCCTGTGCTTGCTCCATTATCTGCATTTCTGAGGAGAAACTGTATAACACACCCCCTCCTTCTTTATTCTATTGCAGCCTGTGCAGGTCACACTGACTGCCTTTAAACCAATATGGAAAACTATGGGCTCTAAGCAGGGCCACCTTAGCAGCATTACAGGCCTTCAGGCAAAACAGTGCACAACCACTTGCAGAAATATAAATGTAAATTATCGATAAAGCTATGCTTATATTTATTGGTACCTCCAACAAATACAATGTATACATACACACAGACTGCTGAATACAGACAGACAGACACACACACACACACAGACTGCTGAATACAGACAGACAGACACACACACACACACAGACTGCTGAATACAGACAGACAGACACACACACACACAGACTGCTGAATACACACACAAACAGAATGCAGAGTACATACAGATTGCTGAATACACACACAGCCTGCTAAATACACACACACAGACTGTTGAATACATGCACACACAGATTGCTGAACACACAGACTGCTGAATACACACACAGAGACTGCGGGGTACATGCAGACTGCTGGATACACACATACTGCTAAAAACGCACACACAGACTGCTGAATACATACATGCATGCTGTTAAATACACAGACATACTGTTGAATGCATGCACAGACTGCTGAAGACACACATACAGACTGCTGAATACACACAGATAGATTGCTGAATACATACATTGACTGCTGAATATACACACAGACAGACTGCTGAATGCACACACAGACTGCTGAACACACGCACACAGACTTTTGAATTCATAGATGGGCTACTAAATACACACACAGAGACTGCTGAATACATACACAGACTGCTGAATACCCACACAGACAGACTGCTGAATGCACACACAGACTATTGACCACATGCCTACACAGATTGCTAAATACACACAGACTGCTGAAAACACACACACAGACTGCCCAATATATACATGCAGGCTGTTAAATACACACACATACTGTTAAATGCATACGCAGACTGCTGAATATATACATAGACTGCTGAATACACACACACAGATTGCTGAATACATACATAGACTGCTGAATACACACATACAGACTGCTGAACACATACACACACACACACACACACACACACACAGATTGCTGAAGATACACAGACTGGTGAATACACACACAGAATGCAGTGAGGGGTGTAGAGTGTGTGAGTGAGGGGTGTGTGTATGTGTGTTTAGTGGTGCGTCAGTGTGTGTGTGGGATGGGATGTAGTGCGTGTTTGTAGGATGCAGATTGTGTGAGGTGTGCAGTGTGAGTGTGTGTAGGGGTGCAGTGCATGTTTGTGGGGTGAAGTGTGTGTGTGTTAGGGGTGCAGTGTGTGTGTTAGGGGTGCAATGTGAGTGTGTGTATGAGTACAGGGTGCAGATTGTGTGAGGTGTGCAGTGCGTGAGAAGTGTAGTGTGAGTGTGTGTGTAGGGGTGCAGTGCATTTATGTAGGGGTACAGTTCGTGTGTGGGGTGCAGTGTGTGTTTGACGGGCGCAGTTTGTGTGGGGGTGATAAGGGACAACATTATTCATTTTAATTTTAAAAAAAATAATTAAAGCTTTATGCCCACCCCATCCCCTTCTTCTTAAAGGAACACTATAGTCACCAAAACAACTTTAGCTTAATGAAGCAGTTTGGGTGTATAAACCATATCCCTGCTGTCTCACTGCTCAATCCTCTGCCATTTAGGAGTTAAATCCCTTTGTTTATGAACCCTAGTCACACCTTCTTGCATCTGACTTACACAGCCTTCCTAAACACTTCCCGTAAAGAGTCATCTAATGTTTATACTTCCTTTATTGCAAATTCTGTGTAACTTAGAATTTCTCATCTCCTATTCTGTTAATAGCTTTCTGGGCCCCGCAGGTGCCTCCTTTGTGTGATTAAAAGTTCAATTTAGAGAGTAGAAGATAAAAACTTTTAAAATAAGTTACAGCTGATTGAAAGTGAAACCATTTTTTTTTTCATGCAGGCTGTGTCAATCAGAGTCAGGGGAGGTGTGGCTAGGGCTGCATGGACAGAAACAAAAGTGATTTAACTCCTAAATGGCAGAGAATGGAGCAGTGAAACCTGAGAGGCATGATCTATACACCAAAACTGCTTAATTAAGCTAAAATAGTTTTGGTTACTATAGTGTCCCTTTAACTTTTGCTAGGGAGGGAGGGAGGACAAACCCTAATGGTCTGGTAGTAGCAAAGGAAGTTTTTTTAGTGGCTCCTCCAGCTGCAGGCTGCCTTCTCCTGCGAGCAGTGTGCTCTGTTGGAGTGTTGCCATGGTAATGCGTGGCAATGCTTTGACTTGCTCGCAAGAGTAACTATCTGCCTTCAGGGTCTTTCCCTCTCTCTCATTGCGAAATACAAGGGGGCCGGTGAGGGAGATCTTTCTTCTCTCCACCGGCCTGAGAAAAGCATGCAGTAAACCGGCTGTGTAAATCTCTCCTGTCAACCTAGTCCCATGTGCATTGCGGTGGGGACCCTATGCATGTGGGGACCATGGCAACTGCCAAATGTGCCATTGTGGAAAGATGGCCTTGGCTCTCAGCACAAAATGTCCACTACAAATATTCTGCAACATCTGACATAGTACAGATGTTTTGTTTAACTGTACTTACTGTACGTGGGAATTACGTAGATATACATAGTTACATAGTTGCGTAGTTACATAGTTACATAGCTGAAAAGAGACTTGCGTCCATCAAGTTCAGCCTTCCTCACATTTGTTTTTTGCTGTTGATCCAAAAGAAGGCAAAAATAAACAGTTTGAAGCACAATTTTGCAACAAGCTAGGAAAACAATTCCTGCTTGACCCCAGAATGGCAGTCAGATTCGTCATAGCTGATATGTTCCATTCCTTTTATTAATTTTGTAGCCCGCCTCTGCACTTTTTCTAGTGCCATAATATCCTTCTTTAGAACAGGTGCCCAAAATTGCACAGCATATTCAATATGTGGTCTTACCAGTGATTTATAAAGAGGCAAAATGATATTCTCGTCCCGAGAATGAATGCCCTTTTCATGCATGACAATACCTTACTGGCCTTGGCCACTGCTGATTGACATTGCACATTGTTGCATAGTTTGTTGTCTATAACAATTCCCAAGTCCTTTTCGTGTGTTGTTATCCCTAATTCGCTTCCATTAAGGGTATACGTTGCTTGTGCATTCTTTACGCCGAAGTGCATAACTTTGCATTTTTCAACAATAGATTTCATCTGCCATTTTAGTGCCCAGTCCCCCAGTCTATCTAGATCCCTCTGCAGCAAAGTAATATCTTGCTCACATTGTATTATTTTACAAAGTTTTGTGTCATCTGCAAACACTGAAACATGACTTTCAATGGGGTTTTCATACATTATTTTTATATTCTGCTGCCATTTTCAGGAAGTTTCTTTCTCTGAATTATGTGATGCAATATAATCTCCAGAAGTGCTCATACCTCCAAATATTTTTGAAAAGGATTAACAAATAAATTAAAAATAGTTTAAGTTAACATAATTATTTTTTTATTTTTCCGATGACAGTAATTGTTGTATTCTAAAGCCATGTGCTACGCACTACAGATATCTGTTGCTGGTACTCAACAGGGCCACCTGGTGGTAATTATATTTGCTGCCAGGTAATATATCACAATATATTCCCTTAACATTTTTTTAAATGTTTATTTACTAACCAGTAAATTCTGTCAGGATTTACACACGAATTGGGCAAATTGAATCACTATAATGATTTTTGTTGCAAATCAGCTATTTTTGGCCAATGTTTTGCAATTTTGTTATCAGATTACTGCAATTTATCATTTAGCGAATTAGTAACTAGTTTAATCCAAGGAAATTTATATTTAGCTTCTGGGAGAGAATACTTATTATTATCATCACCAACTTAGTATGAGTGTTACAATATTCTGCTGTACAGCCACTATTTGTAAGATAAAGTAGACCTTGCATGAAGAAGATTGTAATCTATGAAGAAGCAGTGATTGTTGACTCTCTAGGTGACATGGGGTTGAGATAAATAGAAAAATAAATCAACTGGAGCACTATAAAGTGCAATATGAGAGTCAGCAAGGTACAGAGTATGTTTATGGGAAAATCTTTGTTTTTTGTACATTGGAATCAGGGAACCACGGTGTGTTCCATGGATTGTTAACATTTGTTAAAAATAATCCAAAACACCCCTACTTAATAAACAGATTGAATTTGGAATGTATTCTTTGAATTCATCCCTGAAATGTCAAAGTATTGCCCATTATTCTCTTTAGAGCCTCTTTTACCTCTTTATTCCTCAAACTGTAAATGACGGGGTTTAAAGTGGGGATACATGATGTGTACAAGACAGCCAGCACCTTGTCCTGCTCTGTCGAATACACAGACTTTGGCCTCATGTACATTGTGAGGATTATCCCAAAGAACAGGATGACCACAGTAAGGTGAGATGAGCAAGTGGTGAAAGCTTTCTGTCTTCCCGCTTTGGTACGGATCCTTAGGATAGCAGATAGAATTAAAATATAGCTTGACAGGATGAAGACCAGAGGGAAGATCCCAAAGAGTATGGCAGAAATATAAATGGCTAACTCGATGCTGTAGGTTTTGCTGCATGACAACTTGATGAGAGGTTTGAGGTCACAGAATAAATGGTTGATGACATTGGATTGGCAAAAATGATGGTGAAAAATGAATCCGAGAAAGAGAAAAGACTCTAAAAGGCCAAAGCACCACGAAGTAACAGAGAGTCGAGAACACACCTTTATGTTCATTAAATTTGGGTAATGCAGTGGATGGCAAATAGCAACATATCGATCATAAGCCATGACTGCTAGAAGGGAATATTCTGCTACAACACACGTGACAAAGACAAACATTTGGGTCATACAACCTGCATACGTGATAGATTGTTTTTGTGTTAAACAGATATCTGAGAGTTTGGGCAGAATCATTGTCGTAAAAGTTATGTCAAGGATGGACAGGTTGCACAGGAAGAAATACATGGGTTTGTGGAGATGAGGTTCTTTGATGATCACGAAGATTATGGTTAAGTTACCAGTCAGTGCCATCATATAGATAAAAATAAAAACAATAAACAGGATGGAATGCAGGTCTGGTCTCTCATAGAATCCCAAGAGAAGAAATTCTTTAGGCCATGTCATATTTTCTAGAGCCATGTATGTATCAAGACTCTAATGGCAAACATGAAAAAAAATTGTGAGAAACATTTCTTTAAAGAGAAAATAATTGGTGAATCTGTGAAATCACACATCAATTACAAATGTTTCTTTTGGGGCATCATTGTAGTAGTTGCAAAAGTGTGTGCGCCACATTTACAACACAAACACACACGGTTAGCCTTGTTAAATAGAAACTCAGTCTCAGTATCCAATGGCAAGTATCCTTTAACGCCTGGCTAGTAGCATTTGACTTGAAAGTTTAAGACCTGCATATATATAAAGGGCTGGTGGAAATGTATTTTGTGCCCATTATATATACACTTAACACAATTATAAACACAACACTTTTGTTTTTGCCCCCATTCCTCCCCCCCCCATTTTGCCCCCAACCTTCATTATGAACTCAAACATTGACTTGTATGGATTTTCTTAGAAAAGGATGAATCTTTATGGAACTCTAGGTATATATGGAAGGCGGGGCCTGAAGTTGTGGGAGAGGCTTGGTTTCCCTTCTTAAGGAGCACCAGCCCTTCCCTCACTACCGTCTTAGGTCTGGTGAGTTGTCGTCACTTCCGGCCTGAGCAAATCTTCATTTACTAACCTGCATCTCGTGGAAAGCTTACCTGGTCCCAGCAGATCCTGATCCTTTGGTTTTCGGCTGCCTGATTCCTAAATCCAACTGGTAGTAAAGGGGGGCTTCAGTTGGCTGCGTCCGGTTACAAACCGTAAGTTACCACGGCCCGTTGCAATAACGGCGCGGGCACTTGCATCATCCTAGGTCGACCGGGCTTACGCAGCTTGTAGTTTACTTCTGTTCGCGGCGCAGCGAACGCTATAATTTACAGGGCTGTTTCGGCCAATTTGGGCTGACCGAGCGTTCGGGTACTACATACACGAACAAAGTACCCATTACCAATGTGGTTCAGTTGTTTTATGGAGCATTTCTGTGTTATATACAAGTCCTAGCCATTTTATGGCCATTCGTATAGTTTGTGGAACGCACTATCCTCACTTAGACGGTAGCAATATATATGTGTGTGTGTTAAAGCGACCTCCGGTGGTCATGTTGGTTATGGCAAGTAGTAATAAATTATCTACCGACAGGTTTCATTGCACTTTTATATGCTAGATTAGGTATATGTGTCATAGTGACCCCCGGGGGTCATGATGATGGTTATGACAAGTAGTAATTATCTACCGACGGTTTCATGGCATTTTTATATGCTATATTAGGTATATATGTAATAGCGACCTCCGATGGTCATGATGGTTGTGACCAGTTGCAATTAAGATTCTGCTTACAGGTTTCACTTCACTGTCGCTAGTACATCTATATCTAGCACTTACGTTGTAGGTACCTGTTTTATGCAGCGTTCAACTGTTTCAGCATTATGTGTATGGAGCAATATTCAGTGTTTGGGCAATTTGAAGCCAATAAGTGATTATAGACGTCTTATATTTCAGTCTCTACAGCATTCACAGTGTGCTGCTACTCTGCCACCTTTTTGCTTCATCGGATATAGGTCAGTAATTTACGATTATTTATCCACTTATGGTCTCATAAGGCCCGGGTACTTTCTGCATTACTAGGTTTAGGCCATCCTTGCCGCTTTTTTTGTCTTTGGTTCCGGTATCCTACATTTGGATAAATACCGGTAGTGGAGGGGAATGAAGGGTACATATTGATATAACCCTGCAAACTCACGATTACTCTTATAGGTTACTACAGATCGCCTGTGTTACCTTATCCGGCTACTTTGCAATTACTCAGCAGGTACGTCCTTTTTCCTCTCTATAATTTCTCCCAACCTCCCTACCCCATCGGGTTTCATAGTATAATTACATACTGACTTATAAGGACAGGAGCCTCTAGGTATGTTTTCTGGCCTTCTATGCATTATATTAGTGGTCCCGCGAGGCCAACACCCATCCTCATTTCAGAGGTATGGCATTCCCTCGGCCAATTCATAGATAGCCGCCTCGCTCGGTTGCATAGAGAGGACCTCACTTGTCACTCCCATTCTGTCTTATGCTATTACAAGTCACAGAGAGGCCATCACCCCGCCATAATGTCAATGGCCACGTACCCCACACGAGACAAATCATAGATAGTGCCTCTCAAAGCCGCTTGGCAACTAGCAGGGCCTCACCTGTTACGTTATTACTTAATAGTTTCGCCGCTTGGCATTAGTTTCATCAGCCAGTAGGGTAGTGCCACAGGTAAAACATGTTATTTTGTTTTGTAGCATGTCACAAATACCTGAAGGTGGGGAAGAATTCTCTATCCCCAGTACACCGGCTAGATCGGTCACTCTATCCCGGGGTGACGACAACGTAAGCCCTGCATCACTTAGGGCATGGACCATTCCTAGGATCACTGCCGAACTGAGAAAGAGGAACATTCCTTTCCCAGCTACGGCTCGGAAAGCCAAATTATATAGACTGCTGAATACTCAGACTGATAACTCAGGGGCGGGGGAAGGGTCCAGTAGCAGCTAGTCGGCTGATCTACATACTGTTTTGTCTTCAGTCCTGACCTCTTTGGGTCATATTACTGCCAAACTTGATAAGATGGATGCAGATAGCCAGCAACGGTCACCTTCAGCACTGGGGAATCCGGTCGCTACGGTTCGCCCAGACCCCCTACCGGGTAATATTCCAGCTGGTCTGAAAGACCGCATATTATTAACCCGGCACATATGGTGCCTGCAAACATCAAGAAGGACATCTTGGAAGGGAAGGATATCAATCTGGTATCACATCTTATTGCCTCACAAGATGTCCTTGAAAACAAAACTTATGCATATGGGGACGTGTCGGTTGTGTTAAAATCTAGGGACCCTAGATTGAATCGTAAGCTATCAATACCCGAATTTGTGCTGGCTTTCGGGATCTACAGAGATGTGATATGCTCTGTGTATCCTGATAGGAGAGAAGAATTGGATCTCTATCTCCACAAGCTGGTGGATTTGGGGCACAAGGCATCGGCTGCTCTATCCCAGTTTAGTTATCAAGCCGACTGGGGTGTGCTTGATACGGAGCTTTTTTGTTGACACTTTGAGGGCCTAAAAACTCCAGCTTGTGCCATTTGTTCATCTAACTCCCAGACGGCAAATCTGTGCCCTAACTCTCCGGAGGTGAATGCCTTATTCCCCCCTACTAATATGATGCCCACTGGGAGAACAGGCAGGGTGCTGAAGGATAGGCTGGGACGCGATATAGTGTTTTTGGGAAAATCCCAAGTTTGTAACAACTTTAACACTGGCACTTGCGGATACAGTGCCTGCAGACTACTTCATGTCTGCTCCCAATGTTTCCGGGCTCACTCTAAAGTAATGTGTCCAAATAAATTATGTCCTAAGCAGTACCTTTCGTCTCCCTGCTGAAAGAGTTATTGTGTGGTCACCCATCTCAACATCTCGTAGAATTTTTGATGGCAGGTTTTACTTTGGGGTTTCACACAGGTATTATTCATATGCCTACTGGAATCTTAGAATGTAAAAACTTACAGACAGCCCAGGCAGCTCCCAACACGATTGTCCTACTTCTCCAGAAAGAAATTGACCAAGGGTTCTTAATTGGCCCTTTCGACTCCCCGCCTTTCGCGGTTTGGAGAACTAATCCCATAGGACTGGTCACGAGTAAATCCTCCAATAAGCAGGTTGATTCTCGACCTCTCTGCTCCCCATGCATCACCTACCCCAAGTCTTAACTCACTTATTCCATTAGAATAATTTTCTCTCCAATATGCTAACATAGATAATGCCATCACTGTCATCCTCTCGGCTGGGGTGGGGCATGGCTTAGCAAAACGGATATAGTGAACGCTTTTAAGTTACTCTCTATCCATCCGTCCCTGTGGCATTTACATGGTGTTAAGTGGCATGGTTCATATTATTTTTTCATGCGTCTCACGTTTGGGTCAAAGAGCAGCCCCAGGATTTTTGATATATTTGCTGAGATGTTGTGCTGGATGCTGCTTAACATCTGTAAATGCCCCACCATTATCCATTGCCTGGATGATTTTTTGACCATAGAAAGTAACCTGTTACCTCCCAGTAGCCTCTTTTCTATAACACGACTGTTCACACAATTAGGAGTACCTATTTCACCAACAAAGACGGAAGGTCCGGATACGATCATCAACTTCTTGGGGATTGTGCTGGACTCTGTCCATATGCAGGCTAGCCTCCCCGGGGAGAAGATTGAACGCGTCTGTTCAGCCATTGACCATTACCTAGCAAGGGGTTCTTGTAATAGGAAGCAGTTGCAATCCCTATTGGGTTCACTTAATTTTGCGATGAAAATTATTCCACAGGGGAGAGCGTTCATATCCCGATTACTTAGCTTATTTCCCCTACTACAATCTGATTTCTCCTGCATTACATTAGATGTACATGCCACCACTGACCTACGCATGTGGAGGGAATTCTTGCTGCACTGGAATGGGAAAAGCATTTTTATTCCAGTGTGGACAGATAGGTCTGTGTCTGTCTGGACGGATGCCGCGGCCACTTCTGGATTTGCCGCAATTTTTGGCAATGAATGGATGTTGGGCAAATGGCCTGGGGAAATTACTGAGATCCCCGAGTTCAAAGACACCTCGGCGTTATTTGAGCTTTACCCAATTGTGGCACCAGCAGTTAAATGGGGAGCTAGCTGGTCTGGGAATATGGTGCGTTGCTTCTCGGACAACATGGCAACGTGCCATATTGTAAACAAGGGATGTTCCTCTTCCCTGGTCATCATGCGATTTATGAGGACTCTCACATGGCTAGCTGCAAAACACAGTTTTCTCTTAACGTGCATACATGTGCCTGGGGTTCTGAATATCACTGCTGATCATTTATCGCGATCTCGATTTCAGGAGTTCCGGGCGGCACTACCAATAACTACCCTGGTACCGCGGTGGCAGGAGATGGTTTGGGACTAAAGGAACTACTCACTCACGGGCATCAACTCTCTCAACTTGGTCTTTCTGATAACACCAGGAAGGCATATGGCAGGGCTTTTCATATTTTTAATAGATTCTTGCTGGACTTTAATATCACAGACCAATTTTCCATGGAAACAATGATTGCATTCATTTCCTTTTGCCACCTTCACCTAACACTATCATTCAACACCATTAAATTATATATCACCAGTATTCAACATCACATCCTCACCACTTGGCCTAATAGACAACGCTTTCTGTCATCTTACCAGGTGAAAGCCATACTTAAAGGTATCAAGGACTCCACCCTTACATCCACACCATCCAGATTACCCATCCACTTTCTATTGTTCCAGTCACTGTCAAACCTGTTAAATACCTCACCGTTCGAAACTCATACTAATCAAGTCATTAAAACAGCCATCTATTTAGCTTTTTACGGTTTTCTTTGGCCCAAAGAATTTACCACTGCTAACTACAACTCCCCCAACTTCATCACAAGGTCAAACCTGGTAAAATCACACGATCACTATTTACTGTCCCTACACCATACAAAAACTAGCGCCATAGGACAGATGGTCACTATTACCTATTACCCCACTAGTAATAAATGGTGCCCTGTGGAAGTTTTCAACCAATACCTCTCCTTCTTTGCAATGGCTCCAACACAACCACTGCTAGCCTTACACAGCAATATGCTCACTACGAGTAAATTCATGCTCTATGTAAGAATGCTGTTGGTTCGGTTAGGCTTGAACCCAGACGAATATTCAGGTCACTCATTTAGAATAGGAGCAGCTAATACCACTTCTAAAAGGAATATCCCTGGGCACATCATTAAAATATTAGGCCGGTGGAAGTCCACAGCTTACACCAGATACATTCCTCAGCCGGTACAAGAAGTGCGCCTAGCATTTAAGAATATGGATGCTGTCCAGGAGGTGGGAGGATCTGGGAGGGAGGGTCTGCTGGAGATTGGCCGGGATGTGTCAGCTGACCGGAGCTCAACCGTGGCGAGCCGTTCGCGGGAAGTTCGCGAACGGTTCGCGACATCTCTAGTCATAATACTGTTTGCTTTTACTGCAATAAAATACACATATTTGTATTCAGTAAAGTCTCACGTGTAAGACAGTACCCCCTATGTACAGGTTTTATGGCATTTTGGGAAGTTACAGGGTCAAATATAGCACGTTACATTTGAAATTGAAATTCGCCAGATAGGTTATGTTGCCTTTGGGACTTTATAGTAGCCAGGAATGAAATTTACACCCATAATGGCATACCATTTGCAATAGTAGACAACCCAAGGTATTGCAAATGGGGTATGTCCAGTCTTTTTTAGTAGCCATTTGGTCACAAACAGTGGCCAAAGTTAGCGTTAGTATTTGTTTGTGTGTGAAAAATGCAATAAATGCCAATTTTGGCCAGTGTTTGTGACTAAGTGGCTACTAAAAAAGACTGGACATACCCCGTTTGCAATACCTTGGGTTGTGTTCTTTTGCAAATGGTATGCCATCATAGGGGTAATTTTCATTCTTGGGCTACCACAATAGGTGAGTGAGATATTCTTTCGTTTTATATCTCCATAAAGAAAGGTCTCAAAGGCAACCTAACCAATCTTGACGAATTTTAATGTGAAAAAAATGACACTGTAACTTTTGAAAACACCATAAAACCTGTACATGAGGGGTACTGTTGTACTCGGGAGACTTCGCTGAACACAAATATTTGTGTTTCAAAATGGTAAAACGTATCGCAGCAATAATATCGTCTGTGTAAGTGCTGTTTGTGCGTGAAAAATGCCCAAAACTTCACTTTTATTGGCTATATCATCATTGTAATACATTTTACTGTTTTGAAACACTAATATTTGTGTTCAGCGAAGTCTCCTGAGTAGAACAGTACCACCCATGTACAGGTTTTATGGTATCTTGGAAAGTTATAGGGTTAAATATAGTGCTAGCAAATTAAATTCCCTTTACTTTCGGCATGGGTTGTCAGGCAGGTCCCGCTAATTTTAATTAATTAAGATACCTAATTATGTAAAAATATTACATAAATATATATGTAGAATTAATATATGTATATATATATACGTATGTATATATATATATATATGCATATATATATATATATATAATTTTTAAAAAATATTTTTATTTATATATAGGTATATATATAGTGATATATACGTATATATTTATGTATATTTATATATTATATATATATTAATATCACAATACAGTTAGAATTAAATAACATACATCTATATATTTTTTAATTATTTATTTTTAATTATTTTTTTAATTTTATTTTTTATATTATATATAAATATATATAACAATAATTATATATATATTTAATCAGTATCAGTCTACGTGTAATTTGATATTAATATATATATATATAATTACGTATATATATTAATAGTAAAATACACCTAGACAGTGTATGAGCTAAGTATATATATATTTTTTTACACTTATTAAACTTTAATTTATTTTATTTCCAGACAGCAGGGGGACTACCTGTTATTACAGGCAGTCCCCCTGCTGGCAATACAGCAGCCAGCTATCCCGGCCATGTGATTGTGAGGTCCTCGCAAGGACCTCACTCTCACATGGCCGGGGGGCTGCAGGAGGTTGGATGTGCCGCGGGGGGCTCCCTGGGAGTCCCCCCAACCGCGATAGCCGGCGTGAGATTGCCGCCAACCGGGTAAGTAAAAAAAAAACGGAGGGCGTACTATTACGCCCGGCGGCTTTAGAGCCGCCTAAAATAAGACGTAAGAGTACGCCCTCCGGTCTTAAGGGGTTAATATATATATATACTGAACAAAATTGTAAATGCAACACTTGTTTTTGCAAGCTAGTTCGAGCTCCACAATAGGTGAGTGAGATATTCTTTCGTTTTATATCTCCATAAAGAAACTCCAACCACAGTATACACTATTGGAATTCTCCTCTGTTCTATTCACATATTGCCACTCGGAACAAGAATCTGATGACCACTTCTCTGTTTGGACTATTCCTCTTTTTTTATCACTTTTTAAGTGGACATGAAAACTGCCTGTTCATTTTAGGATTCATTTATATATACTGCTTTGTCATATATATGTAAGTACTCATTGTATTGCTTCTATTCGGTTTTTTATCAAGAGATTTTGTTTCATTTTATGCTTGTTATATTTATTCTACTTTTATTTATTTTATTCTGTGGCGCGACCTAAATTACTCTTATTTCTTATACTTTCTCCTACCTTTGACGCATTGTGAGGGAACGTTTCCATTTTAGGTTGCAGCCTAAATATTTTATAACATTCCATTGACACACGAAGCGCTGAATCCACTATCTCCTGTACACACATATATATGCCTAGCGTTCCATAAAGATTCTTCCTTTTTTGAGAAAATCCATACAAGTCAATGTTTCAGTTCATAATGAAGGTTCTTATCATGAACTGAAACATAGAGACAGCTCTATCACACATCAACAACTCCTATCAAACACAGTTTTAATCCCAGACAAACACACAAACACCCTTCCATTACATTATGGACAGACAGCTCATTTTACAAACAAAGACTAGGTCAGAGACAGTTGATATACGTGCATGCAGATAATTGTACGTGGAATACTGTTTTTTTTGAAATGTGTAAAATATATATATCATTCTGTGTATAGTGAATGAGCAATGTAAAATGTGCATGAAGTGTGTGACATGGAGTATACAGTGTTTGTGTAGCATATATGACAATGTGTATAGTGAATGTGTGACATGGTGTGCATAGTGTTTGTGTAGTATGTATAACAATGTGTATAGTGAATGTGTGACACAGTGTGTATAGTGAATGTGTGACATGGTGTGTATAGTGTTTGTATAGTATGTATGACAATGTATATGGTGAATGTGTGACATGGTGTGTACAGTGAATGTGTGACGTGACATGGTGTACATTGTGTTTGTGTAGTATGTATGGCAATGTGTATAGTGAATGTGTGACACGGTGTGTATAGTGAATGTGTGACATGGTGTAAAACAAAAGAAAATGAAAGTAAAACAAAGATTAGTTAGATGCAAAAAAAATAAGGAAGGTATGTAGAATAGGATAATGGTCTAGCTGACTGCCTCAATGAATATTTCTGTTCAGTATTTACAGATGAAAATGAAGGAAAGGGGCCTAAGTTAGGAAAAAGGACAAATGAGTCATTTATTACACGTGAGTTTACAAAGGAAGAGGTTCTATTTCAACTGTCAAAAGTAAACACAAATAAGTCAATGGGACCTGATGGAATACACCCAAAGCTATTAAAAGAGCTTAGTGGTGTACTAGCAAAACCATTACAGATTTATTTAACCAATCATTGTTAACAGGAGTAGTCCCAGAAGATTGGAAGTTAACGAATGTTGTGCCCATTCACAAGAAAGGTATTAGGGAGGAGTCGGGCAACTATAGGCCAGTAAGCCTTACTTCAGTAGTGGGGAAAGTGATGGAAACCATGTTAAAGGATAGGATTGTTGAACATCTAAAAACACATGGATTTCAAGATCAGAGACAACATGGGTTTACTTCAGGGAGATCATGCCAAACTAATCTTATTGATTTTTTTGATTGAGTAACTAAAATTATAGATCAGGGTGGTGCAGTAGACATTGCTTACCTAGATTTCAGTAAGGCTTTTGACACTGTTGCACGTAGAAGGCTTATCAATAAATTGCAATCTTTAAGTTTGGATTCCAATAGTGTTGAATGGGTAAGGCAGTGGCTGAGTGACAGGCAACAGAGGGTTGTAGTTAATGGAATATATTCGAAGCTTGGACTTGTCACCAGTGGGGTACCTCAGGGATCTGTACTTGGACCCATTCTCTTTAATATTTTTATTAGTGATATTGCAGAAGGTCTTGATGGTAAGGTATGTCTTTTTTGCTGATGATACTAAGATATGTAACAGGGTTGATGTTCCAGGAGGGATAAGCCAAATGGCAAATGATTTAGGTAAACTAGAAAAATGGTCAGAATTGTGGCAACTGACATTTAATGTGGATAAGTGCAAGATAATGCATCTTGGACGTAAAAACCCAAGGGCAGAGTACAGAATATTTGATAGAGTCCTAACCTCAACATATGAGGAAAGGGATTTAGGGGTGATTATTTCTGATGACTTAAAGGTAGGCAGACAATGTAATAGAGCAGCAGGAAATGCTAGCAGAATGCTTGGTTGTATAGGGAGAGGTATTAGCAGTAGAAAGAGGGAAGTGCTCATGCCATTGTACAGAACACTGGTGAGACCTCACTTGGAGTATTGTACACAGTACTGGAGACCGTATCTTCAGAAGGATATTGATACCTTAGAGAGGGTTCAGAGAAGGGCTACTAAACTGGTTCATGGATTGCGGGATAAAACTTACCAGGAAAGGTTAAAGGATCTTAACATGTATAGCTTGGAGGAAAGACGAGACAGGGGGGATATGATAGAAACATTTAAATACATAAAGGGAATCAACACAGTAAAGGAGGAGACTATATTTAAAAGAAGAAAAACTACCACAACAAGAAGACATAGTCTTAAATTAGAGGGGCAAAGGTTTAAAAATAATATCAGGAAGTATTACTTTACTGAGAGGGTAGTGGTTGCATGGAATAGCCTTTCAGCTGAAGTGGTAGAGGTTAACACAGTAAAGGAGTTTAAGCATGCGTGGGATAGGCATAAGGCTATCCTAACTATAAGATAAGACTAGGGAGTAATGAAAGTATTTAGAAAATTGGGCAGATTAGATGGGCCGAATGGTTCTTATCTGCCGTCACATTCTATGTTTCTATGTTTCTATGTTTCTATAGTGAATGTGAGACACGGTGTATAGTGTTTGTGTAGTATGTATGACAACGTGTATAGTGATGTGTGACACGGTGTATAGTGAATTTGTGACATGGTGTGTATAGTGTTTGTGTAGTATCTATGACATTGTGTATAGTGAATGTCTGACATGGTGTGTATGCATGCAGGGTTATTTAATAAAGTGAGATTTTAAAGTAAATTCCAAGTGAATGTCACATTTTAAGGCAGATTAGGTGATCTGGGAGCACAGCTAATGTATGTGCAGTACTTTGGACAATTTGTGTAAATAGTGTTTTTGTTATACGGTTACATCGCTGCAGCCCCTGGATACAATACATTGATTACATTGCAGCAGCGGTGTTATATGAGATCAGCGTTAGTAAGGAACGTAAAGACAGTTATATCGTGTTACACGAATGGATACACTCAGTATAATGTAATTTCTGTCACTGGAAATGTTAGTGCTAAGGTTAGTAAACATGAGAAATATATTAACAGAGTAAAGACAGTGAAGCTCTAATATTCACACATATAATATACATAAACACATCATTTATTACATATGCGCAGTCTACTCACCATGCAGTTGGCTTGCGCTATTTCATATATTTTTTACGTATTAAAAAAAAAAATACCATCATAGTGCAATTCTAAAAAGTATAAATAAGCTCATTTGCAGGATCCACAATAACTGTTTATTACTTTTTTTTTTATATACATCATCACAAACAAATTGTAAATCCTGATGGAATATGTTGATGCTGTAAACATTACAATAATAACGATATAAATGAAATACAAACCAGGATCATATTTTCTAGAACCCATTGAAACCTGCTCTGGATTTGCAGAAATTATGGGACCAGTACGTCGCTCCTGGCTGAAGCTGAACGAGACAGAACGATGTTTCATTTCTGTGACACATTTTTTCGTGTACCTTCACAATTCCTCCTGATGCCTATTCTGTGATAAGATTTCTTTTTATAAACCAGGGAATCCCTTTGGGACTCAAAGTATGGTTTACTATTCTCATGATTAAAGTCAAGATAGATTGTTTCCTGGGTTTCTGTAAAAATTGTCCTTTACGTTGTAATTCGAATAGAATAAAAGTGAATAAACTTCACGATTGCAATCTAATGCAATAATAAAGTTGTTGGAATTCTGTAACTTAGACTATATTGTTCTAATATTTCCCATGAACACAACAGCTGCCTGCTTGTAGTGTCATTTATGTTTTGAGGGGGATATAACTATTTCATTTAGGAGAGCTATATGTTGTCTGTTGAATATATATATTTCACTTATCCATATTTTGAAAATGAATGTATTTTATCTGCAGACAAACTTAAATAGGTAAAACAGCAATGTTATGATAACTTGTATGCAGGGACGTATTAGCCGCGAGGCAAACAAGGCATTTGCCTTGGGCGGCATTTTTCAGGGGGCGGCAAAAAACGCCGCCCCCCAAATGCCCAGGGCAGATGCCTTGTTAGCCTCGCGGCTAACTGACATCCCGAGCGGCCGGCGAGGGAGCACTTCCCATGAGCTGACTGCTCAGCTCCCTCGCGCACCGCAAAGTGAGGCTGGGAGCCGGAAGATGACGTCATCTTCCGGTTCCCAGCCTCACTCTGCAGCCGACGCGCGAGGGAGCTGAGCAGTCAGCTGTTGGGAAGTGCTCCCTCGCCGGCCGCCCGCCCTGCCAGCGCCGCCCGCCCTGCAGCCACTGGACCACCAGGGAGAGATATCCCCCCCCAGCACTCCCAAAGGTTAGGTTGGGGGGGGATTTAAATTAAAAAAAATGTTAATGTGTGTGTGTGTTTGTGTCTGACTGTGTGTGTGTGTGTTTGTGTTTGTGTCTGTGTTTGTGTCTGACTGTGTGTGTGTGTTTGTGTCTGACTGTGTGTGTGTATGTGTTTGTGTCTGACTGTGTGTGTGTGTGTTTGTGTCTGACTTCTGTGTGTGTGTGTGTGTGTCTGACTGTGTGTGTCTGACTGTGTGTGTGTATGTGTCTGACTGTGTGTGTGTGTGTTTGTGTCTGACTGTGTGTATGTGTGTGTGTGTTTGTGTCTGACTGTGTGTGTCTGACTGTGTGTGTGTGTGTGTGTGTGTGTTTGTGTGTCTGACTGTGTGTGTGTGTCTGACTGTGTGTGTGTTTGTGTCTGACTGTGTGTGTGTGTGTGTGTGTGTCTGACTGTGTCTGTGTCAGTGTGTCTGACTGTGTGTGTTTGTGTATGTGTCTGACTGTGTGTTTTGTGTATGTGTCTGTGTGTGTGTGTGTGTGTGTTTGTGTATGTGTCTGACTGTGTGTGTGTGTGTATTTGGGGGTGTGGTAGGGGAAGGGTTGGGGGGGGGGGGGGGGGGGGGCGCCTGAGTTTTGTCCTGCCTAGGGCAGCACAAAACCAGGATACACCACTGCTTGTATGGTAACCAAACTGTATTTTTGAAGATTACTAAGCTGATTGGTTTTCAATAAAATTATGGAAAGTAACTTTTTCAGGTTTCAATGGGTTATTTTAAGGTTGGGATTTATCTATGGAAATAGTGAATCTGCTTGTACCTTCATTAGACATTAATTAATTAATTAATTAATTAATGTATTTATTTTGACAATCTCTCTTTGATTGAGGCAAGGGAACGGCATTACAGATTAAAGAAATTGGAGTAATTAGAGTTTATTCTGCATAACGTACCAATGATGCAGTCGTTATACAGAATAAACTCCTGAGTGAAACAGCCTCTTATTTAAATAAAACATAAATATAAACATGTAAGGCCTACGTTGGCGATAATGAGTGAAGTATTAGCAGAGTGGTCAGGCGTGTGCTAACCAGAGACAGAACAATAACTTAGTGAGTGTGGATCCAGAGATAATTAATAGTATGTGTGTTCAAGGTGTCTAGGCTAAAAGCAGGAATGATGGTACATTCAGAGTGTATCAGACGTGTGCTGATTGAATGATTATATGAAAAACCACTGGGATACAAATCATTAGAACGTGGCTGCATCTAGCCATATATAGTGGAAAACAACTAAAATGATTAGTGAAAATAAATAATCACAAACAGACATAGCAAGCTAATAGGCCTCACCATTAGACCTCACCATTAGGCCTCACCATTAGGCCTCACCATGAGGCCTCTCAAGCTATAATGGGCAAATGGCTACATGAAACAGAACAGTGAGTACTGCTGATGGGGAAGACCCAATATATATGCAATGGAAATGCCCTGGAGTGTGAGTAACCAGACGGCTTATAACTGAGACTGACCACAAGGCAGACAAGCATAGGGTCTGAGAGGCGACAGCTCCCTGGATGCCGTGTGGGGCACTCCTCCAGCCCCAGGCCAGGTTACAGGCCAACACCTTCGAGCCATGAACATGGGAACCCAGAGAGACCAAGTCCTGCCCCTGAGTGGGGAAACAAAGGGCCTTGATGTTTTGTTTGCTACTGGTGGTAGGTCTTCTGCTTTGGTGGGTAATGCTTCAGGGTCTTGACCATTTTGGTCCTCAGCCCAAATGGGCTTGCTGTTGTAGGTTCTTTCACTGGGGAATAGTTATTGCCCACAGGAGGCTTCTTCATTGACCTGTCACTGCTCTCCCAAATCTCCTCTGGAGGTTGAGACAAGGAGGCCACCTAACATGTCATCAGGGAAGCCCAGGAGTTATCAAAGAGCTCCACTACCCACAGCCAGGTTTGCTCAGTGGAGTTGAGCTGTTCCATCTTGTGATGCATTTGTCTGGGTGTGCTCCAAGTGGGTATAGCCAACATCTTGCTGTAACTGTTGTTTGTACTGGACCAGTGTAGCCACAGAGATGTACGTCGGTACAGACTGCAAACCTGTGGGGACCGGGAAACCCCTACCAGTCCAGAGGGGGGGATGGGGGGATGGAGGGGATAGGAGAGATGGGGGGGGGGACAGGACTCAAGCCACTGCAGAATCTACTTAATTACTGACAGAGAGGTTGACCATCACTCCAGATCGGGTCTTGTTAGGCTGCAATCACCTTGAGTCAAATCTCTATCCCTGCAAGGCTCACAAATGCACTGGCAGATATCCGGTAACTTCTCTGCACCCCAGAACACGGCTTAAGTCCATTAGTCGGTAGGGGGCTGGCTTTTTATTTTTTTATTTTAGCAATATTATGTGGAGAGCTCACCAACCATGCGTCCGCTCCGTATGATTGTCAGACCCGGACCCTAATTTATTTCTTATTAGATATTTTCAATAAATTATTACATTGTCTTTCCTCTTGAAATACATAAAAAACTGACAATAGGTTTGTTTAGAAAGTTTAAATAGCTTCTTGGAAATGAACATTTGTGCCACTCATTGTCTGCAATATTATAGTGGGTTTTTTTTGGGGGGGGTGTGGGGGATTTCTGTACAATAAACAGATCAAGAGTAGTGTGAACTGGCAATCCTTTGTACAAATGTATCTAAATTGCAAAAAGCCTGAGTAACAGCCAAACGTAAACAACACAATTTGGCTATTTTCAAAAATCTATTTGTGGCTAGTTAGACTAAATAGAGAAATGCTATTTAAATGTATTTGTCAATTAATTGCTAGAAAAACAAAGACAAAGAGCAGTGTTTTCTTTTACTTTCTTACCTATTTATTTATCTATCCATTGTTGTTTCTTAAATAAAATTGAACCGCCAATCAGCACCCAGATGGCCTGTTGGCTGATTTTTAAAGGACCACTATAGTGCCAGGAAAACATACTCTTTTTCCTGGCACTATAGTGCCCTGAGGGTGCCCCCACCCTCATGGTCCCCCTCCCGCCAGGCTGGATGGAGAGGAAGGGGTTAAACTTACCTCTTTCTCCAGCGCCGGGCGGGGAGCTCTCCACCTCCTCTCCTCCTCTTCAGCTGAATGCGCATGCGTGGTAAGAGCCGTGCGCATTCAGCCAGTCCATAGGAAAGCATTCATAATGCTTTCCTATGGACGCTGGCATCTTCTCACTGTGAAAATCACAGTGAGAAGCGTGGAAGCGCCTCTAGCAGCTGTCAATGAGACAGCCACTAGAGGCTGGATTAACCCATTTATAAACATAGCAGTTTCTCTGAAACTGCTATGTTTATTAAAAAAAAAGGGTTAACCCTAGCTGGACCTGGCACCCAGACCACTTCATTAAGCTGAAGTGGTCTGGGTGTCTATAGTGGTCCTTTAAAGTTTTTATAAGTTAATATTGATGAATGTATTCTGTTACTGTGAACTCGCCTGAAACTTTCAAGTTTTTCCAACAAAATCACTTGAACAAAGTGAACAGACCCCTAAATGATCTAGTCATTGTACTGATGACCACAATCTAATAATCATTGCGTCACCTTTTTAGGTGGTAAACCTGACAGCTGCTATTTGTGGTTGGGCTCAGGCCAACACGCAGCAAGCGTTTCTCCACTGCCTTCATTAGGCCTCTCTCCCGGTTACCGGATAATCAAACAGGAACAAATAAAGAGAGCCATAAGTCTAATTTTCTTTTAAATTAAAGGCTAACAGGAACTTAACAAGTTCCTCCCACTACGTATTATTATTTTATTATGGAAAGCTGCAATTATGTAACTGTTAATATACAATATAGCAAAATGTCTGGTTTAATTTCACACCTGGCTGCAAAAGGTGTTCACAGATCTTCTACCAATTCTACTGAGTGTGGCAAATAAAACCTCCCCATGTCTCGAGTCCCCATAAAAAATCCTTCACTGGTTTCATATAATAAAATATGAATTTGCTCACAACTAACTTTTTATACATCCATGTACATCTGTGTAAATTTGGAATCCAGACCAGATTCCGTTTCAGTTGAGAATCCCACCACTGTAGGTGATTATCTGGAGGTGACCACAGGAATGCAAACATTTGAAAGAGTCAATAGAAACAGTTGAAGCTTTAAATATTAGAAGTTACTATGTTTCTTTCCTACACTGAACAAAATTATAAACGCAACATGTGACAAACTCCCCTTTTCAAGTGAGTTTGCCACGAGTTCTTGGAGGGGACTACTTGCCAGCCTTTTACCCTGTGACTATGGCCCTGCAATAGACCTGGCTAAAATACTTCAAACAGGCTCTGTTCGTGCAATTGGGACTATAAGGTTCGCTTACCGAACAACCGCACGAACAGGGACCACCCTTGAGCTTGTTAACACCTATTAACAACTTGGAACGTTTCTCACCGCAGTGTTCTAATTGGTGTCTGGGCATGAATCTCACGGAACTTAAATCGCATACAGAAACTCCCAAACACCACTGAACTTCCATCAACGCCTGCGTTCATTTCTATTCAATTTAGAAGGGCACTGTTCGGTGAGATCATTTGTCTAGATGAAGGGAACAAGCTCCAGGGTAAGACTATTGACTCCGTTCAGTAGTTTGTTCATTTTCAAACTACCAAACTAGACCGGCCGCAAGCCCTGATTCTCTGGAACTGTTTTGGGCATTAAACCATGTGTGCAGTCGGTCAAAAAGAGACTTCCAGGAATTTCCTGAACTTCTGTTCTGATCTGGGTGATTTTTGGATATGTTATTCACCCAGATCAGGGCTATCAGGGGATGTTTATGGGGATATGTTGTATTTTGGGGTACTTATTGGACTTTATGAAAATATGTGTTTTTTCTGTTGAGGGATAATTAAGTTATTTTATTATCTACCTTAATTGTATCACAGGCAGAGGGGAGGGATTGTGTACTGTATGTGGGAGTGTCTTCATTGTTACATTGTTTTGATTGGCTTGTATACTTTGTGTCCTGTGCCCAACAAGGTCCACCTGGGTGTCAACCTTGTTGGGAAACTTGTATAAAAGGCAGTGTTCCTCCATTAATCTGCTTTTCCTGCTTATACTCCAAAACTGTGTGTCGTCCTGTTATTGGAAGTAAAGAAGATTTGCTCCTGTGTCTGCTGTTCCAGCTTGCAGGAGACTCAACAGGGAAAGTCCTTATAAGAACTAGAGCTAATTCCCCATTCGGTTCCAGAGCTCCCAGGACTGAGTGTCATCCAGTGCCGGGGCGTGTCAGAGCTAATTCCCCATTCAGCTTCAGGAAGGAGGTGGCGGTTCCAGTACCCCAGTCAAGCCACAGTGACTGAGGGCAAGAGTGCTGAGGTTTTACCCACTGTTCCAGCTAGGAAGATGTCCTTGGCGGAGGTACACAGTCGGGGTACCAGGTGATCCGTTACACAACACTTGGACCAACATTCCACAGGCCACAGTTAACAACCTATTCAACTCTATGGAGATGTGTTGCCATGCGTGAGGCAAATGGTGGTCACACCAGATACTGACTGGTTTTCGGAGCCATGCAAGATTTTAAACTATATTTCTGTGTATATGTGCTGTTTGCTGTCATCTGTATTTGGTAATTTATTGACTGAAAGTCGCTTTCTGAACAAAATTAACTAAAATAGTATTTTTTGCTACATTTTCTTTTCTTTTTAAAATGAATGCACATCTATTAAATAGCTAATTACTAGTAGTTTATAAAGGTGTATCTTTCTATTCTTAAATTAATAATAGCAAATTATGATGCAAAAAGATAAGAATGTAAATTAGGAAAACTTAATTTATTGATTGTTAATTACATTAAATAGTAATAATATTATTTCGTAATAATCAGTTTTTTTTACCAATATAAATGATACGTTTTAGAAGGTAAATGATTGTTTTTGCTGAATCTCTTCAAACTGGTTGATAGTACTGGGTATTTATCTCATATATTTAGATAGATAATGCTTCGTTTATTTTGTTATTATTTTTAATCATTTGTAAAGGTTTTTATAATATAATTTACCATAACATTGTCTCAATCGAAGCATATATGTTTAATCTTAAAAGATGAATTACGTAATTTACAATATAGTACTTTTAAAGTATTAGTAATAAAATATTTTATTAACAATGAATACACACCAATAACGTCAAAGTTTTCTAAGGTACATTTAAAAAAAAAAAAAAAAAACCTGTCTTAGTGAAAAAAGGATGTTTTGTGTTATGTACGTTTATTTATAATCCCATTAATATATATATTCATATAATTCAACTATTCTCTTTTCAGTTTTTTTTAAATTTTTTTATTAAACTAACATGTATTTAAAATGTGGTCTAAATAGTAAGCACAATTTAAGTCGAAACAACAATTCCCTGCATATTTTACAAAGTTTTTATTTTTTTCTTATATTTTTTTTTTTTTTACATATACTGTATATTGCATAAACAAATAGTTTGAGAGATTATGCTGTATACTTGTATTCAGTTGCCCAGATAGAGCCTAAAATATAGTGCAAACATTAATTTCTAAAACTAAATTAGATAAATAAAAATGGTAAAACACTCTAAATCGGTAACCAACTGGTATTCTGGAAAAAGAAGCTTCCTTTAAATTCTGACAGAATGTAACAATAATACAAATATCAAGTATAGTTCAAAGAATAAGTAAATGGTAAGCTGAGGAAGCTTATGCTGATTGGCTGATACAGAAGGATGGGCAGCAAATAAATCTCTTCCTGGCCAGAATGGAAGGACGCAGAGTCAAAACAGTCCAAGGAGAATGGGAAAAACACAATCAAACAACAGGAAACAGTTCCATAGTGTAAGGTAAATCAACCCAGAAAAAAATGGTATTAAATAGGTGCTAATCTAAAAGTGCACTTTATGAAACAAGTGCTAAGTGCTAAATCATAATGTGCCAAATACATATAAAGTGCAATGAGAAATGTTACACAGTGTAATATTAAGTGATATTACATGCAACAACCATAAAAACTTGCATCTAAACGTTGGCATAAAAATAGTAAAACTGTAAATATAATGTGCACAAAAAATTATATTTGTGTCTTTATACAACTTGTAGTTTTCATTATATCCTGAAACAAATAATACAACAAGAATAGTGATCTAGATAATAACGGTACCCTACGTGGCTAACTCACAAAGTATGAGTGGCTCTGTGCCAATCAAACAGCCAGGCAATGGGAGGATCAGGACCCTTGTGAGCACTGGATCCTAGTCATCTGCAGACTCTTCAATGAATAAGACACCATGATCGCCACAGAGTGACGTCCAGTTCAGAGAGCACGTGGGCTGGTTTGTAGAGACATTGAGAGTAAGAAGTTCCCAAAAATATTCTTTATCAATACCAAAAAAATTTTTTTTGTGATTTTTGGTATTAATTAAGTATATATTTTTGTAACTTCCTGATCCGGCTTCCCTGTCCTGGATGCACATCGTTAGCCTGTAATGGCACCATTGGGGCTGTTGATATATGATATGTGTAGTCATTTTAATTTCTTTCAGATGTATCAATTATTCCTGTAATCCAGTATTTAGGTATATATTGTGTTTTCACTGTGGGTGAGATTATTTTGTGTTTATGTTTGTGATTTGAGGTGGTTGGTTAACACACCTTTATTACACCCACTGGTTATTTATCATATATATTGGAAGTGCCAACAAAACTATCTCTTCTGTTCATATTTTTCTAAATGTTTGGGAGCTCCTGGCTCCATTCTCCATTAATAGGCTGCTACAAAATTCATTCAAAGTCCAGATCATGTGTAAAATATTTGGGCCGGGTATAATTGGATGAATTCAATACAAAATCAGTTTTCTGTAAGATAATTCAAACAGACAGTGAGGTCATGTGATCCTATAATACAGTTGCCTAGCTAAAACCAAGCATCTATACTATAAATAATGCTCTCCTTCCAGATGGATCCTAGGTTGAATGGTCTCACTAAAACTCCTTATTTCAGAGCCTCTCCACTATCCCAGCTAGTCTGTCACCGGTCAGTCAGACGATATGTAATTTGGCCTTTTTGTTTGCTATACTGTTGTTATATAAAAGTTACATGTACTCATTTAGAATCTAATTAATATTGTATTCCTCCACTGATTATTTTCATTCCATCAAATGTGTAAATACTATATGATATTGAGCTGTTTTCATTTTTTTTTATTTATTATAAAATTATCCGATAATATATCCACTATTGTTATCCAGCTGAGGTCGTTGGAATGAGTTAATGAGTTAGATACTGTATGTGTTACAGAATACATTTAAGATTTCAGCATCTATTGCAAGTCCCATGTGGCTTTCCAATTAAAACTCAGCCCTTGGAGGTCTCTCTAAGTAATAGGCACATCTGTACTTGTATTTGGAAACATCACAGTAATTAAACGCATCTTAGAGCTCTACTGTTTTTGAGGATTTAATTGTAGACAACCCAGAGGGACTAATTCTAAAGCTATGTTTGTAAACTCT
Organism: Pelobates cultripes; assembly: GCA_933207985.1. Taxonomy (NCBI): domain Eukaryota; kingdom Metazoa; phylum Chordata; class Amphibia; order Anura; family Pelobatidae; genus Pelobates; species Pelobates cultripes. The sequence continues at coordinate 3,683,248 of OW240920.1, read as the reverse complement.
GGAGTTTTCTCAAGGGAAAATCTGCTACAGGCGCTGGCTAGTTAGTAACACGTTATACGATGCTGATAGAGATATCCCATTATACATGACAGGTCCGAGTGCACATAGGACAAAGCAAATGGCAAAACCTGTGCTGTGTGTTTACATAAAGCAGATTTAACTGTAAAGCAAATGAGTTGCCAACACCTGCTCAATGAGATAATGATATCTGTCTGTTTAACCTACAGGTGAATGGGCAGTGAATATCATGTTTAGATATAAAGATTATTCTAACCCCAAAACATTACTGGATCGTTTTACATGAAATACCACATATCAAACCCCCCAAAATCAATGGAAAAAAAAAATTAAACTTGCTGGCAGCACCTTTACAGTCATTTCAGAAGAAAAATAGTGTAGCTGGTGATAATTCCATCATTCTATGGGCTTTGCTTCCAATCCTGGCCAAGCAAACCCCTGTATGTAGGACGTGCTTTCTCCATGGTCCCCCCATATCTCCTCACCCAGTGTGCAGCAATAAAATAGGGACGTTCTAGAGTCTTTGTGGTTTTGTATGTGCTTTGAAATGTGGGTGAAAGTCTATGAAGTGAATGGCCTTGGCTGTGCCCACCCATTCTATACTATGATACATGTGCCTTGCCCCTAGTGTGAGTGTGGGGGGAAATTAGTTCCAAATAATGCAAATAATATATTACGGTTGTTATTTATTTTTAAGGCCTCTCCTGATGCCATCATGGGCAAAAAGTCTGTGCACTCAGCTACGTTAGACAGAGCCACCACTATCTGTAGAATACTCAGCAGCTCACACTGGAGGGGGCAATTAACCAAACCCCCCCAATATCGTTTACACTAAAGGGATACGGACATTACAATATAACTGCTGTCTGTAGAATACTCAGGGAACACAGCAGCTCACACTGGGGGGGCAATTAACCAAAAACCCCAATTATTTTACAATAAAGGGATACCGACATTACAATGTAACTGCTGTCTGTAGAATACTCAGGGAACACAGCAGCTCATGGTGAAGGGGCAATTAACCCAAAAAAAATATATCTTTTACACTAAAGGGATACAGACATTAAAATGTAACTGATAAAAGGCACAGAATACAAATAAAAGTATTGAAAACCCAAAGAAAAGGGAAAGTGCTTAAAATACAAGAATAGGTAATCTGGTCCTAAAATAGATGGAGTCTATCTACCAATCTATTTTCAGCTTAAATAGGGTAACACAGAGTAACAGGATTTCCATGGAAACAAAGTATTAAAATATCCTTGTCTCAGGATTACGGAGAGATTGCAACTGGCTACAACCGGCAATTAAAAAAAAAATTCTTGTTCAATAAATTAAATAATAAGGAAAGCGAGTTTTTCCCCGTAACATGGTACATAACTGATGAAATAAAATCTAAAATAAGTATCGGACTTATTATTATTATTAGTAGTATTTATATAGCGCCAGCTTATTCCGCAGTGCTTTACAATAAGAGGGGAATTTACCAAATGAGACAATAACAAAATTTAACAGGAACAATAGGTAGTGGAGGACCCTGGTAACCAAGTTTACAGTCTAGAGCATGTGGGGTATAAAAACACAATAGGAAGGGTATTGAGAGAGACAGCAAATAGACATGGTGGGAAAGTAGCAGAATTGGAGGTGAGAGTGGAGTTACATAGTTACTTAGCTGAAAAGAGACTTGTGTCCATCAAGTTCAGCCTTCCTCACATTTGTTTTTTGCTGTTGATCCAAAAGAAGGCAAAAAAACCTAGTTTGAAGCACTTCCAATTTTGCAACAAGCTAGGAAAAGAATCCCTAGTGTGTGGCCCTATAAGAGAGAGCGAGAGGAAGGTTTAAGAGATTGAAGTTACTCAGGGAGGCCATACACAATCCTGAACAGATGGGTTTTGAGGGACTTCTTAAAGGATTGAAGACTAGAGGAGAGTCTGACAGGGGTAGGCAGGCAGTTCCAAATGAAAGGAGCCAACCGTGAGAAGTCTTGCAGGCGTTAATTTGCAGTAAGGGTGCGAGCAGCAGACAGGAGAAAGTCACCAGCGGAGAAACTGAGAGTGGGCATACCTATGAATCAGTGAAGAAATGTAGAAGGGGCTAGGGTTGGTTAGATGTTTCAGTAATGTTATTACTTAGCATTTTTTTTTGCCCAAGTTATGGGTGTGGAGTTTGCATATATATGTTTAGATAAGAAATGATCAGTCAACCCCCAGGAATTTGCCCTAAGCCTTGGATAGCTACTATGTATAACACTTAAAGGAACACTCCGTTGCCTCAATACAAACAAATTAATATTTAGTATATACAGCCCCAATAAACAAATGCATGCACTTATTGATGCATATTGCTGCATTTGCTTCATTAAAAGTTCATCTAAAAAAAACTTGAAAAAGCTGCAGTTTTCTTGTCTGAAGCCAACCATTTTAACTCTACCCAGACATTCTGTGGCTGTCCAATTACAAACTTCCCAATACAGCTCAACGAAAAGTCTTCACAAGGCAGGTGTTTTGGTCGATTTGTGTTTGAACCAATTTGCAGAAAGTAAAAAACAAGTATGAAGAGAGGTGAGAATGGGCAACAGCTCAATTAGCTTACCCCTCGGTCGGTCCCCGTTCAATTCTCAAGCTGGTTTTAACTCATCTTGTGCCATTACAGAAAGAACATATCTGATGCATATCAGACTGGTCCCACCCGTACGGGCAGTCCAAATCCGAAATTATAGCAAGTCCCCTCTGCACGAGAGATACAGCAACCCCAGACGATCGTTTCAACCTTGTAAGGTATCATCAGTGAGGTATAGCCAATGTACCTCTAGGCACCATGAGCAGGGGTCCAAGTCTGGATTGCCCTTTAAACTTAAGAAGAGAAAAACAAGTAGCAAGAGAGGTGAGAATGGACAACAGCTCAATGAGTCTGCCCTTCGGTGGGTCCCCGCTCAGATCTCAAGCTGGTTTTAGCTCATCTTGTGCCATAACAGAGAGAACATATCTGAAGAATATCAGACTGATCCAACCCGTATGGCAGGGTCCAGATCCGAAATGCCAACAAGTTCACTCTGCATGAGAGATACAGCCACAACAGACTATCATTTCAACCTTGTAAGGTATCATCAGTGAAGTAGAGCCAATATCCCTCTAGGCTCCATGAGCAAGGGGCCCACGTCTGGATTGCCCTTTAAACTTAAGGAGAGTAAAACAAGTAGCAAGAGAGGTAAGAATAACCAACAGATCAATTAGCTTGCCCTTCGGTGGGTCCCCGCTCAGATCTCAAGCTGGTTTGAGCTCATCTTGTGCCATTATAGAGAGAACATATCTGAAGCATATCAAACTTGGACCACCCATACGGCCAGTCCAGATCCGAAATGCCAGTTCCCTCTGCACGATAAATACAGCAACCCCACTATCGTTTTTACCTTGTAAGCTATCATCAGTGAGGTATAGCCAATATCTCTAGGCACCGTGATTTGCAGAAAGTATTTGGAGGTTAGATTCTAGGGTTAGAAAGGGTGAGCATGGTTTCACCTGTGAAAAAAAGATATTTAGAAGTTGAAGTAATCAGTGGAGATGTGTCATCAAGGACCTGATCCTGCGCGGCAGCTCTTTAACAGCGTGACCGGCTCCTCTCATACCAGCAGCCTGGGAGGAAGTGAGAGCCGGGCATTTCCTTCCAGCTTACAGAGGCCGATCAGTGCAGGAGGGAGAGAGGACAAGGAGAAGGCAGAGAGCTATAGCCAGAATATTTAAAGATTTATCTCCTCACTTTATTATTTTCTAAGCAATGCTAGCAAAAATGTGCATTTGCTCTGTATTTTATTTGCTCTTTGCTTTTACTTAAATTTTTTGTTGGTGAAGCAGATTCCATTTTTTTAAAGCAGAAACTTTTGTAAAATTAGAAGATTATATAGCGCCAACATATTCCACAGAGCTTTACAATTATAGAATGGGGATATATGAAATATAAAATAAGTACCCTCAGTCTCCAGGTGTGAACCCCTCAGAGGTCATTCATTCCTCCTGACAGGGGGATTAGAATTCTCACCTTCCTCTGGGGCCAATTAGCAGATTTGATCACATATCCCATGGATTGAGATTGTTATAAATATCTGTGATTCTAACAATGAATAAATCAGCTGCCAGGCTAAAAACAAGTCCATGGGAGCAAGGACAGCGTCTCCTGAATGTGGAATCGGTAAGAACATATCTGAGAGCATTGTTTGATGTTGGAGGCTGGAAAGGTGAGGACAATGTTACGCAGAGGACAGTCGATACATTGAGTTATCTTCCAGTATAGGAAGTAAAGTATAACGTAATACATTGAAACGCATGTGGAATGTATAGGATAAAACTAAAAAAATCAATAGAATCACTGAGATTTCTTAATCAGCAGATTAGAAGAGGTGACTGTTATATTTGGTTTTACATACGAAATACATGGTATGGAATCAGTATTTAACACACTGGGAAACTTTTTTTTTCATGACAAGACTTAACTAATTCGTTCTGCCAATTGGTAAATCATATCAAAAAATGTTAACACACATTATAGATCATTGTCGATATTTTCTACAATAGTGTAATATTCACAGACGTGATGACTACTCTTTGTTAATGGTTAGTAGTGTCTTTAAAAAAAAAGTCATCCAGATAACAGACAAAAACAGAGAGAGATGAATGAAAGGGTATAAAAGAATAGATGGACTGTACTTTATAACCCTGGCAGCTATAGCAGGAACACCAGTATACCTTAATGATTGCACCTTTCCAACAAACCACTAATGCTAACGGAGAATGGACAATCTAGGACATGGCTTATTATGGTTCTATGACATGAGCAATTGATATGTGTAATGGACCGTTTCAGCACACAAGGGGTTAAAACCGTTTAGGCGATATTCCCATTTTCAGATGCACAGGCACAGCTACTGCAGAACAGCAATCCACCGAACAGGAAACCATATGAATGTTGTAAACAGCCAAATAGGAAAAACCATACGAATAGGTTTACACTCCTAGCAGTCAAACTGGAACAGCATACAGTAAATCCCCCCAAAGACGAGACAAGGCTCCGTGTTGAGGGTCAAGCAGTGGTCTGTTTAATGACGGCTACCTGCCCAGTATTTATGCAGGTCTCCCACCTGGTGGACACTCCCCTAGGGGACCAAATGGGAGACTGTGACAAAGGACAGACATGAACCAATGACAGACACACAGAGGTAAAACCTCCCCACAATGCATCCTAACGTCCCTCCCTCTGTCCTGGAGATAATTGGGAAGTAATCCAATTATCTCCCAGCACAGAGGCAAAACTCCATTAACCACATGGCAGTAAAAGACAGTAAAAGACATAAAAATGTATAAAGTTACAACTGTTGCACAAAACATATACATTCTACCATACCCAGATAGCTTAGATCTGAGCGCACGAAAGTACCGAATAGCGCTCAGATCCTATGCACACAGTCCAATCGCCGTGGAGTTAAAGTGTTCACAAAGTCTGTTCTCCATCCGAATAGACTCCACGGGATGGCTATCTGGGGTAATGCAGTTCATACGGTTTAAACTACCGAATGAACAGGCATCCGGTTAAATAAGCCTTTTCTGCAGGGGAAAAGAAGGCTTTTAACATGGGGCCATAGTCCAAAGGCAACAGGCGAGCAACCAGGCTTCTCCAATGCAATGTGGCGAGATTGCTCTCGTCACAATATGAATCCCAGAATATTAGCTCCAGGGTCTCTTTGTTGATCATTATTTAGCTCAGTGATAGATAGCACAAGTTTAGATTTCAGAAGAAAGTGATCGAGAAGGATAAATATTAGTTATTATCTTATGTTATGATGATGTAATATAGATCTGTGTATTCTGGCAAAAGTAAGCTCCAGAAAAATCAGTCTACAGTCATTAAGAATCCTCTTTTTTACTGACTTCCTAAAGCTGCTGTATGATTGATGGATTGGGTGATGGGACAGGTATTATAGTGTCGATGTGTAAATGGAAGGTGATGCTATAGGGTAGCTAGCACTGCAGGACGGAGCACTAATTGAAACACACTGTAAGATCTGATCAATTGACACATTGTTCTATTAGTGGAGCATAGAGCGTCATTTACATGTTAATAATCCACCCTTTTATTTGTCTGCCAATCACAGACTAACAGCTCACCGTTCTGATAATAATATGTTTGCTTTATTATGATTTGTAGAGTAATGAAGTTTGTTTTGTGCTATTTTTTTTTTTTTTAAATTAGGTTTAGAGCCTGGGCCAATATTCTCAGTATTTGAACTCCTGCTGCCCATCAAGGACTGATCGTTCAACTTTCAGGTAAATTAATTCTCACACAGTTACATGTTACAAGCACAAAACATCCATAGATATACCGTTACATCTATTATTTTATTATTGGTCAGTGTGGCAAGGGCAGACTAGGAGACCAGGTAGAGATAAAAAATATCAGAATTATATATATTTAATCAAATTGAGACCAAATTGAGAAAAAGGTAAGACCTAGAGTAATAAAGAATAAAGAGTCCCCATAATTCATGATAACACATTAAAAAAATCAAATTGACTGTGTCAGCCACTATTGTCCAACCTTTGAACACCTCTGTTACAAACAATATCACCCTCCAGTAGTCAGTCATTATCACGGCCTATGATAAGTTTAGGATCAGGTGGCTGGTAACATCTTGCATTTCTCCTTCTTCTGGCTCTTCTCTACTTAAAAAATATCACAGTGGCTGAAACATGAATAGATTTTACACAATGACTTGGGATTTTGAACATTTGCACAATTCCGTTAATCTTTATAGACTGGTTTGCAGGTAAGATTCAAGGTAGAAATTAAAATAACCATTGTTTTATTTCAGGGAAGATTTGCTGCCCGGAGTGTTCCACCATGACAAACAAGACAACTGTAGCCACATTCGTATTGGTTGGATTTAGTGGATCATACGTAGATCAGCTCTCTTTCTTCGTCTCTTTTCTCTTGGTCTATATATTCACTGTTCTGGAAAACCTAGTCATTGTTGTTTTGGTTTTGCAAGATTCCAGACTCCATAAACCAATGTATGTATTCCTAGGTAATCTATCCTTCCTAGATATCTGGTACATCAGTGTCACTTTGCCCAACATGCTGACCAACATCCTTACTGGAAATCACGAGATCTCCTTTAGTGCTTGTGTTGCTCAGCTTTTTATTTTTACCTTTCTGGGTGCTGCCGAGTGCTATCTATTGGCTGCCATGGCATACGACCGCTATGTAGCTATCTGTAGTCCTCTAAGATATACCTCAATAATGCAAGACAAATGTGTTTTTTGTCTTCTTATATGGTCCTGGTCCCTTGGCTTGCTTACTCCCACACTTCCGATCTGGTTTCTTACTCAACTGGACTTCTGTGGATCTAACAAAGTGGATCACTATTTTTGTGATGCCTCTCCACTTGTAAGGCTGTCATGTGGAGATAACATGGTCAAAGAACTTGTAGACTTTATAGTGTCAGTATTTGTTCTTATGAGTTCTTTGATAGTTATTGTTGCTTCATACACAAGCATCACTTTGTCTATAATAAAGATGTCTTCTTCACAAGGAAGACGCAAAGCATTCTCCACTTGTACCTCTCACCTGGCAGTGGTTTGCCTTTTTTATGGGACTATGGGGTTTACATACATGCGGGTGGAAGCCGGACTTCCTAAATCTGCAAACAAACTTGTATCGGTTTTTTATTCTGTCATCACTCCTACATTGAACCCTGTGATTTACACACTTAGAAACAAGGAAGTAAAACGTGCATTAAGTAAAGTACTAATCAACAAAACATGTTTAAAAAATGAATTCTGATAAGGTGAATGTGTTACATACAACACAAAGATACAATTTCTCTAGACTTCATTACCGAAACATTCTGTGCCAATACCTATAATACCTACATTTGCAGCCCTGATTTAGAAGGTCTAGCGTTGTATTTATTTCAGTATTTACAACAGGTTTATTGATGAACTGGCCACGTTTCACTTGGAGTCAGCAGGTCTGGCAACATAGCTCTGTGTGAAACTAACCCAACATCACCCCATCATTTCAGATTTACCTGGTACAATCTTAGACAACCCTTCATATCTTCACAAAGGGGAGATCGCTGAGTAAATGGAACTTAAACACATATATAGGTCAATGTACAATTCAAAGACTTTTGATTCATCTGTAATACTTTTTCCATGTATTGTACAGTTGTAAATGTATTAAAAAGGAGGTTTTAATTATGTTATGACCATGAAGATCTAAATTTAAAATAAAAAAATAAAAAGATGATTGCTCAAATTATATTACAAAGAGGTAGCAAAATTACATAGCAAACACCTTTTAGGCCAATCATGTGATCATGTGATCAAGTTCACCCTAACATGCAATATTGTTGCCAAACCCCCAAAATAAATGTGAATTAATTTCTTGGTTCACTCCAAAAATGGAAACTATTATTTAAAACTACTCAATTTCTCCAAAATGGCTGCAAAATCATATCATTCTGTGGATCGATAAACTATCATTAAATTATATTATTAATAATGCACCAAGTCCTTTTACTATATCGTGCAAATAAAATTGCAAGGAGGGAATTCTTAGACAGTGAAATCCATACTTTTAATGTACTTACAGGGAAGAACCCTTTCTGCTGTAGGTAAAATCTTCTTTACTCAAGTCTCAATGAATGATCTTGTGCTTTTTGTACCATACCGATAGTGAGAAGTTTATTACTGAGAGCTGTTTTTCTTTGGCCTTGAATGTGTTTATATAAATGATCAAATTCTCTTAAATATACTGTTGTTGTAGTCTAAACATGTGGCTATATGTCAGTGATATATTTTCCTTTGTTTAAATAATACATATAATATGTTTACCTAATTTACTTTACTCATTTAAAGAAACTAAGTTATCTAAAGTGCAGTTAATATATTTTGGCCTCATATTCATGTTGTGGTTTTCTTAATTTTCTAATTTTCTAGTTTTGCAAAAAAGAAAAATGTTTTGCTGTATAATTTGACCAGAAAAACTTTCTTTTTCACAAAATGTCCCCCACAGCCAATCACTGTCTGAGTTTAGCAAATTACGTACTCAGAGTACATTTTATGGAAGTTGCCTTGTAAAAAGAAGAGGTGTGGCTAAGTGGGTGGACTTTCACTGCACAAATATATTCTCTTATTTTCCTGCTCCTGCTCCCAACCCCTGCGTGTGAGCTGTGTTGGCTGCCCGTTGCCCCTGCTGCTATGGCACCAGGTGCCTTCTGAAGATACTGTCTCCAGTACTGTGTACAATACTCCAAGTGAGGTCTCACCAGTGTTCTGTACAATGGCATGAGCACTTCCCTCTTTCTACTGCTAATACCTCTCCCTAAACAACCAAGCATTCTGCTAGCATTTCCTGCTGCTCTATTACATTGTCTGCCTACCTTTAAGTCATCAGAAATAATCACCCCTAAATCATATGTTGAGGTTAGGACTCTATCAAATATTCTGTACTCTGCCCTTGGGTTTTTACGTTCAAGATGCATTATCTTGCACTTATCCACATTAAATGTCAGTTGCCACAATTCTGACCATTTTTGTAGTTTACCTAAATCATTTGTCATTTGGCTTATCCCTCCTGGAACATCAACCCTGTTACATATCTTAGTATCATCAGCAAAAAGACATACCTTACCATCAAGACCTTCTGCAATATCACTAATAAAAATATTAAAGAGAATGGGTCCAAGTACAGATCCCTGAGGTACCCCACTGGTGACAAGTCCAAGCTTCGAATATATTCCATTAACTACAACCCTCTGTTGCCTGTCACTCAGCCACTGCCTTACCCATTTAACAATATTTGAATCCAAACTTAAAGATTGCAGTTTATTGATAAGCCTTCTATGTGCAACAGTGTCAAAAGCCTTACTGAAATCTAGGTAAGCAATGTCTACTGCACCACCCTGATCTATAATTTTAGCTACCCAATCAAAAAAATCAATAAGATTAGTTTGGCATGATCTCCCTGAAGTAAACCCATGTTGTCTCTGATCTTGAAATCCATGTGTTTTTAGATGTTCAACAATCCTATCCTTTAACATGGTTTCCATCACTTTCCCCACTACTGAAGTAAGACTTACTGGCCTATAGTTGCCCGACTCCTCCCTATTACCTTTCTTGTAAATAGGCACAACATTCGCTAACTTCCAATCTTCTGGGACTACTCCTGTTAACAATGATTGGTTAAATAAATCTGTTAATGGTTTTGCTAGTACACCACTAAGCTCTTTTAATAGCTTTGGGTGTATTCCATCAGGTCCCATTGACTTATTTGTCTTTACTTTTGACAGTTGAAAAAGAACCTCTTCCTCTGTAAACTCACGTGTAATAAATGACTCATTTATCCTTTTTCTCAACTGAGGTCCCTTTCCTTCATTTTCATCTATACGACACCACCACTCCTGACAAAATTGGCTGTTGTCATGTTAACCTTAGGTGTGGAGCGTGATAAAACTGTGTAAATTGAGGATTTGGCTTGTTAAAGTGAATTAAGTTAAAAAAACATATTTCTGCCACATTTGACATTTTGGTAGAAGCAATCCTGCAACAATATCCAGAGATGAAAGGTCATCATGTCAGCAAAAATGCCCAGAGCTAACTTCCAGACAGCATCCTTATCCTTCCATGTCGTTCCTACAACTTCCACACATCCGTCATCCCTCCTTTAAGGAAAATATGGGTATGGAGAAAGTAAAATGGGCTGTCTGACACCTTCAAGACTCAGATTAAGGAAGCGCACTCACAAACAAAAATACAGCTTTACATTTTACAAAACTACTTACAATCACCTATCTCAGCAAACAAATATGGAGATTCAGTTACACCGTATGGCCATATTGTGTTAAGCCCACCACTACCGCACAATACCCCAATATTGGTGGGTCCTACACTAATTCCATTGTTGGAGACAAATTAAATAGTGCTAGTGCTAAATGAACTAAAGTTTTTTTTTATTTTTTTTTATTAATCTGTTGTAAGAGCATTTGACGTATATATATATATATATATATATATATATATATAATGGGTGTGATGTTCCTATGGCTGGTTAAAAGATATTTAATAAGAGGAGCTAACATGTAAAGAGCACGGGTAGACAAACTACAGCCAGAGGTAAACAACGTTATAGTTAAAGTGTTAGAAGAATAATGATGATATTAGGAAGGATCGTGTTAGAACTGTCCCTGTCTATATCCTTGTCTACAAAGTCACAGATTGGCCACATTAATAGCTTAGATGTCTTTAAGGCTCTGGACTGGGATAACATGTCTTTGCCAGGCAGGGCAAGGATAACTGTTTAGGGGAGTCAGGCATTAGTGTAAAAGGGGGTTCCAGTCTGGAGTAAAAGTAGACTCAAATTTAGATTAGCTAGAAAAACATTAACATTTGTCACATCTCACTGTAACTCACACTGCATTCGGTTTATTATCCAAATTAGAATGTTCCGTCACACAGTGTCAGATATAGTTTCAAAGTGACCAGATAGATTATATGTTTATTTCATTTGAAAGTTAACATAGTTTTACAGAGCACCTATTGTATGAGATCACAGTATTATAACACAACCTTTCCTGTAACACCAGGAACAGTAAATGGCACTGCCTGAGGACACTTCCCCAAGCAGGCCTACACATGCTTATAATGTGGGCAAACAGACTTCAATGCCAACACACTATTGCCAGAACATCCTTCACTCAATGTCCATGGTTCACCAGCAAGCGTATCTGAGGAACTAAGAGACTAATCAAGAGCTCTGTGACAGAGAGCAGGAGAACTACCTGTAGAAAGGTTCTCCTGCACTGCCTTGGCAGTCAATCTTCAGCATAGGCCTAGAAGATTTAAATCGATACATTGGCTAGCACAAAGAATGGATGAAATGTATTGCTCTTTAAAATACAATGTGTGTACCATGACAGGTATAAGTGAAATAATGTGGTACTATTAAGTGATTCTAGTATTTTTACAGTGGTACCAGGCTTTACTTAATTGCACACAAAACTTTTCTTGAACTGTATCAAACATTGCGATGGGAATGTGAGGTGCAATACTCCAGTGTGAGCCAGGCTGCAGTCATATTGAGAATACAGGTACCCAGAGGGCTTTCTCCCGAGATACCATGGAGGCAATAAATCCTGCTGCTTGGAAGCATCTCGTGGCAGTGACTCTGCCTTGCACACAGGTATGTACAGAAAGTCTACTCTCTCTTACTGCTTGCTAAATATGCTTTAGTTATATAATTGCCATTACCTGTCTAGAATTACTGGTGCCTACAGCAATGACAGTCATTTAATTTTTTGCATTCTGTTTTTAATCTTTCATTATACACAAATGTGTCACCCTCAATATGTAAAAAAAGAGAGGGACATTCGTGAAAATTTTCTTTCCAACAAATTCTAATATGGCCATTGGATTTTCTGCGACAGGTAAGCAGGTTTCACAATCATCCCTTAAGGACACATGACACGTGTGACATGTCATGATTCCCCTTTATTCCAGAAGTTTGGTCCTTAAGGGGTAATGTGTAAAAATCAAGGAAAAAAGGAGCAAATAATCTGAAGTGGATTAAGATGTGTCTGAAATGATATTATTTTAGTTTACTACAGAAAGCGTGGAGCAAGCAGATATTTCTAAAGGATGAGTTTTAAATTAATCCTGGAATACAGAGAAAGCATGATATAATGTCCCAACCAGGTGCTCTGCCCCATTCCAAATACGTACCATGAAAAATATATAGTGTCCAGTTCTGGTTTGACAAAGGCCAGGTGGGTCGAAATGTTACTATTTTGTTTGGACAATCTTCGTTTTTTATTTGCGTGGTACCTGCACATCAGACATGGTCCTCATTTATTTGGAACAAGTTGAATGTAACCAGTTAAGCCTTTATCTAGCTTTAATTAAAAAAAAACTTTAATTTCATATACCAACTATACAATTATTATCTTTTTTTTTAATGTTTTCATTGAAGAGAAAATTTACCGGTCCTATTTTGGCATAAAAAAAAAAAGATGTAATTTTTGTAACCTTCGATAATTGAATACGTCTTTACTGTAAATCTTTTTCATATATAAACATTGGAAATGCTCCTCTTTGAGAGTCTAAATATAGATCTTTCATTTATTTTTAACTTTTTTCATTTACTTTCACTGTATTTTTTGTAACATTGTTCTAAGTGTCCAAAACAATAGGAACCTTGTTTAGACCTGTGGAATGTTCCCAAATATTCAGCATAAGAGAAGACATTTTTGTATTTTTGGCATGTCAAATATCAAAATGTTCAAAAACATGAAACATTGAGTAAATTGTGCAAAGAAAAATCTTTTTTTTGTGGAATTACAGGACATCATATTACGTAGTTATTATGTAGTTTATTATTTATCAATTTGCCTACATATATCCATAAAGAATGAAGATTAATAGGATATATATTTTGTATAGTTTATATTAACAACAGGGCATGATCTGTCATGCGATTCTTCAGAGAGAGAGAGAGAGAGTGAGAGTGTATGTGTGTGTGTGTGTGTGTGTGTGCCTGCGTGCCTGCGTGCCTGCGTGCGTGCCTGCGTGCGTGTGTGTTGCTTCTGGTTTATACATGTTTGAGATTAATTTTAAACATTGTGCAAATGTTTTGTTTTTTAATTGATGACTTTTTTATTTCATGTTTACGTCTGAAATCTCTGTTTTAAGATAACACTTCATAACTAATAACTCTCCTATTTATTAACTGCCCTGGTTACATTTTATACATTCTCAATCAGTGTTAACTTCCTTGACCAAAATATTTAATCAAAAAACAAGTTATACCTAAATAAAAACAAAGTGATTATGGTGAAAACTATAATAAAATGAATGATGTTTTTGTCAATGAATAAAAATTAGACAAAGTGTTAGTGAACGACAGTCTTTTCCGTAAAGTCTCAAACCAATCCTGAAGACTGTATTCACTGCCATCGATTTCAATGTTCCAAGTGTATTCTTGATGATATTGCACAATCACCTTGATTGCTTCATTGACTTATTGTAAAAGTCTCTATAAGATTGTTATCATGCTATCCAAATCTCCTGAAACATTTTGCCTTTGATCTGGACTTTTAAAAGTGTTATCCATTTTCATTTCTGTCCCAGTTAATATTCTATAATGTTTATTCTGTATCTTAGTGTTGGACTGTGCCCTGTCCTTCTAGAAACATTAACCTACAGTTTTCTTTTGTTGTTTTGTTTTTTACCTTTTTCATTTGTTGCCATTATTAATATTTATTTTATCAATGATTATACTGAATAAACCATAACAATGTCCTTATTATTTGTAATCACATAAAATATTTTCCATACATTAATAACCTGATATATAATTGAAAATAGAAGTTAAGGGTTCACCGTTATGGTATGTCATAAAATATTTTCCAAGTTAATTGGTTTTGCGTTTTGTTTTTTCTTTTGTTCTTTTTCTGAATTCATAAAACAGATGTAAAATTATTGTATTTTAAAGTAATGCTATACACATAAATCTCAATAAATAAATAAACCTAATAGGGCATTTTGGGGAGAAAGACGCCTAGCCTATCAAAATATTTCTTATTATAAAAAGGTTAACTGTCCCTTCACTGATACTGATCGATTTAACGTTATCATATTATTGTTTAACTTCTCCCTGTTCCTTAGTATTGAATATCTGCATTAATGGAAAGAGCCAACCAAACGTGGATGGACTATTTTATCATTAAAGGCATCACAGATCTTCCTGAGCTGCAAACACCCATTTTCATATTGGTCTTCTTTATTTATCTCATTATTCTTGGTGGGAACTCGACCCTTTTGCTTCTTATCTGCTCAAACCAGCATCTTCGGACACCGATGTATAGTTTCCTGAGTAACCTCTCTGTTCTTGATATGTGCTACACCACAGTGACCATGCACAAGGTTTTACTGAACTACATGTCAGGGGATCGACATGTTTCATTTTTGGGGTGCCTGGCTCAGATGTATTTTTTTGTCACATTTTTGTGCTGCGAGTTTCTGCTGTTGACGGCCATGAGTTATGATCGATATGTGGCCATCTGCAACCCGTTACGGTATCAGTTGATCATGAATGGCAGCGTCTGTGCTGTGCTAATGTCTACATGTTGGGTGTTGGGATTTTTAGAAGTTGTACCGGCTATATTTATCATCTATGACATCTACTGTTTCGTGTCCAATGAAATAAATCACTTTTTCTGTGATCTTCTTGCTCTGATGAAGCTATTTTGTAGGAATGCCTCTTATATGGAGAATCTGATATACTCTGAATCAGTGATTATTGGGTTTATCCCATTCTCCCTAATTATCCTGTCGTACGTTTATATAATTCGAGCCATATTGAGGATACATTCCAACGCTGGGAGACGTAAAGCTTTCTACACTTGTTCCTCCCACCTCATGGTTGTCTGTCTTCTCTACTTGACTATATTCTGCTTGTACATGAGACCAACCACGACATTTACTCTGGACTCCGACAAGCTAATTTCTCTCTTGTACACCACACTCACACCTATGTTAAATCCACTGATTTACAGTCTGAAGAATAAAGATGTCAAATTAGCATTAAAAAGGTTAATGAAACAAAATAAAAGCATATTAACTTAATCACACAGCAAATTAAATATAAGGTATACTATTAAACAATATAATAAAAGGAATCTGATCTTAAAAAAGTGAATTCTAATTATTCTTTGCAAAAACTTTAGTAATTTTCTTCTTGACTCAGAAATAAAATTCTAAGTGTGGTGAGTGCATGTGTCTTTGCAGGGTTTTAGTACAAGGTAAGTCAAGGTCAATACATGGAAATTCAGTAAAGCACAAACTAGGGCGCTAGTAGAAACATGATGCCCCAGTAGGTGTCACCGTCCATAAATAAAGACAAAAAATGTGTATGTCACTCAGGGCTGGTGCAAGGCTTTTGGCCACCCTATTCAAATCTATTTAGATGTGTCATCATAACTGAGTAAATAGAAGATAATGGTGAGATATCAATAAAGTATTAAAATGTAGTTTTTATTAGTCAAGTTAAAAGTAGTTGGTCATTTAACAGTCGGCACTTGTTCCCCTCATGTTGTGAGCCCGAAGTAACAAATTGAAGTAGTTCTGGAAAATCTGAGACTATAACAGGGACCAATCGACACTTGCACCCCTTTCTGCTCCCCAGATTCTATGAAATTGCATGCAGAAGATGCATGTGGGATTACCTTAATCCGCACCTTTGGAATTTTTTCTATAGTTACTGTTTTTATAGAAATCCAATCACCAGATCACAGTCTTTATACTGAATGACTTAGTGATATCTAGTGATTTACTGATATTTTGGAGAATCCTTACAAAGAGCTACGTTTGTCTCCATACAGTGTATACATTAGGAGTATCCCCATTTGGTTGTTTAGTTTCCAGTCCAATGTTTTAAATTGAATGTTATTATTTATGTGTATTATTTGGTTTTCTAGTGTATTTACCCCTTTGTTATCACATTTAATTTTTTGTCATGTCCCAGTATGAGGGAATGACCAACTACTTTTAACTTGACTAATAAAGATAAATTGTAATACTTTGATATGTCACCACTATCTTCTATTTACTCTATTCATTTAAGGGCTAGAACCCCTTCATCCTTTAGTGGTGATATATCCTCACTAAACAGTTTTACTAGTTGACCAAAGCCAGATAGGAAATATTCCTAATGATCTTAATCACTTATATTGGGTTTCAGTATCCTCCTCTATCTTCTCCTATCAGTCAAATTGATCTAAACATATCTCAGATATTCTCAGACAATCATACTAAAAATTATAGATTTATTATCGTCTGTGGTAAATCCGGATCATTGGCAACATGACACATCTAATGTCTTTTCCACAGCCCCTTTACCACAAAACTGTAACAGATTCACCTACAAATATCAATCAGGCCTTTTTCAGGTACAAAAATCCTACAAAAAAAAATCAGTACATGGTGGTAATTTAGAAGTTTAGAGTTTTACATATCTCAGAAATTGGTACCTAGAGGGTTACGCCCAGATATACCACCAGCAGATAGAATTACTAAAGAGGCCCACTTGCAGAAATGGTAGGAATTATTGTTACAAAGTTCCTTTAGCCTAATGACTTTCCTAATAGAGATTGAGAAGGAAAACTTAATTGAAATCAACACCACTCTAGACAAACAGATTGATATAACCAAAAAATATAAGGAAAATCCCTTATATCCATCCCTGGAAAATAAGTTAAAAACTAACAGAGGAATATCAAAGCTATATCAAAGATAAAAAACCATAGACATTTCTAGAGTGACTATAAAGACAAGAAGGCCATATATTTGTATTTCGCAACCGTAGTAATAGAAACAATAGGAGGTCGACTCGAACTTTCACTAAACCAAACCGTAACCTATCTGACTCACAAACAAGAGACTATGGTAGTGATACAGACAGTTCAAAATCCAATCTGATCTGATTCATCGATTGCTCAGTTAATAGATACCGATATTTTGCAGAATCCTCAAAGAGTTAGATTTGTCTCCATACAGTGTATACATTAGGAGTATCCCCGTTTGGTTGTTTTGTTTCCAGTCCTGTGTTTTATGTTGAATGTTATTATTTATGTGTATTATTTGGTTATCTAGTGTATATACCCCTTTTTTTACCACGTTTAATTGTTTGTCATGTCCCAGTATGAGGGAATGACCAACTACTTTTAACTTGACTAATAAAAAGCTACATTTTAATACTTTCTTGATATCTCACCACTATCTCATATGAGGAATTGGAATAAGTAAGTTATGATGCCTTATATTAAAAAAATAAAAAATAAATAACAGCATCACAGGGGAAAATTAAATGTATTTAATGTAGGATTTCATCTTTGTAATATGAATATTATCATTTTTGAATTAGTTGACATTAATTTCATTTCAAACCACTTTCAGAAATAGAATTTAGAGGCCCTGCTTGGAATCTCGTATTACAGACGCTCATTGTATCACCACATATGGTTCTTGTCCAGATAATGATGCATGAATGCTTGTTGATATTAACCTTTGCCCCAGCATTGCAAGCCAGACTCCCTGTGTATTACTAAGGTTACATTTTTTAAGGCATTAATTTAATGTATATAGTCCTTTGTGTTACTTATAGTTCACCGCTTAAATATAATGTATGGCTTTAATCATAGATTGGACAACCTTTTTTCTATGATTGCCAATTATTCTAAAGTATCAGGCAACCTTATGGGTATGCCTTCTTAGTAACTGAAATTAGACATATAAAAACGGTTGCAGTTAAGAATTTTTACCAATACTTTTTAACGTCAAAAATCGATACTATCTTGAACGTTGCTGTATTGGTCCACACAGATGTGTGCAGGGACTTTATGTTATTTCGGATGGTGTGTATGTTTGAATAAAAATAATTTTTTAGCTGCAAGACAATCTGATTCGATTATTGGAACTCTGGTGTGTGAAAAACTAAAATCTCAGGAACAGCTCATTTCCTACAGTGCACAGCAGAATATTTTGGTTCGGCCAAACCAGTTTTTCCGGAAATGAAATTTGAAATTTGATTCTGGTTCTCCAACACTTGTTTATTTGATGCTCTGGCTCTTCTGAATATTGGGATAGCAATTCAGACAAACAAAAAAGGGAGCGAAAATGTACCTATTAGTGTACTGTGTAATATATACAAATTATTAATACTTCCCACCATTTGGTTCACAGTATAAATGAGAAAGAGTAATAATTGAGAAAAAAAAGTGGAGAAACAGTAACAAATCTATCTATAAATTTATATTTTATAAATGTATCAAATATATAATATATAAATATAGATATTTTTTTTGTTCCCCCTCTATTGGTCACAGTTCACTTGAGCTGTGGATAAAATCAGCATTTAGTTGATGTCCCCTAACCATCAATCAACTTTTTTTTCCTATCAATTAGTTATTTTTTTTGTTTGTTTTTTGGTTATGCCACGGACAGAGCACCAAATTCTGAAGCAACATGTGTGTCCTTTGCGCTAATAATTTTTCCGTTATACAACTACATGGTGCTTGAAAGATACGGAATTGGGCCAAACCACTGATTAACCTAAATTTGGACTAATTGCAAGTCGGTCAAAATCGAAAGCAAGTCTAATATTTACCATACAAAGGATGATTTATTTTTTTTCTCAATTTAGCTAATTAAGTCCTAACCCTTAACACTGACTAACTCTAACCATTACTGTCTATCCTCAGCCCTAAATCCCCTAACACTAAATTTACACAAGCCCTAACTACTAAAGTTATCTCCAAATTACTTAATTATATACTTACATTTTAGAGGGGATTATATTTTACAGCAATTTGATGCTTTAATAATTATTCCATCAAATAGATAATTTACTAAAATTAACAGGAAAACACCAAGAAATTAAAATTAGTAATATATAATAGGCACGGGTGAAAATTATCTCAAGAAATAACACAGGAAAAAGTTAACATGAACTACAGACTAATAGGAACACAGGATAAGAACTTTTTAATGGACACTTGGGAAGGGTTTTTATGTATGTTTCCTTATGGCACTTATTTGCATTTATTGTATGTGGTCCCTTAGGAAGGCCAAAGCATGTAGAACCTATTTTTGAAAATAAAATTGATAGTTTATCATAAAGAAGCAAATAAAAAAAATAGCAGAAGAAATTGAAAGACTTGAACTGAATGAGGAAATAGACAAATCAAATTACATATTTAAAGAAAAAGAGGATTAAAAAATTGTTGAAAAAACAATACATATAGGAGAGATGTAAGAGACAAAATAAATTACATGTTCTCTACACCTAACAGAATTCTAAGAAAAAAAGGTAAAAATTAAAAAATTTTTTTAAAAACTCTGGTATAAAGAAGTAGAAATTTTCCAATAAAGAAACATCCAACGCAATCCCTATCACATTACTAATTGTGGTTCTTCTATTGGAGGGAAAAAAAATAACATTTTCTAAAAAAGAAAAAACTATGCTCAAGTGGTGGGGGATAAGGGTAATTTTTACAAAAAAAAAAAAACTAACCCCTTCTCAAAAGATAGCAAATACTATTGAAATAAAAATACACAGAGAGGGCACAACCAAAAAGATTTGTTTTCAACCAAGAGGGGAGAAAATAGAAAGACAGATACATTTACCATACAGATAGATTAACCACAAAAAAGGAAGAGAACCAAAGACCAGGAAAGATACAACAGAAACAGAAACATGAATTAACCAGGAATAACGGCATTTTTAATCTAATTCATATACAGCTAACAATGGATGAGATATCTGTAACAGAGGACTCCAATCTGCACCAAATCAAAATAGGAATGAATTTGAATTATTTGTAGATCTGCAAAATTATATAAGAAAATTAACAATTCATTTTTATTTTTTTTAAACTCTAGAAATTTAGTAACTTCCTCTAATGATGAAAAGAATAACAAGCACAGCCACTTTACTGTAAAATCTCTTTTTTTTTTCCAGTACAGAGCAAACAATTAACAAAAAATTCAACAGAGGTATTTAATAAGGCATTAGGCAACATGTTGATGGAAGGGAAAGTGAATGGTATAATGACACAAAATAATTTTAAATATATCTTTAAGGAAAAACCTGTCTTTCCTGTCATGCCTAAATTAATAAACGTTTACAAACACTGACACAAAGACCAATAATTGTCAGCACAGACTGCAATGAATATGTCCTTCTTTGTAAATTTTTATCTACAGAAATATGCACAAAGAGCTCTTTAGATAGGAAATGGAAAATATTGAAAAGAAAGATGCGTGTAGGTAAATCTCTTTAGATATGCCCTCTCTCTATTCCATAATTGAACACAAAAAGAGATTAGCAGCAGTAGAATCCTTTCTAAAGAAAGATGGAACAATCACATACAATTTGGCCCTCTGGAATTCATTTAATACCCTTAATTTTATTTTCATTTTGATAATAATTACTATCTACAAATTACAGGCAAAATGGAAAAAGAACAAGAATGAAAAATAAGTGTTCCCTAATACGGGGAAAATCCCTAGGTAACCAAGACCAAATATAATAAAAATAAAACTTAACCTTTATTACACACAGTTAAAAGTAATAAAATACAATATATTAAACTAATGAGAGAAATATCTAGTATACCTTTGCAAACTGCTAGATCCCAGAATTGTAGAAGATTGAGGCATTAGGACTACAAATGTATCAAACTATCCAACTATCAATACTGTCCATATGTAAATAGGGGCCGTATAATAGTTACAACAGCCCAAACGTGTTGCTACTGTACTTGTAACAGTAGAAAAATTGCTGTAATACAGTTGTTGGGAATAATACACTTTGCCCAAATACAATGCTTTGTGACCCAAGGCTCAAGCTACAGATGACCGGATGTTCAGTCTGTTTAAAATTGGCTAACTTGGAGCATGTCAGCTATTGGGAATAATACGTTTTGTCTACATACAATGCTTAGTGAATATACCCCTAGACAAGAGCCATAGAACATCGTGTAACAGGTGTTAGTGTTATTTCCTGTGTGATTGTACCATTGGCCTTGTTTCCTGTGTTTCTCCCTTTGATCATAATAGCTTAGTAATGTGTAATTTAGAACTGCAGTTAATATCTTTAATTCTAAGTGCATTTTAATTATAAGTGTGTAGTTATATTGAAACTTAGCTTTGTGCAAGGCCTTGAAGATACAACTGCAAGCTAGCTATAGGTTAAGATGTTAAGATAATATCGATGATGTTGGTAGTATTGGATAATGCTTGTAAGACCACCCCTGTTCCCTCTTGAATATAACCTGTTACACAGTCCATTAAACGTTAGTCACTTTGAACCTTGCCTCTGATGAGCCACTCTGGCAAAACGCGCACCTCAGGGGCTCAGTGTATAACTTAGGAGTTATCCCCCATTTTGGGAGTGTTCCCTAATGTAATATTGGCTCATTTCCTCCTTTTCAATTACAAATTACTTTACAGATGATATAATAATTATCTGGAAAGGATCGGATTTAGAATTAGGAAAATTCCTCAATACATTAAATAAAATAAATTAAAATTTTACATCAGAATCTAACAAAAAAACTATTCATTTTTTAGACGTTACATTTTTCATAGTGAGCATATAAAACTGAATCCAAAAGTTATTTTTGTGTGTACACACAGAAAGCTGCCACTATGATTTGTGGCTCAGAAGAATTACGAAGAGCCAGTTCACTAGCATTAAAAGAAACTGTAGCAGAACAGAGGATTTCGATACTCACATGGAACATTTAAAAAAACAAGCTAATAGAGAGAGGTACAACAAAAACACATTAGAATAGGAAATCAAAGTTATTAAAAGAATGAAAAGAAATGATCTACTAAATATTAATAACAAACAAGAACAATCAAATAAAACATTTCAATATACTTGTGTGGCGAAACCAACCTCTCCACTAGGCATTGGAGAAGCCTGTTTGCCCGCCTCCTGCCTGCTGACTATGGCCCCTGGGAGATTTAGCCCTTTAAATACAGTATTTGGGCATATTGTATTTATTATGCTGCTGCTGGCCCTTTAAGGACCATCTGGGGACATACTGTAAATTTTGGGAACAATGCCCCTTTAAGACTATGGCCCTTGGAAGATACTGCCTGTTAAAGACTATTTTAGCAGATTGGATTTTAAAAGACTTGCTGCCCCTTTAAATTCTATTGGAGCAGTTCTGCAGCTTTAAATTGGCACTTCGGATGCAGCCGAAGTAGTCGAAGTGGCTGCCATTCGACAAACGAACACGTGGCGGCGGCCATCTTTGTTCATTCGAACGAGGTCAGCGGTATGTGTAACCAAATCCATGGAACTGAAATCTGCTACACATTTCAATGAACACCGCTGACCCTTACCTTCTCCTACACTCCGTTTTCAGCTGCAGAGACTAAGTCCCGTTCAAAGGACTTCCAACTAACTTTTGAACTAATGGAAGGATTTGCATGATTTTTGAGTATGTTTATATTTTATAATGTATGCTGATTTATAATATGTAATCTTTATGAAAATTGGACGTATATTTTTAAAGTTATAGCACATGTATAAAAACTGTATTTTTCCTGCTTGTGATAATTATGTTAACCCATTGTGTACCATAATTATATCACAGGCAGAGATGAGGATTTTGTGTATAATTGCTGGGAGTGTTTTCTGTAATGTACGTGTGTTATTGGTTGTTCTGTAAAACCCTGTGGGCGGTACTATGTTTGTGGATTGTGAATAAAACAGGCTGTATGTGCCAGTACAGTCAGTTCTGCTTGACTTCAAAACAAAGTGTCGTCTCGTTATTGGGGGAATCTGCTACAAGGGATTGCTATGCTAGTTATACTCCCTTGCTATATCACTACTAAGCTTTTGTAAGAGCATGTTCCTGTCTTGCTCTCTGGAGGAGTCTACAGTGGTAATGATGTCAGCTGGAGTGCTTGGAGCATCCTTCAACGGAGGTACCCAGTCGGGGTGTCAGGTGATCCGTTACAAATTGCATTACAAAATACAATACACAACATAAAAAGTAGTAAATGTTTTAACAATTAATGGCCACCGTTTACACAAAAAAAACTGTATTTGGGATCTGTTATGAAAAAACCTCCAGTCATCATCACGAATTTGAAAACATAAAGGTAAAAATAAATATGGAACGGGTAAAGAAACTTTGCAGAAAGCCTAATATGTAAGGCGTGCAAAACCACTAAACCAGGAAACCAAAACAGCTTTAAAAGTACCACAACAGGGGAGTCATTCAACATTAAAACACAGATAACTTGTGAGTCCAAATATCTACAAATAAGAAAATAAAAAATAAGAAAAGGGCATTTAAAGAATTTATATCAGACAAATCACAGGCATCATATAAAAGATATAAGGAAGCCAATAATGCTTGCAAAAAGTGATTAGAGTCACTAAACTACAAAATGAGGAAGAATGAAAAACCAACCCCCCATGATGGGAGTGTTAGTTTAAGAAGACCAGGAAAAGGCAGACATTTTAAATAACTATTTCTCCTCCATATATATTAAGGAAGAGCCTATAGCAATAGAAATGCAAATGATTGCGGCAAAATACTTGCAGAAAAATAGTGATTGGATGACTTGAGACATGGTGCTGCAGCAACCAAAGAAAGTTAATATAAACAAAGATCCAGGGCTTGCATGGTATTCATCCACGAGTACTTAAGGAACTAAGTGTAGAAATTAGTGAACCTCTGTTTTCAAGATTATTTTCTTTCAAGATTCTTTTCTTTCAGGAAGTGTACCAGAGGATTGGAGGAAGGCAGATGTGGTTAGTACGTTCAAAAAGGATTTAACATCCTTGCCTGGAAATTATAGACCTGTGAGCTTAACTTCTGTGGCTGGGAAAGTATTTGAAAGGTTATTAAGGGATATTATGCAGGAATTTATTGAGAAGAACATTGTTTTCAGCAAAAATCAGCATGGTTTTATGAAGCAAAGGTCATGTCAAACTAACTTAATTGCATTCTACAAAGAAGTAAGTAGAAGTATTGATCAGGGCGTGGATGTGATCTACTTGGATTTTGCCAAGTCATTTGAAACGGTTCCACACAATAAGATAGTTTCCAAACAAAGAAATTGAGCTAGATGAAAATTCTTATTCTTTGGTAGAACATTGGCTTAACAGAGAACAGAGAGTTGTCATTAATGGTAAATTTTCAAGCTGGACAGAGGTGGTAAGTAGTGTCCCTCAGGGTTCTGTTCTACGACTGCTTCTATTTAACGTATTTATAAATGATCTTGAAATCTTGAATCTTTCCTGGTAAAATATTTTATAAATAAATAATAAGCATTTAAAATCATGTTTCAGAGTTTGCAGATGACACAAAACTCTGTAAAGTAATACAATGTGAGAAAGATAATACCTTGCTGCAGAGGTTTTTGGATAGATTGGGGGTCTGGGCACTCAGATGGCAGATGAAATTTAATGTAGAAAACTGCAAAGTTATGCACTTTGGGGTAAAGAGTGCACAAGCAACTTACACCCTTAATGGAAGTGAGTTAGGGATAACAACACAAGAGAAGGATTTATGAATTGTTATACACAACAAACTATGCAACAATGTGCAGTGTCAATCGGCAGTGGCTAAGGCCAGTAAGGCATATGCCTTTAGACTGGAAGAAAGATTTTGTCTAAGGCAAAGGAAAGGTTTTTTTACTGTAAGAACAATAAGGATGTGAAATTCTCTGCCTGAAAAAGTGGTTTTATCAGAGTCCATACAGATGTTCAAACAGCTACTAGATGCATACTTGCAAAAACAGAATATTCAAGGATATAATCTTTCAATGTAGGGTAATAACGGCTTGATCCAAGGATAAATCTGACTGCCATTCTGGGGTCAAGAAGGAATTTTTTTCCTAGCTTGTTGCAAAACTGTGCTTCAAACTGTGTTGTTTGCCTTCTTTTGGATCAACAGCAAAAAACAAATGTGAGGAAGGCTGAACTTGATGGACGCAAGTCTCTTTTCAGCTATGTAACTATGTAACTATGTATAAAAAGGGGCATTCATTCTCAGGATGAGAATATAATGTTGCCTCTTTATAAATTACTGGCTGCAAAATGAATAAAAGAAATGGAACATTTTAGTTATGAAGAAAGGTTAACAAATTGAAACCTCTTTAGTTTAGAAAAATGGCACCTCAGAGGGGATATGATAACTATATACAAATATACTCAGGGCCAGTACAAACCATTGTGTGGAAATCTATTCACAAACCGGACTTTACATAGGACACAAGGTCATGCGTTTAGACTGGAAGAAAGAAGATTTCATCTAAGGCAAAGGAAAGGTTTTTTTACAAGAACAATAAGGATGTGGAATTCTCAGCCTGAAGAAGTGTTTTTTTACAGACTCTGTACAAATGTTTAAACAGCAACTTGATGCATATGTGCAAAAATATAATATTCAGGATATAAGTTTTAATTTAACAGTATGTAACAATGTAATATATTTGCTCCACTGTCCATGCGGTAAACAATTTGTTGGCTACACTAAAAGAAAACGGAAACAAATTATACTAGAACATTTAAATAATATTAAAAAAAAACTTCAAACAACATTCAGTATGCACGCACTGTAATTTCTATCACCAGTTTAGTATAAGGAATTATCATAATTAGGTATAGAGATAATTAAAATTGACTGGGGAGATATGAACCGCAAACAAACACAGAGAGAGTCCTATTGGATACATAAATTAAACACTTTAGAACCTAGAGGCCTTAAAGGGACACTATAGTCACCAGAACAACTACAGCTTATTGAATTTGTTCTGGTGAGTAGAATCATTACCTTCAGGCTTTTGCTGTAAACACTGTCTTTTCAGAGAAAATGCAGTGTTTACATTACAGCCTAGTGATAACTTCACTGGCCACTCCTTAGATGGCTGTTAGAGATCCTTCCTGGGTTATGGCTGCCTAAAATGCATCCAAACATTCAGTATCTCCTCCCTCTGCATGCAGACACTGAACTTTCCTCATAGAGATTCATCGATTCAATGTATCTCTATGAGGAGATGCTGATTGGCCAGGGCTGTGTTTGAATCATGCTGGCTCTGCCCCTGATCTGCCTCCTTATCAGTCTCAGCCAATCCTATGGGGAAGCACTGTGATTGGATCAGGCCACCACTTCTGATGATGTCAGCAGACTACTTGTTTTTTTTTTTTTAGGCAAACAACATGTAGAGTTACAGCTTTAGGCTTGAATACAGTAAGATTTTACTATTTTTTTGGAGGCACGAGGGGCCAAGGGGGCTAGATGGTGGTGTTAACACTATAAGGTCAGGAATACATGTTTGTGTTCATGACCCTATAGTGATCCTTTAATGTAGATTGTGATTTCATTTGCTTCCTTTAGGATTTAGACTAGTAATCACGTAGTTAATAGTTGTTGGGTTTTTTTTTTGATCACTGTAGCCTATTAAGTCACACATTCTAGTATTAAGTAACACAAGGTAACTACAATTGTTGGAGATTTACACATACATCGTTAAAAACCCACTTCTTCATAAAAGCGTATCAATTAAACTGTTAATAGCTCCCAACTGATTCCTCTTCTGCAACTGTCACTAGTCTAATACTATCCTTACCCTTTGTGTCATTTTACCCCACTCCCTCTAGCATGTAAGCTCATTGAGCAGGGCCCTCAACCCCTCTGTTCCTGTGTGTCCAACTTGACTGGTTACAACTACATGTCTGTTCGTACACCCATTGTAAAGCGCTGCGGAATTTGACGGCGCTCTATAAATATCATAATAATAGTAATAATAATTTTAGAGGGAGTTGTATTTTACAGCAGTTTAATACTATAATAGTTATTCCATTAAATATATCATTACTAAGAATAACTGGAATGCACCAAAAAAAACAAAATTAATTATATATAATATATAACTCTACACAACTTAAATAAACATCAGCCACTACACATGAGTTTTTCATGAAACTATCTGTATGAGTAACTCTTTAAGAGTAAAATGTTGATAGTTGCAGGTGGGGTCTTTACATTAACAGACATATAGAATAAAGGGTAGAATCAGACTTCAGATTTTTTAACATCTACAGCAAAAGACCAGGTATCGACTTATTTGATCTATGTCTATATAAGATGTAACTATCACAAAAGGTAAAAGGCAGATAAATATGAGTCATGGTATTAAAATGTTACTTCAATATGTATGTTAATATCTACATCAATATTTTTATAAAGGCAAAAAAGCTGTGCACTATTGGGAATAAGTACCTGTGCTCATATATACGAGATTATTCAAAATCGGGACTTCTTTATGTCTCATGGAAAATGAGTAACCATAGGGAAATCTGCCAAATTGACCTGTCTTAATGTAAGTGTACATTGTATATTCTGGGCACTGTCTATTCCATTGTAAAAACTGAGGCAATGTTTAGCCCTGAAGCCAATTACTACATAAGACGTTTTTTGGGACATCTTTAGATACTACATTTATGACAGGCAGATTGTGCGTTTTAAACGCACTGTGGAACACTTACATCATCAGTGAATGATACTTACAATCATAGAGGTGATTAAAGTCATCAGGTAGTGACAACTTGCGAACAAGACACACGTGAAAATGACCTCAAGTCACTGCTTAGCAGATTTGACTCCATTTTGTATCAAAGTATAAAAACACACAAACAATTTTTTTTGTCTTTCTTCCTCCATTCACTGCATGAACAAACTGATTGGTATGCGGCTAACGTAAACAGATAAGTGATAAGACATCTCTTATACATCTCTTATTCTAAGAAACCAAAATATTTGAAACAAAGGGGGTTGAGAGTCTAGCCCACACACACACACACACACACACACCCACATAAATATATATAAATATATACTAAACATATAATTATGTTTACTTGTATAGAAATAGTGCCTACAGTAATAATTTGAATATAATTATAGATAGAACCTAATGAAGATAGATAGATTTCATTATTATTAAAACTAACATTAGCAGTATGTGTGTAAAATACATGACATGTATATATCATATGTTGTCACATATTAATGATACAGATACAATTAGCTTCATACAGTAGTACAGTGTAACTGAGAAACTAGACACAGATTGGAATTACCAAGAAGAGATACTACCTACCAATAATTTTACTTTTCAAATCTATAAGGGGGAACACAATTAAGCTTCCAACTCCTTCATTTTACGCCTTCTATAAGACTCCATTGTAAGAATGAGTTGAATCAAAGTCCAGATATGTCAAAAAGATACTTTATGGCATAAAAAGGAGACTTGTGGTCTACTAAAACAGACCAATATCGCTTGAAGTGTGACATTCATTCATGATGTATTGGCAATGGAGATAAGAAAATTTGACTTCATTTGCATCACAAATTTCATTTAACCCCTTAGACAAAGTGGTATTTGGAATTAGTGATGAAAATCTATTGTGATGCAGCAATGCCATCTACTGATCAATGTCTATAAGACAATCATTAGATTAAGGTACACCCACGTAATCCTATTGGTCCCTTTCAATTGATGACGTAAAGAAATTCAACATAAGGAATTTTTTATAAAAATGAGAAGACGACACTGTTAGAGGGTCGGATGTAAAATTCAGAAATAGGGGATTTAGGAGATCTTAAAAAAGCATTATCAGATCAGACCAGACCAGACAAAGGAATACCACTCTTACACTCTGTCTTTCCAACTGAGCTGGGACTTTGTTAAATTTCTTTGCTAGCCAGAACAACTTATAGAACTATCTATTTTTCTACTAATTTCTCTACTCCAAACATTTTTACTTGCATTTGCCATCCATGGGATTTTAGCTCCAACCTAAAGAATGTTCTACGTAGAAAACTGGTAAATATGCCGGTTTCATTTATTTAAATTAGTTAATTTTTACTAAAAGTAGAAATATACCTGGATAATACTGATCAGATTTCAAACTTTTGAAATCATATTTAGCTGAGGGAATTTTATATGATTTAAACTTCAGGCTGCAGCTGAATGAGAATCATATAAATGAATTGGTAAATTGCCAAGTTTAGCATATCAACCTATTATCCCGTGATGTTGACCTATCTGAATTCAGGGATAGTAAATATTTATAATAATTATCAGCAGTATTGAAAAGTTAGAATTGTTCTTTTGGTTACTGGATGGAAGAAAATAGTTAAAGAGATACTATAGTCACCAAAAAAACTTTAGTTTAATGAAGCCTTTTTTGTGTATAGATCATGCCCCTTAAGTTTCGCTGCTCAATTCTCTGCCATTTAGGAGTAAAATCCCTTTTATTTCTGTTTGTCCAAAAGTAGCCACACCTCCCCCGGCTGTGACTGACACATCCTGAATTAAGACAAAATGGTTTCATTTTCAATCAGATGTTACTTACTTTATAAGGTTGTGTCTCCTGCTCTGTAAATTGAACTTTAATTAAATACAGGAGGCTCCTGCAGGTCCTAGTAGGAGGAGCAGATAAGAAATTCTAAATTAAATAGAATTTGCAATAAATGAAGTGTAAACATTAGATGACTCTCTACAAGAAGTGTTTAGGAAGGCAGTGCAGGTCACATGCAGGGAGGTGTGATTATGACTGCATAAACAAAGTGGCAGATAATTGAGTAGTGAGACTGCAATTGGGTATTGAGTAGCGAGACTGAAGCCATATTGATCTCTACATCAATATGTCTTCAGGAAGGTAAAGTTGTATTGGTGACTATAGTGTCCCTCTAAGTTGACTATTGTGTGAGAAACGTATATTTTGTTTGTAATGTTTAAGTGTTTAGTCTGTGAGAATTGTAGCCAGCAGTGGGTGAGTGATGCTCTCTGTGATTATTCTAACGGCCTGTCAGCGTCTAGTTTTTACAACTTGGTGCTGCTAACGCTCTGTATTGCATTCTGTCTAAAGGAATTCTAAAGAACTCTGAAAGATTCCGGTAAAATTGCTGAAGTATGCATCTATGTTAAAAATAACTGTTAATTAAATACTAGAGGAATTATTTGTAACTTTGCATGTAACTCCTTTGGAAGTTAATCTAACTTTATATGGCTGGATACAGTTGCTAATTCATATGTCTTGAAATTTGTACTAATACTTGCTCAGTATCATGATCTTTCTGGTGGATTAATTTTTATGTAGACTAACAAGCTCATCATCCGCATGTGATTTAGAAATTATATTTGTTGTGGTTAATAATTGTTGCCATATTTTATACTATTGTTACACCTAAATATTCACTGACTATGGTCATGCACGTTATATATTATTATTAATTATTTATAGCAATATAATATATATATTTATAATCAGTTGTGACTAATGTGTTTATTCCAAATACTCTAATAAACATACTACAGGGTCTATAAGAGTTAAAATAGTGGGTAACTCTTTGCTTTAAATCAAACAAGGGAAACAGTGCAAAAATATTAATTTTTGTTGTTAATAAAAATGATTTAATTAAATTTTGATAATTCTGATAAAATATTATATTTAATATTTATTACCTCATAAATATCTTCACAGAACTATTTATATAGACAGCAAGAGTAGGTTTTTTATGCCTGTTTTTATATGGCACTTAATTGCAGTTGCTGAAATGGTCCAAAGGACGAAACGCGTAAGACCTATTTTAGCTTTTAATATTTATTGGAATATATTTCTTAAATTCCCAGTGTTCCCAAGCATTCCTGCGAAGACATTCAATGAAGGAGATGTTTTGGACCCCCTGGAAAGTCAAAGTGAGGCTACAAGGCAATATATCTTAAAAATTCTTGTGAGTGCAGCAGATAACTATATATCAATTTACAGTGTTGAAACGCTATACTATTATTTGCATTTATATATTTGTCTATGAACAGCTGAAACCCCACTTTTATTTTTTTGTTTTCTGGATGTGAAAAAGGCTATTCAAGAAGGGCATTAAATTGGTAGCTGCCAAAATAAAAAACAGAAGAATTATGATACTGCAAAAGTAGACATTGGACAACTAGACTAATTCAATATCAGAATCCAAAAAAACTAACATTATAACATTTATCATCCTAGACTTAAACAACAAAAGCATTGAAATGAAGAAAAAACATTCAAAAAAATTGGAACATTTTAAAAGATAACATTTAAAAAAATATTATCCTAAATAAACCTAATATAATTTTTAGGGTTGCTCCAAATCTTAAAAAAAATTACCTAACTAATAATTATACTATAAAAAAATACAAGTCCACTTTCTTGGACAAAAGAAGGTTTCTAAAAATGCAAATGTCGCACACCTTGCAAAAGTACAGACAGAAAAGCCACTAAGATACTAAATGTAAAATCCAATTATTCACAAAAAAAGGATTTTAAAAATCTAATTATGTGCAATTAAAACAACTTAATATATAACTTAAAAAATTTCCATGTGGCCTGCAAATGTCGGTATGACAACTAGACATTTGAAAACCAGAATCGCAGAGCACTGCAGCAACATTTTGAAAAGGCGAATGGCCCACTCCGTATCTAGTTACTAATACATAAGGAAGATCCCAAGCTCCTTAAATTCTGTGCTATAGATTAAACCCCTACCGCCCACCACCCCCCATGGCACAATGGAAATTTCACCGAAATGCTAGGTAAAAAAGAAATGAGGTGAGTTTTTGAACAGTCTCAATGTGGACTTTGACTCTACATTTTTTTATAATATTTTTTAATAACTACATATTTTAGTTTTATTTATCTATTTACAGGAGTGCTCAAAAGTTTGCATACCCTGGCAGAATTTGTGAAGTTTTGGCAGTGATTTTGATTCTGCTCATGCAAAGAAAAAAAATGTCTTTTGTGGAAGGATAGAGATGCCATGAAGCCATATATTATCATATAGTTGTTTGGCTCATTTTTAAATCATAATGAGAGCAGAAATCACCCAAATGGCCCTGATCAAAAGTTTACATAGCTTTGAATGTTTGGCCTTGTTACAATTTAGTAGATATACCCACAATGAAAATGTGTAGGCATTTAGTGCTACATTTTTTTTTATTGGGGATATATCTAAAAAAAAAAGCTTGCTCTCCTCAGATAGCTGTTAGAGATCCTTCCTGGGCCATGGCTGCCTAAAATGCATCCAAACATTCAGTGTCTCCTCCCTCTGCATGGAGACACTGAACTTTCCTCATAGAGATTCATTGATTCAATTCATCTCTATGAGAAGATGCTGATTGGCCAGGGCTATGTTTGAATCATGCTGGCTCTGCCCCTGATCTGCCTCTTTGTCAGTCTCAACCAATCCTATGGAGAAGCATTGTGATTGGATCAGGCTACCACTTCTGATAATGTCAGCAGACTGCTTGTTTTTCTGAGGCAAACAGCATGCAGAGTTACAACTTCAAGCTTGAATACAGTAAGATTTTTACTATATTTATGGAGGCATGAGGGGCCCAGGGAGGCTAGATGGTGGTTTTAACACTATAGGGTCAGGAATACATGTTTGTGTTCCTGACCCTATAGTGATCTTTAAGGTATAATTATCTGGGGGCAATGTCTGTTGTGTACCATAGCCCTAGGTGAACATCATGGGAGAGTAGACACATACACATGGTCCTAGCTGTATGGCTCAAATAAATACATATTCACCAAACTAATACATCCTTTTATTTTTATAATTATGATATTTTATTAATTTTACCAAAAAAAAAAACACCAATAAACAAAATACAATTTGAGACCCCTGGCTATTGCATTTCCATAATCTTTTCTCATACTGTCAGCAGCCTAGCACATTACAGTAAGTGCCATTCAAGAGAGCATTTTAATTTGCTGGAATGTCCTTCTAAATGCTATCTTTACATCCTTATTTTTCAAGCTGTATATCAGAGGGTTCATTAAAGGGACGACAACAGTATACAGAAGAGAAGAAAGCTTGTCTACTTCAGAGGAGGACAAAGAGATGGGTCTGAGATATAAGCAGAACAGTGTCAAGTAGAAAAGGATGACGACAGTCAAATGTGAGGAACATGTGTAGAAGGCCTTGTATCGCCCAGAATTAGAATGAATGCTTACTATGGAATTAATTATGAGTATGTAAGAGAGGAAAGTAAGGCAAAAGGGGGTAAAGCCAGTAAATATTGACTCAATTCGGATTATCAGTTCCATAAAAGTGATTCCACTACAAGATAACTTCAGTAGGGCTATCATCTCACAAAAGAAGTGGTTGATCTCTCTGGAGATGAAGCAAGTAAGACGTAGCACCACACATAGCAATGGAAGAGCCTGTGCGAAACCCAAGAACATAGACAGAGTGATGAGCGCAATGCAAAGCTTACAATGCATGATAGTCTGATAATGCAAGGGGTCACAGACTGCCACGTAGCGATCATAACTCATGGTAGTAAGTAGCATTAACTCAGAACCTCCGAAGGACATGTAAAAATACATTTGTGCATGGCAGGCCTGAATCGAGACACTGTGATCTCCAGAAACAAAAGTATCCAAAATCTTGTGTAGGGCGACTGTGATGTAACAAATATCCAGCAATGATAGATTGCAGAGGAAGAAATACATAGGAGTATGAAGAGTGGAATCCAGGAAGACGAGAAGAGTGATTGTAATGTTACCTCCAAAGATAAATATGTAGACCAGTAAGACTAGAATGAAGATGGGAGGCTGCAGGACAGCTAAACTGGAAATCCCTTTAATAATGAAATATTGAGGCAAGGTTTGGTTGGTTTCAGATGGCATCCCTTCTTAAGATTTACAATTCTACAAGAGATAGAAAACAAATAACAGAAATGTCCTCATACATTTACAGCTTGTCTATTTGTCTCAAACGTTGCAACTGAATTGCTAGATAATAGCTATGAGAAATAAATGTGTACATATCAAGGTATAGGTTTGTTACATGTGGACTAAATGAAATAACTGTTGACATGACAGATAATCGAGACTTAAATTTCATAACAAAGAAAAGTGTCTTGAAGACCTTCTGGGTTATTCACTAAACTCAGAATTTGTACAAAATAATAACGAACATCTAACCTGAGATAAAAATAGTTGATGTGGAATATGTTTCCAAGTTACTATAGTGACAGTCTACTTTTCCTCTATTTTACTGTTAGGAATTAATTTGTGTTAATGTTTACAGTTATACCTACAATTTCTTCTTCTGTCCTTAAACATTTCCATAAACATGTGCGTTGAAAAAGAAAAGGATGCGGAGAGAAATTACTGAGAGAAAAAAATCAGATATTGAGCAAAAGGGAAAACTGTACCAGATAAGAAAAGCAGAATAAAAACAAAATAAAAACAACCTTATAACATGTACACAGTCAACTGCATTTTTAAAGGTAACACTACCAGCTCCAACACATAGTTAATGCATTTTACAGCTTTATTTTTTGCATGCAGAATTTATATAGTTATGCAGCTTTCTGCCCTATTTCACCCATTCTAAAAAAATATTGAGAAACAATTGTAAAGCCTTTAATGGCACAGAACATCCATGTGCTTTTGGGTCAGTGGTTCTTAAATGATCACTATAGGGTCAGGAACACAAACATGTATTCCTGACCCTATAGTGTTAAAACCACCATCTAGCCCCCCTGGGCCCCTCATCCCTCCATAAATATAGCAAAATCTTACTGTATTCAAGCCTGAAGCTGTAACTCTGCATGCTGTTAGACTCAGAAAAACAAGCAGTCTGCTGACATCATCAGAAGTGGTAGCCTGATCCAATCACAGTGCTTCCCCATAGGATTGGCTGAGACTGACAAGGAGGCAGATCAGGGGCAGAGCCAGCATCATTCAAACACAGCCCTGGCCAATCAGCATCTCCTCATAGAGATGAATTGAATCAATGAATCTCTATGAGGAAAGTTCAGTGTCTGCATGCAGAGGGAGGAGACACGGAATGTTTGGATGCATTTTAGGCAGCCATGACCCAGGAAGGATCTCTAACAACCATCTGAGGAGTGGCCAGTAAAGTTATCACTAGGCTGTAATGGAAACACTGCATTTTCTCTGAAAAGACAGTGTTTACAGCAAAAAGCCTGAAGGTAATGATTCTACTCACCAATAAACTGTAGTTATTCTGGTGACTGTAGTGTCCCTTTAACGTCTAGGTTTGAACTCAAAGCAGACCCCCTATGCTTTTTGACTCCTTTTGGTTGGAAAAGCCACATTATCAGGGTTATTCACTAAATCAACTTTGACCTTTAATGTAAAATTCATTTTGAATTTGATTTCAATTCTTACTTTATTGAATAAACCCGGTGAAAGTAGCTAATTTATAACAAGAAACGGAAACAAAGGGATAAGCCAAGTAAACAATGAGTCCCACATTAGTGTCTTGCAAGTTTCTGATCAAAGAATTAAACATGATAAATTTCCGTCTTATTCCATATTAGGGAGATATTTTCCCAATTTGTCTGCCTTTTGCTAGCTGGTCTGCACCTGACAATTGATTAACACCATCACTGTTTGGTGAAGAGACCCTCATTGAACCGCTCACGTGTACATGGGGTTAATGTTGCTAATTGTGTTTCAGATACAAGTTGTCTTTTACAGTACGACTTACACTGTAAAATGCAGCAGTACATCACATTTCTACATATTTCATTAGCTTCTGTCTTTTGTCAGAGACTAATCCCAGCAAATCTTTCTGGATGAATGTGTGCATGTGTCCTTAAAGTAATAGCACAATACCTACCAGGAGGGTTCCATACCTCGTCATACATTCCCTAGTCCATTAGAGACCCAGTAGATTAAGATTATTGATTATACTTGCATGTTTGTGTCTGTCTGTCTGTCTGCATGTCTCTCTATCTGTCTGTCTATCTATCGGTCCATCTAGCTCTGTCTTTGTGTATCACCATTTAACTATATATTATGTACAAACATACCTTAAAATCAGGTCAGATTAGTGCAGTATATAAGCAGGATCGATAAACACAATAGTAATTTGAGAATGAAATTAATAGCAGACAATTCTTGGAAAGAGAAAATGAGACGGGAAGGCTGATTGAAAAAAACTAATCCTTGTATGTCCTCATCTTTATACAGAGAGCAGTAATCTGATGATCTATTGTCCTGTACGGAGGTTGGTTTATTTAGAACAGAAATTAACACAAATCAATATCCACTATGTGAGCGATAGTGTCCATACGCAAATCAAAACAATTAAATAATAAGCACACAAATAGAAATCAGCTGAAAATACAGAATCAATCGTGATAAAAATACTAAATATAAAGCAATAGGCCTGGGCTTACCAGAACACAATAAAGGTTACAAAACACAATAAATACATAGAAGAAGGTTATAATAACCAATTATTATGGTTAACTAAAATAATGTATCGCTAACTTTTTCCAATTTAACCTATTGGCTATTATAAGGTTTATTGTGTAAAACCAAGTTCTGGTTAGCACTGGCAAATAGTTTTATATAAATAAATGTCACAGCACTTCACCTGCTCGAAAGAGATCCTCTGGTAATATGGTTCTCATAGAGCGTTATTTAAATGATATCATGTGCTGAGGATAAAGCCCGTCGGATTAGTTAAGATAATAACTCCCACATTAGAGTTTTATTTTTACTAGTTTATGTCTCTCGTGTGAATAAAGGCTATTTACGTTGCATCATAAACACTGTGTAATCTGCAAATAAACTGTTGGCAATAATACACTTTGCCTATACAACAAACTATTCTCCTCTTAAAGAGACAGTACAGGCTGGAGGTTCTCATTATGTATCATGTAAAGGGCTCCACGGGGCAATGGCAATTTAAAAATAAAATAAAGTGCACCGTGGCATGTGTGGAGCCTGGCTCTACCGGTAAATGACACGCTGCTAGGCTGAACTCCATCTGCTGCGGACTACACTTCCCATGATGCTATTTGGCCGAGGAAGGAATGTAATATTGCAACGTGCTGTGGAATAGTTTGGCGCTATATAAAATGATAATATAAATAACGATAATAAAAATACTGATAATATAAATGATAACATAAATATTGATACTATAAATAATGATACTATAAATAATAATACAAATATTGATAATATAAATTTTGATAATATAATGATACTATAAATAATGTTAATATAAATAATGATAAAATAAATATTGATGCTATAAAAAAATGATACTATAAATATTAATATAAATATTGATAATATAATGATAATTTAAATATTGATACTATAAATAACTATACTATAAATAATAATTTAAATATTGATAATATAATGATACTATAAATATTTATACTATGAATAATTATATAAATATTGATAATATAATGATACTATAAATAATGATAATATAATGATAAAATAAATATTGATACTATAAATAATCATACTCTAAATAATAATGTAAATATTGATCATATAAATATTGATACTATAAATAATGATACTATAAATAATATAAATAGTGATAATATAATGATAATGTAAATATTTGTCCTATAAATAATTATACCATAAAGAATAATATAAATACTGATAATATAATGATACTATAAATATTGATACTATAAATAATGATACTATAAATAATAATATAAATATTGATAATATAATGATAATATAAATATTGATACTATAAATAATGATAATATAAATAATGATAAAATAAATCATGATAATGATAACATAAATATTGATACTATAAATGATACTATAAATAATAATATAAATATTGATAATATAAATATTGATATTATAATGATACTATAAATAATGTTAATATAAATAATGATAAAATAAATATTGATACTATAAAAAATGATACTATAAATATTAATATAAATATTGATAATAAAATGATCATTTAAATATTGATATTATAAATAATTATACTATAAATAATAATTTAAATATTGATAATATAATGATACTATAAAAATGTATACTATGAATAATAATATAAATATTGATAATATAATGATACTATAAATAATGATAATATAATGATAAAATAAATATTGATACTATAAATAATTATACTCTAAATAATAATATAAATATTGATAATGTAAATATTGATACTATAAATAATTATACTATAAATAATAATATAAATATTGATAATATAATGATACTGTAAATAATGATACTATAAATAATAATATAAATATTGATAATATAATGATAATATAAATATTGATACTATAAATAATGATAATATAAATAATGATAAAATAAATAATGATAATGATAATATAAATATTGATACTATAAATAATGATAGTAGTAATGAAAAAGGAGAAGAATTGAGTGCCCTAATAAAACTTAAGACATAACCTTTAATAGTTTTGATAATAAAAATAAAGCAAGCTTAAGACTTAGCCCAAAAATATCTGGCATTTGGTAATTTATATTATCACAGTGTGGCAAACCTAGCCACTCGGACTATAACTGGACACTGTGCCTTTAAGGGTTGCCTATAGGTCTGGAGAGAGATGCATTGTACCTGTATGTGCCTGCTTCATGTATTCCCTGCATTTCCTGTACCTATCTGTTCCGCCGAATGCAAATGGCGGTTTGTATGGGGATTCCCGTTCGTTTCGCGAACGGCACTTTGGAAGGCCGTTCGTGAAACGAATGCAATACCCCCTAATAGCCCACACACTTAGAGGCGTGTGGCGCTAGTTAACCGATTGCAACATTGTTGCAATCGGTTATTAGAGGCTCTCCTGGGTGGCCGTCGTTCGACTACCGACCATGCGGCGGGCGGCCATCTTGGATCCCTGGTTCGTTAGCGGGTCCGTGTCGTCGAACGCATAGCATTCCCAACAGTTATTCGACGGCACGAACACCGTTAAGCCTCCAGGACGTTCGGGAGTTTCAGGACCAGGTTCACTAAAGACAATCGGTTCTTTTCATGTGTTTTGAAAGAAAGGTGTTTTCGGTGCGGCGTTCGGTTATTTTAGCTGGGATCTGAGCGGCAATCTCACGAATGATGCGCCCAGACCCCAGCTATCTACCGAACGTCCATTCGTGTAAATCCACCGTATATTGTACCAACTGTGGATTTTTGTGTAAATTGCCGGTTCTGCTGCACGAGGGGATAATCCCCTTAACGGTGCATTCTGGGAGGGTGATCCCTCTCGTGCAGCGGTGCCTGATGGGAGAAATATGTAGTACAGTAAGTCCCCCATGTAGTCCCCTCCTGTACAACCCCTGTAATGTCTGTTTGGAAACCCCTTGCATGGGGAATTGCATAAATACTGTGGCCTGTGATTAAAACCTCAGTTGACTCCCAGCCTATGTGTCGTCTAGTTCTTGGGAAGGAAGGGTTACTACAGTGCTGTTTGGATTATTATATGCTGAT
Organism: Pelobates cultripes; assembly: GCA_933207985.1. Classification (NCBI taxonomy): domain Eukaryota; kingdom Metazoa; phylum Chordata; class Amphibia; order Anura; family Pelobatidae; genus Pelobates; species Pelobates cultripes. The sequence goes on along the minus strand of OW240920.1, from coordinate 3,643,323 downwards.
TCCCTGGATTATCCTTTGTTGTTCCTGTTACCCAGCGGAGATATCGTGGATCATACTGCCTCTCCGCTACAATTGGTGGCAAGCGACGGGATTGAATTTACACAGTAAAGCAACGTTCGGCAGATTTTTAAACGAATCAAGGAACAAGCATTCGGGAATCAGCGCATTCGAATAAACCTCACGAACAGCAGGTGAATGGGAACAGACTACACCCTGCTAAAACGGAGCACATTAAAGGAGCTGCTGGAAGCAAGAGGAGCAATCGCCAGTAACAAGGCAAAGGCTGTCCTAATAACGGAGCTCATGGAAGGAGACAGAGCCGCAGCTGCTGCAGCACCTCAAATGGAGGGACAAACCAACGAATTTACAGCGGAATTCCGAGCACGAATGGCTTTATTTCCTGAACCACCATCTACAGAGATGATTAACCGGCTGTTCGCTGATGTACAGG
>OW240920.1:3602618-3642772 GCA_933207985.1 Pelobates cultripes | reverse complement strand
ATCAGCAAGATTTCTGCTCTCAGGTATCTTTTATACAGTTAACGAGGTGAGACTAGGAGAACTCTTAGAAATCCTGCAGTGCCTGCAAGGTCCCCCTCTCAGGAAAGCACATGTACAGACCCGTCTGAGCCAATGGACATCTGAATGATTCAGAGGAGAACTGGGTGGAAGTGTTGTGAACAGATGAGACTAAAATTGAGCTCTTTGGCATCAACTAAAATCACTGTGTTAGGAGGAGGAGGAATGCTGCCTATGACCCCAAGAACACCATCCCCACAGTCAAACATGAAGGTGGAAACATTATGCTTTGGGGTTGTTTTTCTGCTAAGGGGACAGGACAACTGCACCGCATCAAAGGGATGATGGACGGGGCCATGTACCATCAAATCTTGGGTGAGAACCTCCTTCCCTCAGTCAGGGCATTGAAAATGGGTCATGGATGGGTATTCCAGCATAACAATGACCCAAAACACACAGCCAAGGCAACAAAGGAGTGGCTCAAAAAGAAGCACATTAAGGTCCTGGAGTGGCCTAGCCAGTTTCCAGACCTTAATCCCATAGAAAATCTTTGGAGGGAACTGAAGGTCCCAGCTGCCAAACAGCCTCAAAACATTAAAGAATTGGAGAGGATCTGCAAAGAGGAGTGGGACAAAATCCCTCCTGAGATGTGTGCAAACCTGGTGGTCAACTACAGGAAAAGTCTCACCTCTGTGATTGCCAACAAGGGTTTTGCCACCAAGTACCAAGTCAAAGGGGTCAAATACTTATTTCACTCATTGACATGCAAATCAATTAATAACTTTTTTGACATGCGTTTTTCTGGATTTTTTTTTTTGTTATTCCGTCTCTCCCTGTTAAAATACACCTACCATTAAAATCATAGACTGATCATTTTTGTCAGTGGGCAAACGTTTAAAATCAGCAGGGAATTAATTACTTTCCCCCCTCACTCTATATTATTGGCAAATGTGGTAAAATAATGTTATTTTATTGTTTATTGTACCAGGCAGGTGTGGGTTCACATTACGGTCCATGTGACCTTAACTTGGCTGGTGGCTCTTCATTAAGAGAGCCCTGTGAAAAAATTGTATAAAAGTCAGTTAAACCACAGAGCCAAAAGTAATGAATCCAATTGTAGCTGGTGCACAGAGAAACATAACCACAGAAACTCCAACAATATCCACAAGTTTTCAAGATATTAGCACAACATGAAAGTTCTCATTACGATGTAGGTTTACTTCCTGTAACATCATATAAGAATAGAGCAACACTTCTGTTTTATCACCTTCATTTGGCTCTGCTCTAGCTTGGCTCTAAAGGCAGAACTTTGCTACATTCTTGTGTGGCATTGCATGGAATAAACTTACAAGGTCACGAGAACCTACATGATAAACTGGATTTAAAAATATATGTATATTAATCTGTCAGAATATTTTTTTGTGATTTTACATTTTAGAAATGAGCTAACCCATCACTAATCTCTAATTCTCTTTCAGCTCTCAAACTATGCATATTAATACTACAAATCCCACAATGGTGACGTACTTCATTATTAATGGCATTTCTGACCATGCTGAGCTACAGGTTCTGATCTTCCTCCTGGTTCTGCTGATTTATCTCATCACCCTCAGTGGTAACATGACCATCCTTCTGCTGGTCTGCTTGGATCGTCATCTTCACACTCCCATGTACTTCTTCCTGGGCAACCTATCCGTTCTAGATATGTCTTCTACAACTGTGACGCTACATAAAATTCTAGCTCACTTTATTTCTGGCAACAAGACCATTTCATTCAATGCCTGTATGACCCAAGTGTACATATTTGCTTCATTAACTGGTCAAGAGCTCCTGATTCTGACAGCCATGGGATATGATCGTTATGTGGCTATCTGTAACCCATTGCGGTATCACATGGTCATGAATCATACAACATGTGCCTTGTTGGCTATTGCATGCTGGATGTTTGGTTTTTTACAAGTTATTCCTCCTGTAGTGATATTATCTAGATTTTCATGTTATACGTCCAATGAAATTAACCACTTTTTCTGTGATATGGTCCCTCTTATGAGGCTCTCTTGCAGTGACACGTCTCTCTTACAACTGCTAAACCTCACGGAAGGATTGATACTTTCAACCATGACTCCTTTTTGTCTGACTTTCGCCTCTTATGTTTTTATTATTTTAACCATAACTAAAATCCCCTCCAGTGCCGGGAGACGCAAAGCCTTCTACACGTGTTCGTCACACCTCACAGTTGTCATCTTTCTTTACATTATCCTTGCATGTCAATATGTTACACCACCTTCTACAAGCTCCGTAGAAGTCAACAAACTGTTCTCCTTGTTTAACACAGCAGCAATTCCCTTATTAAATCCTCTAATCTACAGCCTAAAAAATAAAGATGTGAAATCAGCTCTTAGACAGAGAATAAGATGGTTTAAACACATCAAGCAAATGGGGTAAAATGGAAAAAAAATGTTTTGCTCAGATTGTTTGTTCTAACTCAAGTTTCCTATTGCTGAAACTATGAAGACAATCATCACTTGTTCACTGCGGTTATGAAATTGTAGAGAATGTTTTATCCATTTTTGAACATCTACCAGAATGCTTCACTGCATTACAAGAAACAAGTTCAGTCACGTTAAAACACTAGAGAACCTCTTATTTATCTAGAAGTACTGTATTATATATAGAGAAAAACAATAGATGAATCTGATAGAGTAATGCGCCTACACTGTGCTATTTAATATAAACAATTTGATGAAAGGTTATTATAAATGTATTCATATTGTGTCTTGATTGCACTGATGAAGTTATTTGTTTGTTTAATGTTATATATTTTTTTGGATCTGAGATTAATGTGGTAAAACCTCCAAGTCACCAGGAGCACTGTTCATTATTTGCCATGTCCAGTTACTTAACACATACAGTATCATTGGCAGTGAAACATATATAATATCATCATGTAAGGCTGAAAAGGTAATATCACTGACGACTCTGATGATCACTGTGTCCCTTTTCACTTAGCTCTGCATGCATTGATGGTTTTTGATCAAAAACTGGGTCCCCATCCACAGTCAATGGGTCCTTGTGCCAATTCAATGGGTCCTTATGCAAATTCAATGGGTCCCCGTGCAAATTCAATAGGTCCTTATGCCAATTCAATGGGTCCTCGTGCGAATTTAATGGGTCCTCGTGCCATTTTAGTGTTGGAACAAACACATTGTACTCATCAGGTACCAGACAACAGGCCATACTATATACATTAACATGGCAAATCATGGTGATGGAGGCCACTGATTAGAGTCTAATGAAGATGTTTTGCATAATTGTTGTTTAGATATCTTACATTATCAGTAAGAATTATTCACTGAGTCAATGTTAGAATTGAAGAATGGTCCCTAAGCTAATACTATGTACATAGCCTGTCAATAAAAAGTAACATACACATTAGACTTGGGGATTCATTTCTTTATGAACTGCAATTATCCTGAATTTGGGCTGATCATTAAAATGTTTGAACTCCGAGCTGAAATTTAGCAAAATCATGAACCGAACGAAACATATAAGGGATGAGCATTTTAAATCATGATTTGGAATTCCACCTAAGGTGAAAAAAAAGAATGATGTTGAGGGGACAGACACTAAAAGATGATTATATTCAAAGATCAAGTGAGACGTGACCAACAGAGGGAAAAAGGGGACGCATTAAAATAAATAAATATATATATTTATTTTACCACTACTTTTCTTTTTCCCTCTCTTGGTCCCTTTTTCTCACTTCTGTTAACCAAACAGTGGAAACATATCAGAGTACTGCAAATATTTTCATAGTAGGTAAATTATATATATCTATATTGTAGTACATGTTCCCATTTTATTTGCCTGTTTAACATCACAGATATGTTTTCCTGTATTTCTTTAATGAAATTCCAACCTGAGTTGAACTGCTTTATATAGCTGAAGTTTGGTTTTCCCAATTTTTTTTATTTTCAGCAAAAGTGATTTGTCCAAGTCTAATACACATTAATTAAGCCTATCAAAGGTGGGAAGAACTCATACACCAACCTATAGAAAGAGTGCAGACCCAAACAAAGGGCACCGGCCTTCACACATTATTTCTATATATGTAAACCTGGTTTCTAGGGCGTATGCTTGAGGTAGGAAGGCAGCTGAAACACCCCAATCAGAGTTTCTCAATTCCGGTCCAGTAGAAAGTACATTAAACAAGAAGAGGGTGTACTGCCTTGATGTATTTCTTGTGGTAGGGTAGTCTCAGAGGTAGATGGATATGAAAAAACAGAAGAATACTGAAGAATATTGTGTCGTATATCTTGCGTAAAGCAATACAAAGTAGTAAAATAACACTTAACGCGTTTCACTTCTCATACAAATACAAATACTACTTTGTATTGCTTTTATTATTTTACGTACTAGTGTATTTAAATAAAGTAGCAATTTGCTAACCTGTGTGGACTTCACTCTGACCTTCCGTGGAGCTTGGGACCACATGTTTCTCTGGTGGGGAAATTACCCTAAATGATGATTTAAGGTGGATTGAGCAAAACCTGATTTTTGCTCTCTTTTTGAGAGTACCTCTTCTTATTGTATTATTTTAGTAAGAAAAGAAATGAGATCGAGACAATATTCAAACTGGTACACTGGAGACGGGGGTAACCCCAGATAAGAAACTATTATGAGTAGACAAAGAGTAGTGTACCAGTGGGGACTGGGATATAATATACTCTAAATAAGAGTGCCAGACTAGGAACAGCTAAATGACTTCCAGACTAGGAACAGTTAAAAATAAATAAAAAAATAAATTGTATTAAATAATATAATGTAAAGCTAATAATATACAAGGTGCTCATGTGCAATAAGTGAGTGAACCAACAGGTGTGTGATAGATAGATCAAACAACCAGTTACTTTATTAACGTGAAATTCTGCTACTCATGTAAGGTTAGTCTCAACAGATCAAACTTGCCTGTTTGCAATGATATTGAACTGCCTCTTACTGGTAGTATGAGGATAGGTATGTGAATAGCAATTTGCTAATAACCCGTTAGTACTGATTGATGTAAAATTGCCAGGTAACAAAACAATCTGATATCGATATTACCTTGCATACGTCTGTGCCAGGGTATATCTCAGTAAAATACAGCAAGAGGGGGAAATGGCAAAGCAATAGGAATATACGTTGGGGAGAATTGGGGAGGAGTAAACTAAACGGTTTGTCAGAGGAGATGCTCAATCTATAAATCAGCGGAGTGGCTATCTGACTATGTGACAGGAAGATAACTGGTGTAACCAAGGTCATATACACTAATGTTTTGACCGATAGCTTTATTTGGTATTGCTGATTAAAACAGAAATTCGAGTAGTGCTATCGGAACGGAATAATAAGTACTAAGATCTTCGCTGCTTTAGTGATCTCTATAAATTCCCTCCCGTGCCTAAACCAGAACCTCTTTTCCCATACTCTATGTCAGGTTTGTCAAGGTAATTCTCCAGTGCTTACAAGCTGGTCCCACACTTAGTGGCTATCTGAGTGTATGAGAGGAAGGTAACAAAATATGAAGTACTGTGGTGAGTTCTATGAGACCTTTGCTGCAAGAGCAATCTATATAAATTCTCTTTCATGCCTAAACCGGCATATCTTTCTATTCCCACACTTGATGTCAGGTTAGCCAGGATAATTCTCACATGCCTTCAAGGGCACCTAAAATAAGTCCCACATTTAATGGCAGTGAAAAGGAATAGATAGCTACTCGAAAAACTCTACAACTTTCCTCCCGTGCCTTCAAAGGAACCTATTGCTAGTCCCACTGAATACTAATTGTAACGGACCGTTTTGCACAAAAGGGGAAAAAAAAGTTTAGGCGATCGACCCCCTTTTCGGAGATGCAGGCACAGCTACTGCAGAACACCAAACACACGAACCGCCAATAAGTGAATGCTCCAAACTCCCAAACGGCATACAAGGGAATAAGGTAGCACTCCAAATACACGAACAGGAACCATACGAATTGCTGCTACCAGACGAACAGGAAAAGCTCCCAAGCGGCTTACACTCCTGGCAATCAGTCCTTAGCAGCATACAGTAAATCCCCCCAAAGACGAGACAAGGCTCCGTGTTGAGGGTCAAGCAGTGGTCTGTTTAATGAGGGCTACCTGCCCAGTATTTATGCAGGTCTCCCACCTGGTGGACACTCCCCTAGGGGACCAAATGGGAGACTGTGACAAGGGACAGACAAGCAGACAAATAGGACACACAGTCACAGTATTTCCCACAATGCATCCTGGCTTCCTCCCCTCTGCCTTGGGAGATAATTGGGAAGTAACTCAATTATCTCCCAAGACAAAGGCAAAACTCCATTACACATGTGGGGACACAAAACCAGTATTATACTTTAAAATACATAAAGTAACATTTACTACATAAAACACAGACATGTAACATATCCCCAGATAGCTCAGGTCTGAGTGCACATTATTAGGTGAATGGCACTCAGACCGCATGAATACAGTTTAATCGCCATGGAGCTAAAGTCTTTACACAGTCAGTTTCATACGAATGGGCTCCATGGGATTCCTATCTGGGGTATAATACATTCGAACAAAAATACCGAACACCGGGCCGTTCGTGCACTTCCACCGAACAAGAAGGGAGGTCGGCGGCTCCAGCGGTGTTCGCGCAAAACTGTGTCCGATTTTAGTTTCATGAAAATAGAGGCGAACACCGCTGTGCATTCGTATGTTTTAAAATGGCCGCGACCTCGTGTTCGGGATTCGAATGGCGGCCACCCAGCATTCATCAATTAAGCTGCGGTTAACCGCAGCTTCAGGGAGGTTAATTGCCGGCACACTCCAGCTCCCAGGTGGTCTCTTCATTCATGCGGTTGTTCGGTAGATTGAAACTACCGAACAACCGGCAGAAAAGCACGAATACAGCTTTTCTGCAGGCAAAATAAAGTCTTTTAAAAGGGGGCCATAGTCCAAAGGCAGCAGGCGAGCAACCAGGCTTCTCCAATGCAATGTGGCGAGATTGGTCTCGTCACACTAATATTGCATGATCCCTAGAGAACTGAGCATGATCACTTTGTGAATAAGTGAATAGATTAAAACATCAATGTGGTGGCACGTCAGTGTGCTATCATTAGATCATCAGTATAGCACTAACAGGGCCCCTCGAGGCAGGAAAGTTGTTGAGTTTTTCGAGTAGTAACATATTTTAGGTGTCCTTGAAGGCACGGGAGAATTATCCTGGCTAACCTGACATTGAATGTAGGAATAGAAAGATATGCCGGTTTAGGCACGAAAGACAATTTATATAGAATGCTCCAGCAGCAACGGTCTCATAGAACTCACCACAGTACTTCATCTTTGTGTTACCTTCCTCTCATACACTCAGATAGCCATTAAGCGTGGGACCACACTTGTAAGCACTGGAGAATTACCTTGACAAACCTGACATAGAGTATGGGAATAGAGAGAGGTGCTGGTTTAGGCACAGGAGGGAATTTATAAAAAATCATATTTGTCTACTTATATTCTTTTATTTACATCAACAACAGTGAGCACCATATTTTTTATTTTTTATTCTTACTGTTTATATATTAAGTTTATATATTTTCTACCAACCTACCAACAAACCAGTGAGACCATCAAGGTGGGGTGGACACCACTCAGTCACCATACTTAGATGGAGTTCCTCTGCATGGAAGCACGTATCCCTAGGTGACGATTGTACTGCCCAAGCACATTCAGATAGAGCTAGCTTTGCTCTACAAAGTGCAATTCTATTTGTTATATTCTTACTTTATGCAAGACATGCTCCACTATATTCTTCTGTAATCTTCTGATTTTAAATATCCCACTACCTCTGAGACTACATCTACCTCAAGAAACACATCATGTCGGTACAACCCTCTACTTATTATTTAAACAGTACCTATATAGATATATACATATAATAAAATAAAGACTGGGACAATGATTCTGCTTTACAAAGTTGACAAATCTATAAAATAACCTCCTCATTAACAACAAAGGGCTGAGTAATTTTTTAACTCCACGATTTAACCACAATTAAAATTGAACTTTTATTAGATTACAATATGGCAATATTATGTTTAATCACCTTTCTAAATAAATAAATAAAAATGTTATATTATTAATAATGGACAGACTCTGATGTGAATACCTTATTAATTTGGCATGTGTCTGTTGAGTAGGTTAAATGAAAACCCATGGCGATGTTCTTTGTACACCTGAGATTAATTAAAAGAAAAGAAAAACAATTATTAACCATTGGATGAACAAGCAGGATATCCGATATATATAGATATCTGATGGGTGGACTACTGTCCATTATCCAAAAGAGCAGATTCAGGTTTTAAAGAAAACACTACAGTGATATCACAGTCATTAATTCTTTAACACAGGAGTAAAATAATGAATATTATGGTTTTAGTGTTAGATTAACTAGTAAAGCCACCAAAAGCTGAAAACTGCAACGAATGTCAAGGCGGACATTCCCAACCTGTTTGTCCAGTGGCGTTTCTCCACTGGGAAGGTTCTAGGGTTCTACGGAAGATTGAGAAGAATGTCGAGAAGATGTGATAGTTTTAGAAGTAATTAGTACACACTGTAACCATCGCAGAATCATCCTTAGCAGGTAAGTGAACACACCTCAGGTTATATTGCAATCTGGACACAGGATTTGTTGTGAGTTGTGTTTTTTAAGACACCACAACAAGGTTAGAAATGAAACAAATAGGTGCCTGAATGCTATTTCCACCTCAATTACTTTAGTCTACATTTTTCACTCATTGTTTATGGAATGAACTGATTAGTACGTTTTCTGAGTACGACCATCTCTTGTGTTAGGTAAAGGCTGAAGCTTGCTGGCTGTTTAGATGAGTGAGTTGGTCGTGGACCTCTGTACGGGAGTCAATGCATTCATAGTTAATGTTGGAGGCAGGCTGTAGCAGTATTTTTAAGTTTCTGTATTTTAAAGGGTTTTCCTGCATAGTCTCTTTTGGAACCTCTGTTGCCCAGACATATAACCACATGCTAGATACTTTATTTAATGTTATGCCTCTTTAAATTATACTGAAAGGAAGTCATATTACATTTATATGGTGTTTGTTCACAAAACTTGGCGGGATAGTTAGTGACAAACTGACTGAAGGGGAACATTCTTGGTTTAAAAAATGCCAAACTGGGAAAAATTTCATTTTAGATATATTTCAAGCTCCTTTTTTTAATTGTTATATCATCATTATTATTGTTACGTTGCAGTGTCTAATTTGTGAGTGATCCAAACAATTTCATGACAAACATGGGGAGACTCTAGTAGAGAACATAAATGTATCACTTGTGATTGAGTAACAAAACCCTGCACATATCATGTCATAAAATCTCACAACGTTTACTGGACTGACAGTAATTTGGAAAGAAATAGCTAGCAAAGCAAATTGCATGGTATAGCATGCGATAACAAAAATATTACAAAACATTTCATTATTAAAATTGTAATCATTAATGTATAACATACAATAACCTGTGAGGTCACTAAAAATATGTATTCATTTTTATACAACTTTTATAGCCATAGTGTGAGTTTATTGCAAAGTATTTCACAGCTATTATTAGCTACAAACACTGCTCTACCTCTAACTTTACACAAATTCTATCACTAAATAATATTTCAATAAAGATCAGTTTGTATTTATTTAGAATGAATAAAATATAAAATGTATTACACGGTTGATCCTGTATTATTTAAGGCTAACCAAAACTACCCAAAATGAATTTCATATAAACATCCTGATTTTGGGAATGCCCCTTTACACCGGGGATATTTATAAATATATCAGAGGGAATGCGGTTCTTCTGATACATATATAGATATATAATAAAAGTCACAGATATCAAAACTGTTACAAAAAAAAGTTAAGATTTTTTTAAAATGCAGAAATGTCAGGGATTTTTGCTCAGGGTTTTTAAGATTTTCTTTGCCATTTATCACCCATTATTTGAATAAATATGGCAATGTTTAGATTTTTGTTTTATAAATATGTACAAATAAAACATTTTTTTTTTTGCTGTGAACTTGATGGTCAGGATTGTCAGACATATAATGCCTAGAAAATATTTACAAATATCCCTCCAGAATTTGTATGAAATTGTACCTCCTCCCTCGTCACACAGTACAAAAACCAGAGACACATTTTAAAAGTTTTTTTTTTTTTAGCAAATCGAGATAACCTTGATTGAGCACTGGGGGAGGACTGTCCAAAAGGAAAGATAATATATATTTTGCCCATTCTCACTTTTTGTCTCTTCCAAACTGTGTGACGTGTTTGTACATGACTAGGGTCTCCCTAATTCTAAATGATAACCCAGTGGTGGGACCTTGCTCGCTGTGCCTCACTAGATCTCGGCTCCACCTCACTGATGAAACCGAGAAGGTGAAAATAATTGAAGGTTGCTGTTATGTTCAGGGGAAATCTGCGGGCATTTTTCTGGTCCCAGAGATCCGATACACATAGTGTAGGATTCAAGGGCAATCTATATTGGGGTTTTCCATTCCCAGCACTTTTTCATTCCATTTTGGCTTTTTTAATATTTTAAATAAACTAATAAATGTGTCAATATAATGACAGCCATAATAGGATAGATAGTGGGCAACCCAGACATACACAGCACATGCAAGACAAGCATTATACACTATGTTCAGACTCTGCAGAACACAACATTTTATTTAATACAATACTGCTCCTAAATTTGTTTTCATGTATTAGCCCGTACAAGCAGTTGTAGTTTTTTTTAAGATATTTCAAGGTCTCGTTATTTGTATGCATTTCCGTGAGGTAAATTTGATCTCTTTAATTCCTCAGATCAAAAAATTAATGCACATGATTCCCACAAATCAGACCACAGTGACCCATTTTATTATCAAGGGAATTTCTGACCATCCAGAGTTGCAAGTTCCCATCTTCCTCCTGGTTCTACTCATTTATCTCATCACTCTTGGTGGCAACATGACCATATTCCTTGTGATCTGTCTGGATCGTCGTCTTCACACTCCCATGTACTTCTTCTTGGGCAACCTGTCCGTCCTGGACATGTGTTCAACCACCTTGACTCTACACAGAGTACTTCTTATGTTCCTTGATGGGGGAAACACAATATCTTTCCTCGGTTGTATGGCACAGATGTATATTTTTGCATCTTTTATTGGTCACGAATTGTTAATACTCACAGCCATGAGTTATGACCGTTATGTGGCAATCTGTCACCCATTACGTTACCACACAATAATGAACGGCAGGGTTTGTGTTTGCCTTGCTGCGTCCTGCTGGGTTTTGGGTTTTATGCAAGTTCTTGCCCCTGTTGTCATATTTTCAGGTTTCTCCTGTTATAGAACCAATGAAATCAACCACTTCTTTTGTGACATTGTCCCCTTGATGGAAATAACCTGCAACGACACTACTTTTTTGGAGACCATAGTTTTTATAAATGGACTTTTTGTTATAACCCTAATTCCTTTTGTTCTGACGTTTATTTCTTATGTTTTTATTATTTTGACCATCCTCAAAATTCGGAGCAACACAGGGAAGCAGAAAGCCTTCTACACCTGTTCCTCCCACCTGACGGTCGTCATCCTTCTCTACATAATCCTCGTCTGCCAATACCTGACACCGTCGTCAACTGACACCTTGAACTCCAAAAAGTTTTTCTCTCTGTTTAACACAGCTGCTGTACCTATGTTAAACCCACTGATTTACAGCCTGAAAAACAGTCAGGTGCAGTCAGCTATGAGGAGAAGATTATGTTGCAGCATATTGTAATAAGTATGAAGAAATCGATTCAGCTATGTAAAATGTGAAGAAACATTATTCTACTGCTTTGTGTTCTAAAATGACAATGGACGCTACCAGGAGATAAACAGAGCAAAAACGTAATAGTCTGAGAGTGGTACATTGGGTGCATCCGACATTCACTGACCTCAGCAATTGTACTGATGATAAAGGAGAAGCGTAGTGAGAACTGGATATGAAAAACGATTAGAGTGCTGTTTTTGTCTGCCCATGTCCCTGTAGTGCAGTTTCATATTGTCGCTGGAAGGAGGGAAAATTCCAATTTCTTCTATCAAGAAAACTAGTTTAGATTCTCAACAGATTTTATCTCTCAGAGAGTGCATATAGAAATTCTATATATTATTAAAAAAAAAATACATATATATATATGTGGGTGGGTGGGTGTGGACCTGATGAAAGTCTGTTTGAGGACCAAATCGCTGACATAAAATTATTTCTTCATAATTTTATAAAAGACCACTGAGTGTGCTATTATTTATATTATAACCGGAGGTCTGGCACAAGGATTATACATGCAATCATTGAGTGCCCCCATCTGATTTATATAATATACATACACTGTATGCAAATTGCACTTACAATATCTCCCTCTACTGTAATGTAACCTGTAAAGTGCTGAGTACACCTGTTAGCGCTATATAAATAAAATATACATACACTGTATACCTACTGCACTTACTGTACCTCCCTCTACTGTAATGTAACCTGTAAAGTGCTGAGTACACCTGTTAGCGCTATATAAATACAATATACATACACTGTATACCTACTGCACTTACTGTACCTCCCTCTACTGTAATGTAACCTGTAAAGTGCTGAGTACACCTGTTAGCGCTATATAAATAAAATATACATACACTGTATACCCACTGCACTTACTGTACCTCCCTCTACTGTAATGTAACCTGTAAAGTGCTGAGTACACCTGTTAGCGCTATATAAATAAAATATACATACACTGTATACCTACTGCACTTACTGTACCTCCCTCTACTGTAATGTAACCTGTAAAGTGCTGAGTACACCTGTTAGCGCTATATAAATAAAATATACATACATTGTATACCTACTGCACTTACTGTACCTCCCTCTACTGTAATGTAACCTGTAAAGTGCTGAGTACACCTGTTAGCGCTATATAAATATAATATACATACACTGTATACCTACTGCACTTACTGTACCTCCCTCTACTGTAATGTAACCTGTAAAGTGCTGAGTACACCTGTTAGCGCTATATAAATAAAATATACATACACTGTATACCCACTGCACGTACTGTACCTCCCTCTACTGTAATGTAACCTGTCAGCATTCTATAACCTTTTATTTCTCAAATTTCTCTTTAGAATGTTGTTTTTTTCATTTTTTTTTTATAATTGTGAACAGTACGTTGAAGACTGAAAGCGTCCATTTTATTTCGGACCCTGGGACTTTAAACAAAGCATTATTCTCCTTCTTTGTTGTAAAACTAGAATCCCTTTAATAATCTGTCTGTGGTTATGGATAATCAGATGAGGATCAGAGTCCACAATCTGTCAGTTTTCCATTCATTGTTGATGCTATACTGAGGAATGTGCCTTACCCCTAATATAGAACGCCAATGGGGGTTAAATGGGGTCATATCATCCTAGAAATAAAACGGATGTTTATGGGTCAGTAAAAATACACTGTAACCGTTATAGTAATCAGTTCCTTTTAGGTCCTCTGCAGGCTGACAGCTGTTTTTAATGTATGCGTAACATGTATGACATAAAACGAAGGCATGAAAAATAAGTATATATAAATTAAAAAAAATGAAAATTGAACTGAACTGAAATGACTTTCCATCCAATGAAAATGTCTTGGGTTGAGACGGAGACTCGCAATATATGACCCATACAGGATGTTCTATTTTACCCAGATCATAGCAATTCCCAGTCCAGTGAATACATCCTAATATTTAAAACAAAATTATGCCTGTTTGCATGGCCTTATCTGCATATGTTGTTTCATATAAAACATGTTAAATGACTGATGTTATATATAATGTGTGTTTTATATCTAACACAGCCCTGAGCCCGGCAACATATTTAATGGTCTTTGGTTTTTTAGTGCCTATACAATTGAAGATTATGCTAGCTCTAGTGTACTAATAATCTTAATTCTAATAATGACAGGAGGCGAGTATTTTGCATATCTCTCTTTTTACTAACTCCATACAGCAGTAAAGAAACACATAGTAAAAAGAACCAATCACAGGAGAGCAGGATGTACATAAGGCAATGTGACCTCATCATTTCCTCTTTCAGAAAGCGACAACAAGCAGAAGTGAATATATAGCAAATAATAAAACTAATAATAACTCCCAGTTCCCATGTGCGAAGGAGCAAACTTCCAAAGAATTCTATACGAACAACGAAAAAGAGTTCAGGGTTGAGACAAATCCAAAGGATAAAATCTCCAATAGTTTCACGTGAACTGACAATTATCTTCAGAGACGAATCATACTGAAAAGAGAATGTGTGGCAGGTTTAGACATAGTCACGAACATGTAACTCCAATTAACGTATCACCTTACATCCCATTGGAGAATATAGTAACTATAATCTGATAACTGAGTAATTTTACCACATGACAGGAGGCTTCGTATTTTGCATTTTTAACGCTGAGAAAAGAGTATAGAACTAAATAAGAGTCCTACGGTGTGCCGAGAGACCCAGTATTCGGAGTTGTGGGGAGGTCTTCCCCGTTGAGCGCCCAGGTATACACCATCTAACGGGAAATTATACAAGACCAAGTCTGACCGTTTGTCATCAGGATGTTTATTACCGTAGAGTGAAAGGAGAACTACCTCCACAACTCATAGACTGGAGAGGTATGTCATTAGATAGTTGGTATTCTAGAGGATCCTAGTCCCTTGGGCGTCCTCAGGTAGTGATACGGACTGCAGTTCCGTCTCCATCCTCACATAAGGGATGAAGACTGTACCAGACAGGCTGGGAATGTCCAGATGTAGGGGTAGGGTCATCACATCCCTGGGTTCGCAGATTCCCAAGAGGTCCCAGGCAGTCTGCAATTGTCCGCTGACTTGCCAAGAAACCCCCAAAGCGGGTCCAGGTCCCCAGGTAGCCGACCCTCCCGGGATAGAAGATTTGAGTACCCTAGGGCTCCATGAGGAATTGTCGGTGATAAATGTAGCAGGAGAAGATCCTCGCCTGCTCAAGTATTTCTGTAGACCTTGTAAGCATGAGAAGCATAAGTCCTTCGGGGAGGTCCGGTCGGACGGAGCGCAATCACCATCGTGCCTCGACTTATACTGTGACT
The DNA here is from genome assembly GCA_933207985.1 of Pelobates cultripes. NCBI lineage: Eukaryota > Metazoa > Chordata > Amphibia > Anura > Pelobatidae > Pelobates > Pelobates cultripes. The sequence continues at coordinate 3,627,576 of OW240920.1, read as the reverse complement.
AGTGGTAATATCCAAATCAGTCGGCCCCTATGAGATGTGTCTCCCCCGGGAGACGGGTTGATCTTCTGTGAAGAAGACGGGGATCAAAGGAGCCTACATGTTGTCTGATAAACGTGAGTTGGTCCATCCCGGTGGATGTGAAACCTAACCGCCTAATCTGTGGTTACCTGCAGTAGGGTGCAGCCAATCTAGTACTTCTTTATCAATCCATGTATTGTGAAGTATAGGACCAAGAAGTCTAGGTATACAATGTACAGGGTCACGTGGTGCCGTGGAGAGTCATGCGGATATTCCCAAGTCGTGGAATAGTGTACAAATCCTCTGAGCGAAAAGTCTTCTACAAGTCTGGAGGTTCCAGACGGTTCTTGGATGAACGTGGGTGTTGACGAGTTTTCAGTTCCCTGGAGTGATCTGAATGTGGTTCTCTCGGAAGAGAGTGTCTCGAATTCCCCACCTGTGTTCATTACTTCTTTCGGTAGTTTATCAGGGCCCACCAGGCTCCGAGCTACTGGATCGGGAAGGAGAGGATGTCCCCTGAAAACTGGGTAAGGTGGTTGAGCGGGAAGGAAGAAGACCATCCTGACGTGTTTTTAGGTCCTGAACGCAAGTCCGTTGACTACGTGAAAGTGGTCTTCCCCAGGATTGAGTGCCTTTCACCAAGATGTGGTGAAATCCCCTGTGGATGTAGTAGGAGGTATCTGGAGCACCATTGGTTGACCTATACCTATATGGGTAATAGAGCTAGTGGTAGCGGATCTCGGGTCAGATGTCCCGAAGCGGTCACCGGCTCTGTTGCCAACCGGTTCCAAAGAACCCGGCAAGCGTGGGTCGCAGCCAAATAAAACAGAATGGATGAGAGCACAATCCGTTTCATTGTGCGCTATGCACCATGCAGACTCCAGCAGAGTGTAGTAGTGTAGTTATTGTGTGAAATTTATTGTCTCAAAGTATCAAAACAACCCCAGCAGGGTGTGTGATATGCAGTAGTGTGCACTTACTGTGTGCAATTTATTGTCTCAAAGTACCAAAACAACCCCAGCAGGGTGTGCGATATGGGGTACCCCAGCAGGGTATCTGTTGTTGTGTAAATCATGCCAGTGGACCCCAGCAGGGTCTGTATAAATGGCAGTATGGTGTTATAACTCTGGCAGGGTATTCTGTATCTGTCACTTAGTGTAGTCAAATTGTCCCAGCAGGGCAAACCACAATATTGGGATTTGTATAACTGGGCCTCACCCAGGATCACAGAGGTGGCTACAGGGCGACCTCCAAAAAGCAGCACCCCAAGCAGACACATGGTAATAAGGCCCTTTATATGGCAGTAATTAGACAAAAGTGACTAATCACTATAATAGGATATAGCACTAGCTCTAAGCTCCGTCGTGTTCTGACAGGTAGGGGTCATCCCTTTGAGCATCCATTACCAGACATAGAGTCTTGCTGTAGATTCCTGAACCCTGATCCAGGTGACATCTCTTTAACTCTCCCATCACTGATATGTACTTATACAGTACCATCTTGATAATCTGTGTCCCTTTAAAGAATTCACTATACATGAGTACGACTCAAATCTGTAAATAATATGTCAGTTAGAATACCTAGATTCAAACTTGGGACCCTGGGGTCCAACGTCCGTGTCAGAGCATCGTGAGCCACGAGAGCAGCTAGGCTAGCTGACAGCCCAGGTACATGTTACTCGAAATCGTGGTGAGCGAGAGTAGCAAAACGGCCACCCATAATCTCGTGAGATTAAAGATGGCCGCCGAGAGTAAAGGAGGGGGAACATGGTCCCTGGAGTCTTGGTAGACGCTGGATCAAAGATGGCCGCTGTGTCTTTTTCGGGCTACCTTGTGGTCGCCCCACAGACTGCCCTGCACCAAGATAGTGGATGTTGGAAAGCATCCAGCACATTACCGGGTGTACGGTATGGGGCAGCCTGAGAGAGCAAGGGCAGTGAGTCCGGACGTCCCCCTGAGGGTTGTAGGAGGAAGTGGTCGAACGGATAGGCCGGAAGAAGGGGTTAATGCCCGGGAGCCGACGGGAACCGCGGGAGGGAAGGGGTTAAGCCCCAGCCAGACCCAGAATCCCCATGAGACCCTGGGGAGAAGGAGGAAAGCGGGGAAAGAGGATCCCCAGATGCCCTAGGTATAAAAGGCCAGGAAAATCGCCAGAAAAGTCATGATACATATGGTATAAAGTACATCTACCATAACTATACATAAAACCTATTAAGTCAATAAAAAATTGACACCTAACACCTATTAAAACCATGTTATAAAATACATATGACATCTATTAAATACATATAAAGTACATGTAATACTTATCAAAACAAAGGATGAAATACCTATAAAACTGATAAATTACAAGTGATATTAATCACAAGTAAAGGTTATGAAATAAGGATAACGTTAAATCTACATAATATCTATGAAATAACAGAAAACACACAGTTGCACATAGTACAGAAGCACAGCAGAACACACAGCAAAGTATATAAAAAAATATAATACAGAAACAACCTCAAAGAGGCACTGTAAACATAAAGTAATGGAGAAGAGTAATGACAGGTATTCAGGTAACACGGATACAGTAACGCACAGTATAGATATACAGATGGAGAATAACAGGTATTCAGGTAACACGGATACAGTAACGCACAGTATAGATATACAGATGGAGAATGACAGGTATTCAGGTAACACGGATACAGTAACACGCAGTATAGATATATAGATGGAGAATGACAGGTATTCAGGTAACACAGATACAGTAACACACGGTATAGATATCTGTCTAGCCCTGTCTGCTTGATGGAGCAGCAAAGACAGAGGAAATGATGAGGTCACGTTTCCTTATGTACATTCTGCTCTCCTGTGATTGGTTCTTTTTTCTGTGTGTTTCTTTACTGCTGTACGGAGTTAGTAAAGAGAGATATGCAAAATACGAAGCCTCCTGTCATGTGGTAAAATTTTATTTATTTATTTATTTATTTATAAAATATTTTACCAGGAAAGATATATTGAGATTTCTCTTGTTTTCAAGTATGTCCTGGGTAATTACATAGTTACATAGGCTGAAAAGAGACTTGCGTCCATCAAGTTCAGCCTTCCTCACATTTGTTTTTCCTGTTGATCCAAAAGAAGGCAAAAAACTATTAGAGTATTAGAGAACGCACCCATTAACTTCTGGCACATTTTTTATAATCTATTTGCAATTGGCACATTTGTGGATAAAAGAGGATTAATGGCCTAAATTGTGGAATAATTTGTTAGATGTAATTTTTTATTAAACCTGAAATTTTAGGTTTGTGAAAATTCTCCAACACAGCCATAGTCTGCCCGTTTTCGCCTATTTTTGTCGGGTTTCAGATTTGAACTTGCTACAAGTAAGATGATACATTCCTATCTAAGTATAGATACAAGATATCTACGAAGGCATTATGTGATTCATGCATTTATTATGCAACACAAAGGAAACAAACCACTGATTAGAAAATAAATGAAACAGAAATTGCAAACGTATAGTCACAGTCCTGTATTGTTTAATTTACTGAATGACAGGTGGAGCTGGAATGTTTGTCACATATCTATAAATCTATGCTGCTTACTACAATGTAAACCAGTCTCTTCAGACACAGGGTCAGGTCAGTATCTTATCCTGCATGTTACTGTATCCGTGTTACCTGAATACCTGTCATTCTAAATCTATATATCTATACTGCGTGTTACTGTATCCGTGTTACCTGAATACCTGTCATTCTAAATCTATATATCTATACTGCGTGTTACTGTATCCGTGTTACCTGAATACCTGTCATTCTAAATCTATATATCTATACTGCGTGTTACTGTATCCGTGCTACCTGAATACCTGTCATTCTCCACCTATATATCTATACTGCGTGTTACTGTATCCGTGCTACCTGAATACCTGTCATTCTCCACCTATATATCTATACTGTGTGTTACTGTATCCGTGTTACCTGAATACCTGTCATTCTCCATCTATATATCTATACCGTGTGTTACTGTATCCGTGTTACCTGAATACCTGTCATTCTCCATCTATATATCTATACTGCGTATTACTGTATCCGTGTTACCTGAATACCTGTCATTCTCCGTCTATATATCTATACCGTGTGTTACTGTATCCGTGTTACCTGAATACCTGTCATTCTCCGTCTATATATCTATACTGCGTGTTACTGTATCCGTGTTACCTGAATACCTGTCATTCTCTGTCTAGATATCTATACCGTGTGTTACTGTATCCGTGTTACCAGAATACCTGTCATTCTCCACCTATATATCTATACTGCGTGTTACTGTATCCGTGTTACCTGAATACCTGTCATTCTCTCCATCTATATATCTATACTGCGTACTGTATCCGTGCTACCTGAATACCTGTCATTCTCCACCTATATATCTATACACGTGTGTTACTGTATCGTGTTACCTGAATCTGTCATTTCTCCATCATATATATCTATACCAAATTGTGTTACTGTATCCGTGTTACCTGAATACCTGTCATTCTAAATCTATATATCTATACCGTATGTTACTGTATCAGGTTTACCTGAATACCTGTCATTCTCCACCTATATATCTATACCGTGTGTTACTGTATCCGTGTTACCTGAATACTGTCATTCTCCATCTATATATCTATACTGCGTGTTACTGTATCCGTGTTACCTGAATACCTGTCATTCTCCATCTATATATCTATACCGTGTGTTACTGTATCCGTGCTACCTGAATACCTGTCATTCTCCGTCTATATATCTATACTGCGTGTTACTGTATCCGTGTTACCTGAATACCTGTCATTCTCCACCTATATATCTATACCGTGTGTTACTGTATCCGTGCTACCTGAATACCTGTCATTCTCCGTCTATATATCTATACTGCGTGTTACTGTATCCGTGCTACCTGAATACCTGTCATTCTCCACCTATATATCTATACCGTGTGTTACTGTATCCGTGTTACCTGAATACCTGTCATTCTCCATCTATATATCTATACCGTGTGTTACTGTATCCGTGTTACCTGAATACCTGTCATTCTCCATCTATATATCTATACCGCGTGTTACTGTATCCGTGTTACCTGAATACCTGTCATTCTCCATCTATATATCTATACTGCGTGTTACTGTATCCGTGTTACCTGAATACCTGTCATTCTCCATCTATATATCTATACTGCGTGTTACTGTATCCGTGTTACCTGAATACCTGTCATTCTCCGTCTATATATCTATACCGTGTGTTACTGTATCCGTGTTACCTGAATACCTGTCATTCTCCGTCTATATATCTATACCGTGTGTTACTGTATCCGTGTTACCTGAATGAGGGCCAGGGGGGGGTGAGGGCCAGGGGGGAGGACATTAGGTCCCCCCCTTATTAGTATTTATGGCCCCCACCCACCACTCAGGGGTGGGGGCCAGGGGGGAGGACATTAGGTCCCCCCTTATTCTAATTTAGGGCCCCCACCCACTGCTCAGGGGTTGGGGCCAGGTGGGAAGACATTAGGTCCCCCCCTTTATTAGTATTTAGGGCCCCCACTCACTGCTCAGGGGTGGGGGCCAGAGGGGAGAACATTAGGGGACCCCCCTTATTTTACTGTAGGGCCTTCACCCTCTGTTCAGGGGTGGGGGCCGGGGGTTTGCTTTTTTTTTTTAAAGTGAGCAGCCATAGGCCATAGGCTGCTCACTGTTTAATAGACATGCCCCTACTCGCATTGGTATTTAGTGCCCCCACCGCTCAGGAGTGGGAGCCAGGGGGGAGGACATTAGGTCCCCCCCCCTTATTAGTATTTAGGGCCCCCACCCACCGCTCAGGGGTGGGGGCCAGAGGGGAGGACATTAGGTCCCCCCTTATTTTACTGTAGGGCCTCCACCCGCCGTTCAGGGGTGGGGGCCGGGGGGGGCAATAGGTCCCCCCTTCAGGTCAGAATCCCCCACTTGCGCAGCACGGGTGGGGGCTCGGGAGGGGGGGACTTTTTTTTTTTAAAGTGAGCAGCCATAGGCTGCTCACTGTTTAATAGACATGCCCCTACTCGCTGTATAGCGAGTAGGGGCATAATTTACTAATACTAAGTCATCTTTACTTAGTATTAGTAAATTTGGCTGAAAAACCAATTTAGATCTTTAAGCCTTTTAGTAGATAGCTCCCTAATAACGTGGGAATTAGGGAGTTATCTACTTATTCATTCCTGTCATTACACTGACTGGCTAAGTAACTTACATTTTATATGAATGTATGTTACTTGATTGTTGCAAATGCTTACAGCTGAATCCTGGCTACGTTTGTATACTTTTTATTTAAAATTGTATACAGTGTAACATTCTTCCACTGGGTAAGTATATTAGTTCTTAGGCAATACTGTGCTTCAGAACTTCGGCACTTCGACACTTCGGAACTTCAGCACTTCAGCCCTTTGGAACTTCGACACTTCGGCAATTTGACACTTCGGAAATTCGGGAATTTTGGAATTTCGGGACTTCTACCATTTGGCAATTCATCTATTTCCCGAAATTCGTCCGAATTCACGTTCGGACCGAAACGAATTGCACATGTCTATCAAACAAGTGAAGTGAATTTTTATTATATGTAACAGAAAATTAAAATATATTTTATACATGTATTATATCTCCACAAAATGCCAACAGCATGACATGAGTGTTTTACATGTCTATTATTTTATTGTGCACCTCCAGATATGATTCCCATGAGCCCACAGATTTTCTGCTCTCATTATTTCCCCAAAACCTACCCTCCTGCCACCCATCTCTGCTATGAGGTGTATCACCAGGACACCATCTTAGATTCTAACCACCTAACAAATTCTAACGAATTACATGCGGAAGAGATCTTTATTGGAGAGCGTTTCTGGGAAGCATGGAAGACTTGCACCATAAAGTGGTACATCTCTTGGAGTCCATGTGATCACTGCATGGAAATTCTCCTGAACACTTTCACTCCAGCCAACCCTGATGTCTCCCTTCACATTGTATTTGCTAAACGCTACAGGCATACATCCCCGAGTAAAATCCGAGAACTGTGTCAACGAGGCGTAACTGTACGTGTGATGGACTTATCTGGTAAGTACCAGCTTTAATTTTCTGCTTATTTGTACAGCTCACTTTGTAGTTGTTGTGGTCATGTCTAGAGCTAGCAGAAGTTGACATCAGTTGACGTCAAACAACAGCTAGAGGACAAGAATCTCTGTTTTGCTACATTTTAGCAAAGCCATTTTGTTCCCTGAGAAACTGGTTGGAGAAGACATTAGGTGGTTGTTGGTCTCCAGAGTCATTTTAGAAGCTGCATCGCAATAATTTTTTTTCTGGCAATTCCACATATAGGCAAGGAATGAGGAGTAAGATGTTTTCAAATACAATATCCATCGAGACTGTATCATTTGTGGTAGAATGGCTGGGTCAATGCTTAATTGCATTTTTAGAGTTTATTCGCTAAACAAAACTGTACAATTTGAAATTTAGTGTATGGCCCTTTGTGTAAATTAAGTTTTGCTAATAAACAGGCGGCTGCTGTGAAGTGAATCTGCTAACCACCGGTACTCCAACACTGTTGTTTTATAAATATTTAAATGCTTAGCGTTAATAGAGCAGATGGCAGAATATCTTTCTTATCATGATGTCCTGCTAAGCTTCACATGTTATCATTATGACACTTTGCTGTGAGTTTGTAAGGCCTGCTTAAAAGCTGATCAGTGCCTAAGTGCTGCTTAACTCTTAGTTCGTTAAATACGTCCCATGCCATTTCAGTGGGTTCCATATTGTAGGAGAAGTCACATCTTTTTTATCGGCCCCAGACAACAGCTCTCAATAGGTAGCTTATTCCTTTTCCTGGGGTATCAGGTCTCTGTGACACTCGAAGAGTCTAATCTAAATAAGAATTAACAAATGATGAGAGTTTTCCTTTAAGACAGACAGTACATAAATGACCAGTTAAGACCCTTAGGTGAATCTACAAATCTTATCACTGCCTGATCATTTCTTCTGTTTTCATTAATAAACTGCCACGAATCCTGATAAATTATATTGGCCTCAATAATTTAAAAATAAATAAAATAAAAATGCTTATTTTCAAAACATCATTCCTTTTCAGATTTAAGGTGGTCTGTTAGGAGTTGGTGCATGTAGCGAGAGGTTGGAATGCTTGTACCAGGGTTAGCACACGGATACCATCTTTTTGCCTTCTATTCAAGAAATTAGGGCCAATACGTTGCCAGGTTCACATTGGTGGAATACATTCGTTATAAGACTGAACTGCTGTTACATGTCTCCAACCATTGCATACTGGAAAATTAACATATAATGCACTTAATGTTAAAGTTAATTGAATAACACCATTGATGATTGATTTCCATGGTTTCGTCACATGTATGGTGCTACAGTAAGGACAAAGGAAATCAGTGTGCAGTGAGGTACCATCTCATTAAAGGGACACTCCACTGCCCAAATTTAAAAAAAATATAAGTAAATCACAGTTTAGTAGATATTCCCTGTGGTGGACAGAACCTCGCCACGGACTTTTGGAGGGGCTTGCTTGACAGCCTCCTGCCAAAAGACTATGGGCCAGGTCAGCGACTGTAAAGACCCATATTTTATTCACCAGGTTCGGCACTTTCCATAGAACTGAACGCCAGAGGGGAGGGATTGCATAATTATGCATGGGAGTGTACTGGGCCTAAGGGGCCAATGTCATTGCTTTGTGTAAGTTTATAGCAGGCTACCATCAGGTCCAGGGGGAGTGCCCCTTGCATGGGGACCTGCATATAAGGCCAGTTGTGGCTACCTTTAAACAAGTTCCTGCCTACCCTCAACATAGAGTCTCATCCCATGTGTGGGGGGAACAGCTGTATCTGATCTGGGGATTGCTATATCACAATACTCCCCTGGGTTATAAACACTAGCTCTTATAAAAGCTGTTCCTGCCATATTCTCTGGAGTAAGAGAAGTTCACCCACCGGAAGCTGGATCCTGGTCTTGGGTCCAGGATGGGTGGAGGACGGCGAGTTCCCAGCCAAGCTTTAACGGTGGACGTGGGGACTACGGTGCTGATGGTGTCTTTTGGAGTGCTGGAAGTACTCAGTGAGCACTAGGGAGCATCGATTGGCAGAGGCACCCGGTCGAGGTGCCAGGTGATCCACCACATTCCCCAGATGAAAAAAATTATATATTTAATTATGCATTTTTTCATTGTGGTTATATCTAAAAACAGCTTGCTAAAGGCAACAGATCTCTTCGTGGACTGCAAGCTCCTCCCCCTGTATGACGTCAACGCGTTTCGCCGGTCGGCTTCCTCACGTCTGAGGAAGCCGACCGGCGAAACGCGTTGACGTCATACAGGGGGAGGAGCTTGCAGTCCACGAAGCTTGTAAGCGGTCTATCCGAAAATCGGCACCACATACTCACGTTTGATCAAGCCGAACTGGGAGAACGCCTGACAGTTGCTGCTTGCCACCCTGATACTAAATAGCCAAATCGTTCTTTTACACAAAAATGAAAGTAGTACAGACGGAGAATGTAATGCAGTAATAAAATCAATCATAAAAATCCCCAAAAATAAAAATAATCCGCGACTGGAGTAAGCATTGACTTGGAACGTGATGTCGCCACCTTCTCCTTCAAAATCTCTTAACTTGGTGTCTTCCTAATGCTGAGGTTCTGTGCTTGAAATATTCTGCCCAGCTCGGGTGTCACATTTTAAATTGCACTTTTATATTTATATTATATTATATTACAGCACAAGCACTTTGACCGCGCTATGTTAAGGTTATTTTGTACTTTATTAACTCATTGCATCTAAAGTGTTTGAGTCTTCACTGAAAATTGTGGTTTTAAAGACACAGAGCAACTTTATTTCTTGTGTTTTGAAAAGTGTCTAATCTACCAGCAATCTGTTTGTATTTATTACATTCTTTTTAAAATGATCTAAAAAGCGGTATTCTTTCTTTAACTTATTTTCTAATTTTTTAGTTATTTGAAAAAAAGATTTCCAAATTCAGAGTAGCAGAAAAAGGACCAGTGAGAAATAACAGCTTCCTGTAAGGAGTGATAAATCTGTTGGGTCACTAGAAATATAGCGATTTTTAAAAAATTGATGGCTAGAAAGCTAAACAGGAAGCATTCGATTCTAATATTTTAATGAAAGTGAATGGTTTAGTGATTTAAGTGAAAGTGCCACCCAGCGGTGTAGCTTGGGAATATTTTCTGTGTTTATAACAAGATCCCTCATTGTCTCCTTTCGATTTTCTTTGTTTAGAAACTTTACGTGTTTCAATTGGGTTTCAACATATTGAATCAGAGTATTCAGTGGTGAGCACGGTGTAGTGGTTATGGTGACAATAATGCCCTGCTGCCGCCCACATTTTAGAATGGTTTGAATGCTTACCTGGGGCCCATCGGGTGCCACTACTTCACACAGAGCTGGAAACCTCTTTGCAGGCAGGGCCGCCATCAGGGCATGACAACCGCAACGGTTGTCATGGGCCCGGCGGTCCTGGGGGGCCCGGACTGCTCAGGTCGTCCGGGCCCCAGATTCAGTGCCCCCTGCGACCCGGTATGTACTCACAGGGCCAGCCTCTTCTCCTGGGGGGCCCAGCAGCCGGTCACCTCAGGGGCCCCCCAGAGGCTGGCCCTGACAGACAGGCCGGCGCGCGAGGGAGCACTCTCTGTGTGCTTCCTTTTCAGCTCCCTCGCGCACCGTACTGATGCCGGAGCCGGAAGATGATGTCATCTTCCGGCTCCGGCGCGTCGAAGCTGAAACACAGAGGAGAGGGTCTTCCCAGCGCCGGCCCCGGTGTCGGGGGTAGGAATGAAGAGGTGAGGGAGGGTGAGGTGAAATTTGAGGGGGAGGGAATGAAATGGGAGGGAGGAAATTAAATGGGGAGGTAAATGGGAGGGGAGAAATGAAATTTATGGGAGGGAAGGATAATGAAATGGGAGTGGGGAGGAATAAATTTGAGGGGAGGAAAATGATGAGGGAGGGAGAGAGTTAAATTTGAGGGAGGAGAGAAAGAAATTAAATGGGAGGGAGGGAGAGAGGAAGAGGTGAGGGGAAGGAATGAAATTTGAGGGAGAGAGGTACATTTGAGGGAGGGAGGTAATGGGGAGAGGAGGGAGAGGAAGAGTTTGAGGCAGGGAGAGAGGAAGGAAATTTGAGGGACGGGGAGAGGAAGGAAATTTGAGGGACGGGGGGAAGAGGAAGGAAATTTGAGGGACGGGGGGAGAGGAAGAAAATTTGAGGGACGGGGAGAGGAAGGAAATTGTAGGGAGAGGAAGGAAATTGGAGGGGGGGAGAAGGAAATGAGAGGGAGGGGGAGAAGGAAATTGGAGAGAGGGAGGGAGGGAGGGGGAGAAGAAGGAAATAGGAGGGAGAGGGGGGGAGAAGGAAATTGACGGGGGGAGGGGGAGAGATTGACATCCATCACACACAATGCACCCCTTGCACACAGAAAAACACACAATGCATTACACACAGACACACGTACACAAGCAATGCATCCCTTACACACAGCAACACACAATGCACCCCTTACACACACTCAATGCATCCCTTACAGACGCACACACTGCATCCCATACATACACAAACTCATCTTGCAGCCCTTACACATACAAACACAGATTCACACAATGCATTCCTTACACACATCAGGACATCCCCCACACACACACTCCACTCCCTGTGAACAAACTCATTGGTGGAACATGAAGGTGGACCCTGGGACCCAGACCTTGAGCTGTGTAAAGGGCCCTCAAAAAAATGGAGCTGCTTCCCGTTCTCCCAGAACAGTGATTTTTGTGACCACAGTTACAAACCGCCTCCAGAGAGCCTGTTGTACACCAGACCAGTGGAGCCAGACGGCAGCTAGAGCCCATCATCATCCTCATCTGGTTGTAAGTAGGCAATCTAGTATATTATTCATGGCACTAATCTCTAATTTACCTCACATTAAAGGGACACTATAGTCCCCAGAACCACTGCAGCTTAATGTAGTGGTTCTGGTGTCTAGCCTGTCCCTGCAGGCCTTTTAATGTAAACACGGCGGCACTGCAGCACTGGTGTTAGTTAACATGGCAGATCATATGGGTGGGGCATTGTGATGTCCCATTGTGATGGGATTCGGGGGGGCAGCACTTTGGGCGGACCGGGGGGGCCCAGACCTTGAGCTGTGTCAGGGGCCCCAACATTTCTGATGGCAGCCCTGTTTGCAGGAGCATCAATTCATTTTCTGAAGCTGCAGCTGAGTCCTGCAGCTTGCTCATTGGCTGAGAGCTCAGCTTCCGGCACTGTGTCTGAAGTAGTGGAGATGGGGAGCACCGCCTAAATAGTTTGACTCCTTCCAGTGGATGGCACCAGGACACTCATGGTACCATAACCACTACAGCAAACTGTAGTGGTTATAGTGCTTGGAGTGTTCCTTTAAGTCAGGATAGCTTTTTAAACCCATCCTTCTACATTCAAAGCTGCATTTCAGCAGAGCTACGTTTAACCCCTTAAGGATCAAACTTCTGGAATAAAAGGCAATCATGACATGTCACACGTCATGTGTCCTTAAGGGGTTAAGAAATGGGTTTTTATAACAACACGCAATGCAGTTTGTACGGGAACAAAAGAGCAATTTAATTCAAACAGTTTTGTGTTTCTGGACAGAACTGCTTCTAAACATTTGTAGTGCTGGATGGCTAGCTGGGAAAAATACAAGGGGATTTATAAGAAATGCATTTAGAAATCAGCATATTATATTATTGTCTATCAGCCGTTTCTGTCATTTATTCTGAGCATTCAGAATTCAGTAAGATGCGAAGATGTGTAGGTTAGGTTTCAGTTAATTATACTGTGTATTTTTTTATTAAATATATATATATTTTAATCCAAGTTTATTCCACAGTTAGTTTAGTCCATAAATCCTTCATTTCTGTGATTCGCTCCAATAGTACAGCTATAAACAATGTAACGGCTTTTTGTTTTTTTTAAGTTTGCAATGTTTACTGTGTTGATCAAAATGTTTAACTTGCCAATATGTATCCCAAAATTTCATAATAAGTAAGAGAAATCGGCAAGAACGAGTATATCATTTCATCATGACGCTAATAGGAAGGACGCCAGGACGAAGGATGCAGTCCTGGTGCTGAAAATTGAAGTGGGAGGAGCTTTCTCCACCGGAAAAAAGGCACCAATACCGGCTTATTTAACCCCTTAAGGACCGGCCTCTTTTTGCGATGTTGTACGTTAAGGACCAGGGCTCTTTTTACACTTTTGTGGTGTTTGTGTTTAGCTGTAATTTTCCTCTCTTTACATACCATTTTTTGTATCGTGTCATATTTTACTTAAAAAAAAATAAAATATGGTGAAAATTAAATAAAAAAACTAGTTTTTTTACTTTTGCTTGAAAAATCTTTTACTTATGTAAGCTGACAAAAACTGCTAAATAGATTCAAAATTTTATCCTGAGTTTAAAAACACCCAGTGTTTACATGCTTTTTTTTTTGCAAGTTATAGGGCTATAAGTACAAATAGGAAATTGTGGTTTCAAAATATATATTTTTAAAATGTATCAATAGTGACATTGTAACACTGTTACCAGTCATAAATCTCTGAATAACACCCCACATGTACATATTTTTTTTTTTTTTTTTAAAGTAGACAACCCAGGGTATTCAATATTTAATTATGTGTATTTTTACATTAATATATGTATATATTAATATAAAAATACACTTAGTATGACATATATATGATATATAGATATATATATGAAAAATAGACATATATTACATACACATATATAATTCTATTTTTTTATTACCATTAACCTTTATTTTTCATTTTACACTTGCAGGGAGACTGCCTGCAGGCAGACACTAGGACACCTATTGTGGCCATGTGACCGCTGTGTTGAGCGATCACATGGCCCCCAGGGTCCTAATTCGCCATGGGGAGACTGCCTGGGCTGTAGGCAGTCTCCCCACACCGGGAGTACCACAGTGATCGGGTAAGTACATAATACCGTTGTGACGGTTCAGGACCGTCAGCGGTTGGCAACGCTAAAATGCAGATGACTGTCCTGAACCATCTGCGGTCGTTAAGGGGTTAAAGACCTGGGCGCATAGAATGGAGAACGGACTTTTGAAAAATGCTAACACAGACACGTCAAGTACCTGTTTATGTGTATAGTGGACTTTTATTTGGTTTTAAAGCGGTCTTTGCATATTAGTTTGTCTAATACATTTATTTTTTCCTGATCTCCTGCATCCTGGAGTATCTGTGAAAATACCATAAGGACAACATGGAAATGACAGTCTGGCACCTACACTAATCAAAATACCCTTAGTCTGAGCCAGCGTATGTTACGTGGCTCAGCACCATGTGAGTGAGACTAATTTTATTTTAGGTTTAACATATTTCAAACATTATTGCCCTATGTTTGTTTTTCCTGTTTTGTTTATCTGCTGGATCTATTTATATATACATGAGTGGTAATATGCATTTTTTTTTAGTGTGCCCTCACCAATTTATTTCTGTTTTTACTATATTGCACTTGTCTGTGGTGAAGTGCCCCACATAGGTGATTGTAGCACCTTTTTTTGGTTTTAACCAAACCTTACACTTTTGAGTTTTACCAATATCTTGACCTGTATGTGTGTATGTATGTGTCAGTGTTTGTATCTGTGTATCTGCATGTGTGTCCGTGTGTTTGTATCTGTGTCTGGGCATATGCATAAGTATTTGTTTCTGTGTCACTGTTTGCATCTGTGTGTCTTTGTGTGATATCTTTCGTGTCTGTATCTGTACGAATAGTAGAAATGTACTGGATATCGCATTCACCAAGTAACCCAAGTGCGCTGAAGCCAGGGCTGTCTAGGCCTCGCTTTCAAGATATGCAAAATAAATAACAGTTCAGGCACTCTGGGATAACAAAAACTAGCAGCTTTATTAGGGCAAAAACAGCAAAGTTTTGACCCTACTGATAAAGACCCAAATAAAGCTGTTATTTTTTGTTATCTCGGAGTGCCTGAACCATTATTTATTCGGTATCTGTATGTATGTCATTGTTGATATCGGTGTGTCTTTGCATCCCCATGCATGTCAGTGTATAGGTGTGTCTGTATCTGTGTCAATGTTTGTATCAGATGGGTACAATTTATGGAAAGGGGCAGCTAAGGGGAACACAAGTGAACAAAGTCTGGGAACCACTGCCTTACAAGAACTGCCACTCCTCCCTCCCTCTCATCATAGAGAGCAAAACCACCCAATGCTGTCGAACTGGAGGTTAACAGGCCTTGCACAGGGTAATCCCAGAGTTAGTATTATATTGGTTCTATTATATCAGAACTGAACTATAACCGGACCCTGAGACTCACTTCGTTCTAAATGTTTAGACCAAATTTAATGCATTGGTGAACAAAGCAGCCAACAGAAGCGAGACCTTCTCAAAAAGTAACCTTTATTGATGAACATAAAAGATCACTCTTCAGTGGACGAAATGGAGGCAGAGGAGGCTGGTGGGAACCGTTTATAAGATCTGAGACACTTAATGAAAAAGCCCCTTCAGTAGACATTCATTGCGGATTCCAGGACTCTGAATGCTGAGGGCAAGCCCTTACCTTTATAAACAAGCTGTACACATTTTGTCGTATATTAATTATTACGATTATTTCATTAACTTTTAAAAAGCTTAAGAAAAAATCCTTGTGGGGATGGAGGTACAGCTTGAGACTCTGATCCGAATAAATTAAAAAGATAAAAGACGAAAATCGAATTTTAAAATCACACAATTGTATATGGCACAGCTCACATTAATTATTAATATTTATAGATAATTCTCGCTAGCAATAGGTAAGAAACATGTGACTTGTAAGGCACAGGGCTATTACAATAGCTAATAAAATATGACGCATTAATGTTTTTTGGTCCTTCAACTGAAGAAAAACATCAATCTGCATAAAACGTCAGCTTAGTGTCATAGGAAAACAAATATATTCAACAAGCAGAAGAACCCAATCAGACCACCAATGAGCACCCTTCCTGTGTCCCGTTAGCATTATAACCTGTATAAACTAAAGGTCACGTTTGGGTTACATGGAGAATGTCTGAATGGGTCAGTGTTCCTCGTTTAAAGAAATCATCCAGATAAAGAAGTCTTTACAGAGATCAACTACTTCATTTCCCGCAGGAATCCATCAGTGAGTAGGACATGAATTCACCTAACGTACTGCGGCACTTCGCTCAACTACGAATCCATAATTGTACTAAAAAGAAAGGAAAAAACAGAGAATATATTAAAATTCAAGCGATCTCTGGAAAAGGAGAATTGTGAGCAATTACAGAGGATCAGACAGGAAACAATACCCAAACGTTGACCCTAACATGGACCTTACGTAATAAATAATATCTAAGATTACTGTGCATTTCATCCCTCACCAACACAAAATCCACTGAAATATTGCACAACCAAGGAAAACTGACAATTTGGCTAATCTGGCCTAAAATGTTTCATTTCTTTAATTATTTTCCTCAAGTCAGCTTTAGAGAACCCTTGTTAACACAACTTTCTCATACGCTATTTCTGTACTGAAGTGTGTTTTGCTTTTCTTATTTTACAAAACGTGCACATTTTATTAAAAACTGCCACTTTTACAAATTAACCTTGCTACATCCCTGTTACTCCCTGGTTTGTTTAGCTCAGTGGAGAAACTCAGGAGGCAGCAATTGCCAGAGCACCTGCCTTGCAAAGACTTCTCATTGAGCTGCATTGGGAGTCTGTGATTGGACAGCCACAGAAAGTCTGGGCGGGGTTAGAAGGGGAGGGCTTGCAATGGCTGCAGACACGAGATCTTCAGCTTTTGCAAGCTGTTTTTAGATATGCCTTTATGGAAAAAGAAATATGCATAATTAAATGCATGATTAATTTTTTTAAATTGGCGGTGTAACGGAGTTCCCTGTACCCCGGCTGGGTACCTCCGCCAAGGACCACTTCCTTGCTGGAACATGGGAAAACCTCAGTGATTCTGCCCCAGTCGCAGTGGCTTGACTTGGATCCTCCTGAAGCCTCTCTGTCCTGGATAGGGGACTAGCTCTATTCCCTCCCAGGGACTGGACGACACACAGTCCTGGGAGCTCTAGTCCTTACAAGGACTTTCACTGCTGAATCTTCCACAATCTGGAACAAGGTGCTGAGCAGTGACTAGCCCTTTCCCCTCCCAGTAACTAGACGACACATAGTTCTGGGAGTACAGCTGATTTTAATGAGCCCAACTGCACCTTTTTTGCACAGACCCCATTGTATTCAGCACAAACCCCTCCCAGGAATCTCTGGGCCTGGGAGATAATTGTGTTAAAGACTGGTAAGCTAAATATCTCTCAGGAACAGAGAGGCAAACACAAAAATATAAAAAGTACCCCAAAACCTAATAAAAACATAAAATAACCCCACAAATAATACTTCCTTTAATAGCCCTGATCGGAGCACCCAAGTTTAAAAAAAACAAAAGCGCTCAGATCCATGCAGTGTATGGCAAACACCACCGTGTTAAGGTTCTGACGGCCGCACACGTGGTCATATGCCCAAAGTAGTTCCAGTCGTTTGGTGCTTTTGCCGGTCTACTTTCGGGAGCTCCTGCGGCCGTAATATGGGGTGCTCCGTCTGGCTCTTAGGTAGCTTGTGCTCCCCTTAGTCTCAGGCACCTTCCCTCCAAAAAGCGCTCTCCTGGCGGATTTCAAAGTGGTTCAAAACCGAGAACCAAGTTGTCTGGGAACCACAATACTCGCGACTAAGTCCTGCTGAGGTGACCGGGAACCCACAAAGTCCTCATGACGAAATTAGTTCCATAGCGGTCGCGGCTAAGTACCGCTGGGACTATTCATGGGTTTGGTTCATACGAATGGCCACCAGAGAGCCAGCGTTTGGTTTTATTCGCATGAAGGGAAAGTGTCGAACCAGGGGAACCCAGGGAAAGCTGCTAATGGCAGCTGGACAGGGAAACTCCCAAACGGTGTCCCATTCCTGGACCATAGTTGGTGAGCAGGAGGCCGTGGCAAACACACGTGGGAAGGAATGCTTGTCACAGGCGGCATATCAACTAAATTTCCCTTTGGAGTGTTAGTTTAATGAAAATTATTCTTTTATTTGCAAAATTTAAATGTAATAAAGAAATACAGTACAAATAAAGAGCAATACGCCTAGCAGTATGTGAGAACACTTTTGCTAAATAAACTGAAAATCTATTGCCACGGTATAAACTGAAACTCATTTCAAATAAATTAAATAAAATCCACTAACCTCATTTTCAATATCTGCCAGAGTTTTGATGCGGAAATCTGTGAATCCTGAGGAATTAATCTAAAGTATAAGTAAAGAGAGGATGAAAGCGTCTCTTAACTAGTGGAGCCAAGTAAAACATCAAATGATATTAGGTGCACTGTGTAGGTTAGGTTACAGTTATACTCAGTGGATTTATATTATTAAAGGGACACTCCAGGCTCCCACACACGTTAGGTGCACTGTGTAGGTTAGGTTACAGTTAGTTATACTGGGTGGGTTTATATTATTAAAGGGACACTCCAAACTCCCACACACGTTAGGTGCACTGTGTAGGTTAGGTTACAGTTAGTTATACTGGGTGGGTTTATATTATTAAAGGGACACTCCAGGGTCCCACACACGTTAGGTGCACTGTGTAGGTTAGGTTACAGTTAGTTATACTGGGTGGGTTTATATTATTAAAGGGACACTCGAGGCTCCCACACACGTTAGGTGCACTGTGTAGGTTAGGTTACAGTTCGTTATACTGGTTGGGTTTATATTATTAAAGGGACACTCCAGGCTCTCACACACGTTAGATGCACTGTGTAGGTTAGGTTATATAATACTAAATTTACCCCTTAATAAAAAATAAAAAAAATTTTTATCCGACAGGGTTAATGGTTTATACTTTTACACTATTGTGACATATATCCATTTTTGTTACGTTCCAAAGTATTTAGCAAAACCTTTGCAGATACTATTAGTCAGCTGACTGTGTCAGTGTATTTGAGGTTATGCTTAGTGCATGTTATCTCATATTTATTATTAGAGAAGCTGTGACCTCCCATATGCTCGGGACACTAGTTTAACCCCTTAAGGACACATGACATGTGTAAGGGGTTAAGGACATACTGCTGTTTCAGAGCCATTCATTAAAGCAAAGGACATTCTGACATAATGCATGAGGTTCCGTCCGATGGAAGCCAAGAATCGTGATAACTAATGGTAAATAATGTCCTTTGGAAGCTCTGAATCATTCATCAATGTCATATCCACACAGAATCAATGCCAGAATCTGCCACTGATAACTCAACACTTACCACAGGGTTCTTCGCTTGGTTTTCAAACATTGGATGAATTGTGAAAGGGATCCCATCTACAGCTGGATGAAAAACAGATAGTTTTATTGTATCCACTATATGAACACAGCACTACAATGCCAACATTACAGAGAACAAAACCGCAAAAAAAGAGCTTATTTCTCAAAGCCATAATTGTAAAGAACCGACATAGGAATAGTACATTCTAGTCCAAAACAGCAGAAACTGAAAAATAACAGATCTGTACTATTTATCCAGCTCAACTAGTGTACAACATTCCATTTTGGGGGAAAAGTTAATTTTGAGTGAGATGAACAGAACACATGTTGCAAGTTCTTTTCTGTTTCTTGGGGTCAGTGGAACATGGGAATAACCTGTTACGGATATAACAAATTACTGTATCAATAGCTTGACTTGGTAATGACGATGCACCTCATATATATAATACAGCGCTGTGGACATTGTTGGCGCTTTATAAATATTATTATTAATAATATATAGCCGGTATTATGTATGAATAAACACAGAAATGTCTAATCACATTTTGATATATTACATCAGAATTACTTCTCGGTTTTTGTCTCTCTCTCTATATCTATCACTGGAGGTACATTTAAAGAAGGCACAGTTGATGTGCCAGCAGTTCCTGTGTTTAGAGCCTGTATCCATAACAGTTTCCCATCACTCATATTTTTGCCTAAAATATTAATTTGCACAATTGTGTTTTCATTTCTCCTTCACATGTGTACCACTAACCCCAAATATTGAGGGTAGGTTATACTTCCAGATTCACACTGCACTCATACTCTGTCTTTTGGGCATTTGATTTTACGGTTTTATTTTTGCGTGTGGGATTTGTGGGGTGCCCGCTGAGTGTTACAGCTGCTACTTTTTGTAAAGTATAACCAAAACACCTTTAATCACATTTATTGTGACATTTATCAGATCAGGAAATAAACTATAATAACGGGCAGTAGCAATAAGAAATCCCCATTCAATGAATGACATGTGAGATGTGATTCATTCTATAACGAGACGTACCAGAAATGCCGTAGATATTTGAAGACTCATATATAGTGTTTTCGGATAGGGCAGTCCGGCCACTTGTTTTTGATAAAGTTGCAACGGATGGTAGGTTTGGTGTGACATCAGAACTTCTATTAAAATAAATAATTGAATTCAATAAAAAAAAATAATAATCAAAAAACAGAAATATTATTTTAATATATTGCTTCTGCATTGATACTACAGAAATGAATACAGGCCAATGTAAGTCGTTGCTTAAAATTGCTCCCGTCTAGTTATGTTCCCCAGATTACATGAGACATATACTATACTTACGATGGCTGGGCTTGGCTGCTTTGGTCAAGGGAAAGTCCTCTGATGCCAGTGGTGATGTTACGAGGTTTTGGAACAGGTCTGAGAATAGCACTGCTGACTTTCTTACACCACAATGCTAGCCCACTCATCTCGCTACAGGTTTAAAATAAAAATAAAGAGATTATAATCTAAGCAGAGAGCAAATGGCACTCTCTGGAACTTGGTAGGAGCCCAACCTCAAATCTTCAAAGTCTTATCTTATACGTTTCCGAGGTGAGAAAGAAGTAATTACAAATAGTGGATTTATTTTTTTTAAAGGACCACTCCAAGGGTTTCAACTTATTAGAAAGCCTCTAAAAGAGACACTGTATTAGTTGATTAAAGGGACATGGATGCCACAAAGTCCCTTCTTACATACCCAATACGTGTGTAGGGTGCGCCAAGCTGTTTGTTTTTCGTGGTTAATTTTACATCACATACAACGGTATCAGCGCTGTTCAGAGGGAGCAGCTTCACACACAGTCTCTTCTTTTTAGACACTGTAACTTCTGCAATAATTAAATACATTAAATCAATTGCTGGGTAAACCATAACCTTATAGCTGCAGTTATAATACACTGTGTGCGGAGAGACAGGGGACCTCCTTACACCATAACCTTATAGCTGAAGTTATAATACACTGTGTGCTGGGAGACAGGGGACCTCCTTACACCATAAACTTATAGCTGCAGTTATAATACACTGTGTGCGGGGAGACAGGGGACCTCATTACACCATAACCTTATAGCTGCAGTTATAATACACTGTGTGCGGGGAGACTGGGGACCTCCTTACACCATAACCTTATAGCTGCAGTTATAATACACTGTGTGCAGGGAGCCTCCTTACACCATAACCTTATAGCTGCAGTTATAGTACACTGTGTGCTGGAAGACAGGGGACCTCCTTAAACTATAACCTTATAGCTGCAGTTATAATACAATGTGTGCAGTGAGACAGGGGACCTCCTTACACCATAACCTTATAGCTGCAGTTATATTACACTGTGTGCGGGGAGACAGGGGACCTCCTTACACCATAACCTTATAGCTGCAGTTATAATACACTGTGTGCGGGGAGACAGGGGACCTCCTTACACCATAACCTTATAGCTGCAGTTATAATACACTGTGTGCGGGGAGACAGGGGACCTCCTTACACCATAACCTTATAGCTGCAGTTATAATACACTGTGTGCGGGGAGACAGGGGACCTCCTTACACCATAACCTTATAGCTGCAGTTATAATACACTGTGTGCGGGGAGACAGGGGACCTCCTTACACCATAACCTTATAGCTGCAGTTAGAATACACTGTGTGCGGGGAGACAGGGGACCTCCTTACACCATAACCTTATAGCTGCAGTTATAATACACTGTGTGCAGGGAGACAGGGGATCTCCTTACACCATAACCTTATAGCTGCAGTTATAATACACATTTAAAGGTGGTGAACCAATTACTATGAGAAGCTAGATTCTTACTTGGATCTATATACTCGCTGATGTAAGCATATCCCACCGGAAGGGGGGACTTCTCATTCACTAGAACAACGTCCGTGATCACTTGATCGAAAGTCTGAAAGGTACATTTAAAACACTGTAATTGTCCTCAATTATTTGTTTCTTATTAGTGTTGTACACAATAAATATTGTAATTGATTAATACAACACAACCTATTTATACATATAGATGCAGTAGGAATTGGGAAAATTAATTACAAAAAGGGGAAATCAAGCTATAGTGAATGTCAATTACAACAAAGTAAAAATGGACAGGAGAGTTTCCCAGGAACGATGGAGTGTGTAACGAGGGACTTGAACAGCTCAGAGAACAGTCAGAAAGGGTCTGAGGACTAAAAACCCTCATACTGGGGCAAGAGAGAAAGGGGGATGGTTGGAAAGCCTGATAAATAGATAAACTCCAGAGAGGGATGGATGAGTCAGGGGGTTATTTAGGGATTAAGAAAGAAGGAGAATCAGGAAGAATAGACTATCAGAATCAGTACAGCCGGAGAGTGATTATGTGATTAGCTCATTAAAAATAAAACATGTTTAACAAGGTGTGGAACCAGTTACTCCAAATACTGAATTATTTACATAACAAGACGGGTAAGAATGACACATGCTGAAAGACGCGTTAGCTGTCATCACTGTAATATCTAAAAGGTTTGAGTGGCCAGAAAAGGTTAATGACAACGCACAAATAAGGCATGTGTAGCTGTAAACAAAGGATTAATGGTCCAACAGACCTTCAATAATCTGTAAAAATCCTTTATACGTGCCCTTTCACAGCAATGTTTTAACCTTAACAATGTCTACGTCAATTCAGGATGAGTCATGAATCCCAAGAAGGATCAAAGCAATAAATATTGACAGTCTATGTACCAATGTTACCTCTGGGGCTGTACTGTAGCACAAATAAACAGCAGATTTTTGGTTAAATCCCTTCACAAAGTTAGCGGAGGCCCCTTCCGATGATGCTACGATCTGTTGAGAAAGATTAATGGAGCTCAGCCACGACAGTGTATATATTTAAGAACAATTAATGGGTCTAGCTCATTGAAGGAATTTTAAGATCACAATCAGTCCATCTGCTGGGACTGCGTCTGCAAGGGGAAGCCTAGATCGCCACTTCGGTATGCTCTCTACCCGTCTTCATCTATTGAAAAAAAAAAATATATATATATTTTTTTTTTTAAATACTCTCCTCTCCAAAGTGGAGAGCTGGGGAGAAACATTTGATTGGACCACTGAAAAGTAAGAGGCAATGCGTCGTAATGGTGGATGGGCAGTGGACGAACCTCGCCCGGTGCTGGGTTCCAGGTAAGTTTTATATTTATTTACGGATCTTTTTCAATTAAAGAAATGGAGTGGACAATCTATAAGTAACCCGGCATTTTGAATTAAAATAAAGGTATCGTAAAAAGGGATGGATTAACCCTTTAATCTATAGCCTGTATTAACGTTGTGATCGCTGTAGACTGGGACTAAAGATAGTGAAAGTTAAATATCTTACCATAATGTGACCTTTTGGGCATGTTGATTGTCCTGACGCCCAGGCAAGGCCAGTAAGAGGTTTAGAAGGTTCATCCATGATTTCTATCAATCTTCTGAAAACATATTCGTGAGAATGGATATTTGGAAAAAGAACTTCGTACAAACCTATTTTTAAACAACGCTTCTATGCAGAAAACACAAATGCTAAGCAGTTCAGTAACAAAACCTACTGTCCATCAACTAACTTTGTATTTGTTAGATCTAAGAATGTAAAACACTCTATACGTTCAAACTCTGGACAACATTTTACATTATTTTCAATCATTATTGTAAGCACTGGCCTTTTTTGTAACATAACATAGAACATTGAGGTAGAGAAACAAAAACAATGTTTTGATTTGTCCCCTTCCAATGCAGTTTGTGCCTAGACTGAACTGGATTGTGATGAAAACCACTAAATCTTTAACATACATTTTTAAAGACATGTGGTAAAAATGTCTGTATCTGAACTGATCTTTGGGGTGACCCTAATTGGATCCCACCATGGTGTAAAAATGTCTGTATTTGGAAAGACCTTAGTTAGTTATCCTGCTGTCAGACAGGTGATCCTGATTGGACCCCATCATGGGCAATAAATGTTTGTAGGTGACCCCTATCCCCCCATTTAACAGACAGGTGACCCCTATCCCCCCATTTAACAGACAGGTGACCCCTATCCCCCCATTTAACAGACAGGTGACCCCTATCCCCCCATTTAACAGACAGGTGTCCCTATCCCCATTTTAACAGACAGGTGACCCCTATCCCATTTTAACAGATTGGGTGACCCCCTATCCCCATTTAATAGACAGGTGACCCTATCCCCATTTTAATGAATAGGTGACCCCTATCCCCCATTTAATGAACAGGTGACCCCTATCCCCCCATTTAAGAGACAGGTGACCCCCTATCCCCATTTAACAGACTGGGTGACCCCTATCCCCCATTTAACAGACAGGGTGACCCCTATCCCCCATTTAGAGACAGGTGACCCCCTATCCCCCCATTTAACAGACAGGTGACCCCTATCCCCCCATTTAACAGACAGGTGACCCCCTATCCCCCCATTTAATAGACAGGTGACCCCCTATCCCCCCATTTAATAGACAGGTGACCCCTATCCCCCCATTTAATAGACAGGTGACCCCTATCCCCCCATTTA
>OW240920.1:3586193-3602518 GCA_933207985.1 Pelobates cultripes | reverse complement strand
CATTTAATAGACTGTATTCAGACCCCCCTGTGACCCTCAGTCACCCTGGCCCCCCCATACTGTGCCCACCCGCTGTCACTTACCGCAGTGAACAAACTCCTCGGTGAGAAATCCACTTCCTCCTCTGCGAAACATGAAGCGCGCGTGCGCACTGTGCCTCCTAATATCAAACTACAATTCCCGTGAGTCTCTGCGGCCTGGCACTAACTGCGCGTGCGCACTGTGTCAGCTAATATCAAACTACAATTCCCGTGAGTCTCTGCGGCCTGGCACTAACTGCGCGTGCGCACTGTGTCAGCTAATATCAGACTACAATTCCCGTGAGTCCCTGCGGCCTGACACTAACTGCTCCCTACAGGGCTCTGATAAGGTAAAGCTCTCACTGCGCATGCGCTCTGTGTCCGGGGTTGGCGGGAATCGCAGTTTGAGCAATGCTAACACTGTGCGCATGCGCAGTGACAGCTTTACCTTATCAGAGTCAGTTCCTCCCTGTGTGATTATAGATAAGCCAATAACGAATCAATAATAACTAATCAATAATAATAACTAATTAATAATAATAACTAATCAATAATAACTAATCATTAACTAATCAATAATAATAACTAATTAATAATAATAACTAATCAATAATAACTAATCATTAACTAATCAATAATAATAACTAATCAATAACTAATAACTAATCAATAATAATAACTAATTAATAATAATAACTAATCAATAATAACTAATCATTAACTAATCAATAATAATAACTAATCAATAACTAATAACTAATCAATAATTAATAATAATAACCAATTAATCATAATAACTAATCAATAATAATAACTAATTTAAAATAATACTACTAATAATAAAAACTAATCAATAATAATAACTAATTTAAAATAATACTACTAATAATAAAAACTAATCAATAATAATACTACTACTAATAATAATAACTAATCAATAATAATAACTAATCACTATTAACAATAATACTACTACTACTAATAATAATAACTAATCAATACTACTACTACTACTACTAATAATAATAACTAATGAATAATAATAACTAATTAATACTACTACTACTAATAATAACTAATCAATAATAACTAATTAATACTACTACTACTAATAATAATAACTAATCAATAATTAATACTACTACTAATAATAATAATAACTAATCAATAATAATAACTAATTTAAAATAATACTACTAATAATACTACTAATAATAATAATAACTAATCACTATTAACAATAATACCACTACTACTAATAATAATAATAACTAATCACTATTAACAATAATACTACTAATAATAATAACTAATCAATAATACTACTACTATTAATAATAATAATAATAACTAATCAATAATAATAACTAATTTAAAATAATACTACTAATAATACTACTACTAATAATCATAATAACTAATCAATAATAATAACTAATCACTATTAACAATACTACTACTACTACTACTAATAATAACTAATCAATAATAATAACTAATCACTATTAACAATAATAATAACTAATCACTATTAACAATAATACTACTACTACTACTAATAATAACTAATCAATAATACTACTACTACTACTAATAATAACTAATCAATAATAATAACTAATTAATACTACTACTAATAATAATAATAACTAATCAATAATACTACTACTACTACTAATAATAATAACTAATCAATAATAATAACTAATTAATACTACTACTACTAATAATAATAATAACTAATCAATAATACTACTACTACTACTACTAATAATAATAACTAATCAATAATATTAACTAATTAATACTACTACTAATAATAATAATAACTAATCAATAATTAATACTACTACTACTAATAATAATAACTAATCAATAATAATAACTAATTAATACTACTACTACTAATAATAATAACTAATCAATAATACTACTACTACTAATAATAATAACTAATCAATAATAATAACTAATTAATACTACTACTACTAATAATAATAACTAATCAATAATACTAATACTACTACTACTAATAATAATAACTAATCAATAATAATAACTTATCACTTTTAACAATAATACTACTACTACTAATAATAATAACTAATCAATAATAATAACTAATTAATACTACTACTAATAATAATAATAACTAATCAATAATAATAACTAATCACTATTAACAATAATACTACTACTACTAATAATAATAATAATAACTAATCAATAATACTACTACTACTAATAATAATAATAATAACTTATCAATAATAATAACTAATTAATACTACTACTACTACTAATAATAACTAATCAATACTACTACTACTACTAATAATAATAATAACTAATCAATAATAACTAATTAATACTACTACTACTACTAATAATAATAACTAATTAATACTACTACTAATAATAATAAATAATCAATAATACTACTACTACTAATCATAATAATAACTAATCAATAATAATAACTAATTTAAAATAATACTACTAATAATACTACTACTAATAATAATAACTAATTAATAATAATAACTAATTAATACTACTAATAATAATAATACTACTACTAATAATAATAACTAAAAATAATACTACTACTAATAATACTACTACTAATAATAACTAATTAATAATAATACTACTACTAATACTACTACTACTAAAAATAATAACTAATCAATAATAATAATAACTAATACTACTTATACTACTACTACTACTATTACTACTACTGATAATAATAATAATAATAATAATAATAATAATAATAATAATAACTAATTAATAATAATACTAATAATTCTACTACTACTACTAATAATAACTAATTAATAATACTACAACTACTACTAATAATAATAACTCATTATTAATAATACTACTAATAATACAACTACTACTACTACTAATAATAATAACTAATTAATACTAATACTACTACTAATACTACTACTAATAATAATAATAACTAATTAATAATACTACTACTACTACTACTGATGATAATAATAACTAATTGATAATAATACTGCTAATACTACTACTACTAATAATAATAACTAATTAATAATAATACTACTAATACTACTACTACTACTAATAATAATAATAACAACTAATCAATAATAATAATAATAATAATAATAGTAATAATAATAACTAATTAATAATACAACTACTACTACTACTACTACTAATAATAACTAATTAATACTAATACTACTACTAATACTACTACTAATAATAATAATAACTAATTAATAATACTACTACTACTACTACTGATGATAATAATAACTAATTGATAATAATACTACTAATACTACTACTACTACTACTAATAATAATAACAACTAATCAATAATAATAATAATAATAGTAATAATAATAACTAATTAATAATACAACTACTACTACTAATAATAATAATAATAACTAATAATAATACTACTAATAATACTACTACTAATAATAATAACTAATCTATAATAATAATAACTAATAATACTACTACTAATAATAATAACTAATAATAATAACTAATTAAAAATAATACTAATAATACTACTACTACTAATAATAATAATAACAACTAATCAATAATAATAATAATAATCGTAATAATACTAATAATAATAACTTATCAATAATAATAAGTAATTAATAATAATACTACTAATAATATTACTAATAATAATAACAACTAATCAATAATAATAACAACTAATCAATAATAATAATACTTCTAATACTACTACTGCTACTAATAATAATAACTAATCAATAATAATAATAACTAATCAATAATAATAATAATACCACTACTATAATTACTAATCAATAATAATATTAACTAATCAATAATAATAATAATACTAATAATAATAATACTAATAATAATAATTATACTAATAATAATATCTAGTCACTAACTAAATAATAATACTACTACTAATAATACATGAATAATAGAATAATAATAATAATAATAAAATAGTAATATGATAATAACTGATCAATAATAATAATAACTAATCAATAATAATAAAATGATAACTTCAATAACCTCAGTGCATAATATGTTTGCGCCATTTTGTCTCGGACGAATTACAATAACAATAATGCATAAACAAGCTTCAAGGCTATACTACGACTCTTTCAGTACACAATATACTGTGGTAACCTTAGTAGATAAGGATGTCCAGACTTTAAGATGCCATCTTGAACTAAGTCAGGAAAATTTCCATGACGTATACACCCTTTAGTTATGGCCTTGTATGTTTGCCAAATTAAGGGAGGTCCTAAAATGAATAAAGTTAAAGAAGTGTTACTTTTTTATATATGAACTACGGTAACCCTAAAATGGAGACACCTAAGGTATAAATAGGTGTACTTTTAAATGTTAAGACACAGAGGAGAGACATGGAGACAGACATTTTGTAAAATGACAGAGAGGCTGACATGATGACATGTTCAGAAGGGTATGTTAACCTATTAATGATATTTGCAAGCATTTAGTTTAATCTTATAAACTCTGCTATAATGGATTTTATATTTTTATATAATAAATATCTAAAAAGACAAAACTCTATTGCTTCCAAGACAATCCTTATTTTATATTGTATTCTCAATTATTTATATATGTTAAATAGAGGATCTCTTATACTAACTATATGAAATTATGGCTAAGATATCTGTATGGTTAGCCCTGCTAAGTTCTATGCTTTAAGATGTTATAGTGGTAAATAAGGGAACCAGCCACGGTTATAATAATAATAATAATAATAATAATAATAATAATAATAATAATTACTAATCAGTAACTAATCAATAATAATAATAATAACTAATCAAAAATAATAATAATAATAATAATAATTAATAATAAAATAATTTATTAATAAAATAATAAAAATAAAATAATATAATAATAATAACTGATCGATAATAATATTAACTAATCAATAATAATAAAAGAATAATAATAACTAATATAATAATAACTAATCAATAATAATAAACTAATGATAATAACTAATAAATAATAATATAATTATAATTAATAAGCAAGAACCTATCAATAATAATAATAATGACTAATTACAAATAATAATAATAATAATAATTACTAATAATATATTAATAACATAATAATAATAATAACTAATCAATAATAATAATAATAATAACAACAATAATTACCAATCAGTAACTAATCAATAAATATAATAACAATAATAATTACTAATCAATACAAATAATAATAACAACTAATAATATAATAATAAATTAATAATCAATAATAATAAACTAATAATAACTAATACATAATATAATAATTAATAAGCAATAACTAATCAATAATAATAATAACAACAATAATTACCAATCAGTAACTAATCAATAAATATAATAGCAATAATAATTACTAATCAATACAAATAATAATAACAACTAATAATATAAAATTTATAAATTAATAATCAATAATAATAATAATTACTAATCAATAATAATGATAATAATAACAAGTAATAATAATATAATAATAAAAAAATCAATAATAATAAAATAATAACAATTGCTAATAATAATAATAATAATAATTACTAATCGATAACTAATCAATAATAATAATTGCTCATCAATAATAATTACTAATCAATAACTAATCAATAATAATAATTACTAATCAATCAATAATAATAATAATAATAATAATAATAATAATTACGAATCAATAACTAATCAATAATAATAATAATAATTACCAATAATTAATAACTAATCAATAATAATTACCAATAATTAATAATCAATAACTATATAATAATAATAGTAATAATAATAAGTACTAGGGATCGACCGATTATCGGTTTTACCGATATCATTGGATGATATTCGGTATTTTCGGCATTATCGGTATCGGCCAATATATTATTAAGTGTTCTTGCATAGCAAGACCACTTAATGTTATCTCACATATATATTATTCTTATTCTTATTATAGCCAAATTTGCCACCCTAACTCCTCCCACAGTTTTTACACTACATAGACAAAAATTTACCAAAACGTGCAGATTGTTCCCGATCGGATTGCTATTACTTTGTGGAACGTTTCGCCGAATGGTTCACGGAATATCGTCGTTCTTGTGGCGAAATTTGTTCCATAGGAATGAATGGCAAAGCTAGAGTGGGAGCTGGCAAAAGCTGAAAAATCAGGACATGATTTCAAAACTGCCACCACTCCCTTATTTTCAGGCCCACCTACACAAATCTTATATCAAAACGTTCAGCTATCCCTGCTGCCACTAAACATGTCAACGGCTAAGCCATAGTCCTGATAGTTTTCACAATATAATCATTTGTTTGCAACTAACACCGTCCATTGACATTCATTGAAACTTCACTCTACAAAGCTCAAATTTGAAGTGCAATTTCTAAATGACTGTGCCTTCATTTTTAATACTTCAGAGACATGGGTCTTGTGATTCTCACAATATAAAGCTCTTGGCTAATCAATAACTTATCGATAACTAATCAATAATAATTATCAATAATTACTAGTCAGTAACTAATCAATAACTGAACAATAATAATTACTAATCATTACTAGTCACTAGCTCATCAATAATAATAATTACTAATCAATGACTTATCAACAGTAATAATTTCTAATAATTACTAATCACTAACTTATCAATAATAATAGTTACTAATCATTAACATATTGATAATAAGTACTAATAATTACTAATCAATAACTGATCAATAGTAATAATTGCTAATAAATAACTTAACAATAATAATAATTGCTAATAGTTACTACTAATTAACTGATCAATAATAATACTTACTAATCAATAACTTATCAATAATAATAATGACTTATTATTACTAATCAATAACTTAGGATATCTATGGCAAGGCGACAGGCCTGTCTCCCTATAGCTTTCTGCTGTGTGGATAATATATCCCATAATAATATCAATATTTATATTATCCACTGATCCATCCATATTCATATTCCACTCTAACAACAATAGGGAAATATTGAAAACAAGCAATATGTAAAAGTATATAAGCGAATCAGTACTGATTAAAGGAACACTATAGTCACCTAAAGAACTTTAGCTTAATGAAACAGTTTTAGTGTATAGATCAGGGGTAGGCAACCTACGGCACTAGTGCCATGCATGGCACTCGAGGTGCCTTTGCACGGCACTCAAGGCTACAAGAGCCAAACAGACTCTGGCCTGTCAGGAGTCCCAGTGAAACGTCAGAAATCTGCTAATATGAAAATGTGGTGAAGGACAATCCTCCATTTATGCATTGCAGCACCTAGAGAAAGTGATCTCAGATCACTTCCTCCCAGCACTTGTGAATGGGAATCCACACTGGAGTAGAGCAGCCCACAGTTTTCTGTTGCAGCTTCTGTCCTTGAGCTATACCTGGCCAGCCTGGTCCCCACTAAAACCCAGGGAAGGCTCAGAGCTGCAGAATAACCCTCCCCTCATACAAATAATACAAACACACACACAGTCCGCACAAACACAACACCACCAACAATCCACATACATTCACACAAACCCACATGCAATACCCCAAACAGCCCCACACATACTCACACTACCAAATACACAATGTGACATATCCATCCACACACAATTCCACAAGCAGCCCCCATTCACAGCCCAAATTCATACGTATTATGCATGATACCACAAACTATTAATGAACATATACAATATAATAGCTCATATACGCACAAATACAAAGCAAATGCAGTATAAATAACACAAGCAGAATATGGCAACATGCACACCTCAATTTAAAGAAATAGGACCGACACGCTACGGGACATCACAATCATATTTCGGCACAGTGCTGCTAAAAGGTTGCCTACCCCTGGTATAGATCATGCATCTCCAGTTTCACTGCTCAATTCACTGTCATTTAGGAGTTAAATCACTTTGTTTCTGTTTATGCAGCCCTAGCCACACCTCCCCTGGCTATGATTGACAGAGCCTGCATGAAAAAAAAAACTGTTATCACTTTCAAACAGATGTAATTTACCTTAAATAATTGTATCTCAATCTCTAAATTTAACTTTAATCACATACAGGAGGCTCTTGCAGGGTCTAGCAAGCTATTAACATAGCAGGGGATAAGAAAATCTTAATTAAACAGAACTTGCAATAAAGAAAGCCTAAATAGGGCTCTCTTTACAGGAGTGTTTATGGAAGGCTGTGCAAGTCACATGCAGGGAGGTGTGACTAGGGTTCATAAACAAAGGGATTTAACTCCTAAATGGCAGAGGATTGAGCAGTGAGGCTGCAGGGGCATGTTCTATACACCAAAACTGCTTCATTAAGCTAAAGTTGTTCAGGTGACTATAGTGTCCCTTTAAGTAAGATAAGGAATCAACCGAACAATCGAGCTTCACACTATCTCTACATGAGTAGTAATGAGACGAGCAATAGTGTTTGGGCTTATTTCAGCTCAACCCAAAGTTAATTCAGAAGTGAAACAGTTAACATTACTTTACCAAACAATTACAGTACGCTAGCAGTTGTATTCATTAACCATTTCTTTACATCTGGTCAATGGGCAAACACCATGATCCATCCATTGGCATCCTCAAATTCATCTATTACAACACGAATGTTAGATAACTAGCTATGAAGTGCAAATGTACAAATAAATAACCACCAACAAGTTGGCATCACAACCCACAATTATATTTTCAAATAAAGATTACAACACCCCAAGTAGGGACATTGCTAATATCATCAGTAGTTAATCTGCCTCACTGTAATAATCCCAATTTAGGAGTAAATAGTCAACTGACCATAACATCTAATAATCTCAACATGTGGGCTGTTGTACTCATCAACCCCTCATCATGTTCGGCACCTTCGATTTCTCTAATCGTAACAATAATTTTAAGTTACCTTAAATCAGCGGGGTCCATCATTAATAAATAGTACTATCGTCTGAACCTTTTTTCTCCTTACATCTTTAATACAAATACAATACATTACAAATAAACAGTATATACTACATTTGTGAACGTTCACAAGAGACCCTGTACATGATAAACTACCAGCTACGAACCAAATGGATTGACACAGTCCAACTACCAGCTACGAACCAAATGGATTGACACAGTCCAACTACCAGCTACGAACCAAATGGATTGGCACAGTCCAACTACCAGCTACGAACCAAATGGATTGGCACAGTCCAACTACCAGCTACGAACCAAATGGATTGACACAGTCCAACTACCAGCTACGAACCAAATGGATTGACACAGTCCAACTACCAGCTACGAACCAAATGGATTGGCACAGTCCAACTACCAGCTACGAACCAAATGGATTGGCACAGTCCAACTACCAGCTACGAACCAAATGGATTGGCACAGTCCAACTACCAGCTACGAACCAAATGGATTGACACAGTCCAACTACCAGCTACGAACCAAATGGATTGGCACAGTCCAACTACCAGCTACGAACCAAATGGATTGGCACAGTCCAACTACCAGCTACGAACCAAATGGATTGGCACAGTCCAACTACCAGCTACGAACCAAATGGATTGGCACAGTCCAACTACCAGCTACGAACCAAATGGATTGGCACAGTCCAACTACCAGCTACGAACCAAATGGATTGACACAGTCCAACTACCAGCTACGAACCAAATGGATTGACACAGTCCAACTACCAGCTACGAACCAAATGGATTGGCACAGTCCAACTACCAGCTACGAACCAAATGGATTGGCACAGTCCAACTACCAGCTACGAACCAAATGGATTGACACAGTCCAACTACCAGCTACGAACCAAATGGATTGACACAGTCCAACTACCAGCTACGAACCAAATGGATTGACACAGTCCAACTACCAGCTACGAACCAAATGGATTGACACAGTCCAACTACCAGCTACGAACCAAATGGATTGACACAGTCCCTATAGATACTATCTATATTTAGATTTGAATTATATGGGCATATTAAACATAAATAAATGCTCAAAACTACTAACAAACAATCTACTTACATTGATCCCATTGAAACACAATGAAATATCACAAAGTATAAATCTGTTCATAAACAGTGCAATTAAGATAGCATTTCCCTTTAATATCGCTATAAAATTCCTTTGAGACAACTTATTCACGTCATTCTCCATCAACAACGTGATTGGTTGGAACAATTATGACCAGTTTTGAATCTTACTAATCAGATTTCGTGTTCCCCTTTATAACATCGGTTATCTCCCACACATCGGTTCCTCTCTGATGAGCTGTGGGCAAAACGCGCGAGTCAGGGGCTCTCGGTAATTCCGGTAGATAGTTTATTTAAACAAATTACTAGATCAAAAATCTGTCAATTTAACCAGGATCCCGAGCATTGCCACCCTTCATGGATCCTTTGGCGGGATAGGGTCACCATGAATGAATACTATATACTATAGCTCTATCCAGATAGGTGCCCTTGAAGGCACAGATACTACTTAGTTAGACTATATTAAACTGCATCAAGGGATTTACGGCAATCTTGGCAGATAACTTTTCTCATTACCAAATTGCACGTTTATATCAATATCCCGGGCATTACTTGTCCCAATAGATTAGTGTGTGCAGCAAATCTTTCCTACACACTTATATATGTGGCGGGTGCTCTGGAAACATTAAACAGCACCTTCTTTCTCGGTACATAATCATTGCTGTGATAATATAAATTACCAAATGCCAGATATTTTTGGGCTAAGTCTTAAGCTTGCTTTATTTTTATTATCAAAACTATTAAAGGTTATGTCTTAAGTTTTATTAGGGCACTCAATTCTTCTCCTTTTTCATTACTACTATCATTATTTATAGTATCAATATTTATATTATCATTATCATTATTTATTTTATCATTATTTATATTATCATTATTTATAGTATCAATATTTATATTATCATTATATTATCAATATTTATATTATTATTTATAGTATCATTATTTATAGTATCATTATTTACAGTTTCATTATATTATCAATATTTATATTATTATTTATAGTATAATTATTTATAGTATCAATATTTATAGTATAATTATTTATAGTATCAATATTTACATTATCAATATTTATATTATTATTTAGAGTATCATTATTTATAGTATAATTATTTATAGTATCAATATTTATATTATCAATATTTATATTATTATTTAGAGTATAATTATTTATAGTATCAATATTTATTTTATCATTATATTATCATTATTTATAGTATCATTATATTATCAATATTTATATTATTATTCATAGTATAAATTTTTATAGTATCATTATATTATCAATATTTAAATTATTATTTATAGTATAATTATTTATAATATCAATATGTAAATGATCATTTTATTATCAATATTTATATTAATATTTATAGTATCATTTTTTATAGTATCAATATTTATTTTATCATTATTTATATTAACATTATTTATAGTATCATTATAATATCAATATTTATATTATCAATATTTATATTATTATTTATAGTATCATTTATAGTATCAATATTTATGTTATCATTATCATGATTTATTTTATCATTATTTATATTATCATTATTTATAGTATCAATATTTATATTATCATTATATTATCAATATTTATATTATTTATAGTATCATTATTTATAGTATCAATATTTATAGTATCATTATATTATCAGTATTTATATTATTCTTTATGGTATAATTATTTATAGGACAAATAT
Organism: Pelobates cultripes; assembly: GCA_933207985.1. Lineage (NCBI taxonomy): Eukaryota > Metazoa > Chordata > Amphibia > Anura > Pelobatidae > Pelobates > Pelobates cultripes. Next base: position 3,590,691 of record OW240920.1, on the reverse strand, counting down.
TTACATTATCATTGTATTATCACTATTTATATTATTTATAGTATCATTATTTATAGTATCAATATTTATATGATCAATATTTACATTATTATTTAGAGTATGATTATTTATAGTATCAATATTTATTTTATCATTATATTATCATTATTTATAGTATCATTATATTATCAATATTTATATAATTATTCATAGTATAAATATTTATAGTATCATTATATTATCAATATTTAAATTATTATTTATAGTATAGTTATTTATAGTATCAATATTTAAATTATCATTATATTATCAATATTTATATTAATATTTATAGTATCATTTTTTATAGCATCAATATTTATTTTATCATTATTTATATTAACATTATTTATAGTATCATTATATTATCAAAATTTATATTATCAATATTTGTATTATTATTTATAGTATCATTATTTATAGTATCAATATTTATGTTATCATTTATATTATCAGTATTTTTATTATCGTTATTTATATTATCATTTTATATAGCGCCAAACTATTCCACAGCACGTTGCAATATTACATTCCTTCCTCGGCCAAATAGCATCATGGGAAGTGTAGTCCGCAGCAGATGGAGTTCAGCCTAGCAGCGTGTCATTTACCGGTAGAGCCAGGCTCCACACATGCCACGGTGCACTTTATTTTATTTTTAAATTGCCATTGCCCCGTGGAGCCCTTTACATGATACATAATGAGAACTTCCAGCCTGTACTGTCTCTTTAAGAGGAGAATAGTTTGTTGTATAGGCAAAGTGTATTATTGCCAACAGTTTATTTGCAGATTACACAGTGTTTATGATGCAACGTAAATAGCCTTTATTCACACGAGAGACATAAACTAGTAAAAATAAAACTCTAATGTGGGAGTTATTATCTTAACTAATCCGACGGGCTTTATCCTCACAGCACATGATATCATTTAAATAACGCTCTATGAGAACCATATTACCAGAGGATCTCTTTCGAGCAGGTGAAGTGCTGTGACATTTATTTATATAAAACTATTTGCCAGTGCTAACCAGAACTTGGTTTTACACAATAAACCTTATAATAGCCAATAGGTTAAATTGGAAAAAGTTAGCGATACATTATTTTAGTTAACCATAATAATTGGTTATTATAACCTTCTTCTATGTATTTATTGTGTTTTGTAACCTTTATTGTGTTCTGGTAAGCCCAGGCCTATTGCTTTATATTTAGTATTTTTATCACGATTGATTCTGTATTTTCAGCTGATTTCTATTTGTGTGCTTATTATTTAATTGTTTTGATTTGCGTATGGACACTATCGCTCACATGGTGGATATTGATTTGTGTTCATTTCTGTTCTAAATAAACCAACCTCCGTACAGGACAATAGATCATCAGATTACTGCTCTCTGTATAAAGATGAGGACATACAAGGATTAGTTTTTTTCAATCAGCCTTCCCGTCTCATTTTCTCTTTCCAAGAATTGTCTGCTATTAATTCCATTCTCAAATTACTATTGTGTTTATCGATCCTGCTTATATACTGCACTAATCTGACCTGATTTTAAGGTATGTTTGTACATAATATATAGTTAAATGGTGATACACAAAGACAGAGCTAGATGGACCGATAGATAGACAGACAGATAGAGAGACATGCAGACAGACAGACAGACACAAACATGCAAGTATAATCAATAATCTTAATCTACTGGGTCTCTAATGGAGTAGGGAATGTATGACGAGGCATGGAACCCTCCTGGTAGGTATTGTGCTATTACTTTAAGGACACATGCACACATTCATCCAGAAAGATTTGCTGGGATTAGTCTCTGACAAAAGACAGAAGCTAATGAAATATGTAGAAATGTGATGTACTGCTGCATTTTACAGTGTAAGTCGTACTGTAAAAGACATCTTGTATCTGAAACACAATTAGCAACATTAACCCCATGTACACGTGAGCGGTTCAATGAGCGTCTCTTCACCAAACAGTGATGGTGTTAATCAATTATCAGGTGCAGACCAGCTAGCAAAAGGCAGACAAATTGGGAAAATATCTCCCTAAAATAAGACAGAAATTTATCATGTTTAATTCTTTGATCAGAAACTTGCAAGACACTAATGTGGGACTCATTGTTTACTTGGCTTATCCCTTTGTTTCCGTTTCTTGTTATAAATTAGCTACTTTCACTGGGTTTATTCAATAAAGTAAGAATTGAAATCAAATTCAAAATGAATTTTACATTAAAGGTCAAAGTTGATTTAGTGAATAACCCTGATAATGTGGCTTTTCCAACCAAAAGGAGTCAAAAAGCATAGGGGGTCTGCTTTGAGTTCAAACCTAGACGTTAAAGGGACACTACAGTCACCAGAATAACTACAGTTTATTGGTGAGTAGAATCATTACGTTCAGGCTTTTTGCTGTAAACACTGTCTTTTCAGAGAAAATGCAGTGTTTACATTACAGCCTAGTGATAACTTTACTGGCCACTCCTCAGATGGCTGTTAGAGATCCTTCCTGGGTCATGGCTGCCTAAAATGCATCCAAACATTCAGTATCTCCTCCCTCTGCATGCAGACACTGAACTTTCCTCATAGAGATTCATTGATTCAATTCATCTCTATGAGGAGATGCTGATTGGCCAGGGCTGTGTTTGAATGATGCTGGCTCTGCCCCTGATCTGCCTCCTTGTCAGTCTCAGCCAATCCTATGGGGAAGCACTGTGATTGGATCAGGCTACCACTTCTGATGATGTCAGCAGACTGCTTGTTTTTCTGAGTCTAACAGCATGCAGAGTTACAGCTTCAGGCTTGAATACAGTAAGATTTTGCTATATTTATGGAGGGATGAGGGGCCCAGGGGGGCTAGATGGTGGTTTTAACACTATAGGGTCAGGAATACATGTTTGTGTTCCTGACCCTATAGTGATCATTTAAGAACCACTGACCCAAAAGCACATGGATGTTCTGTGCCATTAAAGGCTTTACAATTGTTTCTCAATATTTTTTTAGAATGGGTGAAATAGGGCAGAAAGCTGCATAACTATATAAATTCTGCATGCAAAAAATAAAGCTGTAAAATGCATTAACTATGTGTTGGAGCTGGTAGTGTTACCTTTAAAAATGCAGTTGACTGTGTACATGTTATAAGGTTGTTTTTATTTTGTTTTTATTCTGCTTTTCTTATCTGGTACAGTTTTCCCTTTTGCTCAATATCTGATTTTTTTCTCTCAGTAATTTCTCTCCGCATCCTTTTCTTTTTCAACGCACATGTTTATGGAAATGTTTAAGGACAGAAGAAGAAATTGTAGGTATAACTGTAAACATTAACACAAATTAATTCCTAACAGTAAAATAGAGGAAAAGTAGACTGTCACTATAGTAACTTGGAAACATATTCCACATCAACTATTTTTATCTCAGGTTAGATGTTCGTTATTATTTTGTACAAATTCTGAGTTTAGTGAATAACCCAGAAGGTCTTCAAGACACTTTTCTTTGTTATGAAATTTAAGTCTCGATTATCTGTCATGTCAACAGTTATTTCATTTAGTCCACATGTAACAAACCTATACCTTGATATGTACACATTTATTTCTCATAGCTATTATCTAGCAATTCAGTTGCAACGTTTGAGACAAATAGACAAGCTGTAAATGTATGAGGACATTTCTGTTATTTGTTTTCTATCTCTTGTAGAATTGTAAATCTTAAGAAGGGATGCCATCTGAAACCAACCAAACCTTGCCTCAATATTTCATTATTAAAGGGATTTCCAGTTTAGCTGTCCTGCAGCCTCCCATCTTCATTCTAGTCTTACTGGTCTACATATTTATCTTTGGAGGTAACATTACAATCACTCTTCTCGTCTTCCTGGATTCCACTCTTCATACTCCTATGTATTTCTTCCTCTGCAATCTATCATTGCTGGATATTTGTTACATCACAGTCGCCCTACACAAGATTTTGGATACTTTTGTTTCTGGAGATCACAGTGTCTCGATTCAGGCCTGCCATGCACAAATGTATTTTTACATGTCCTTCGGAGGTTCTGAGTTAATGCTACTTACTACCATGAGTTATGATCGCTACGTGGCAGTCTGTGACCCCTTGCATTAGCAGACTATCATGCATTGTAAGCTTTGCATTGCGCTCATCACTCTGTCTATGTTCTTGGGTTTCGCACAGGCTCTTCCATTGCTATGTGTGGTGCTACGTCTTACTTGCTTCATCTCCAGAGAGATCAACCACTTCTTTTGTGAGATGATAGCCCTACTGAAGTTATCTTGTAGTGGAATCACTTTTATGGAACTGATAATCCGAATTGAGTCAATATTTACTGGCTTTACCCCCTTTTGCCTTACTTTCCTCTCTTACATACTCATAATTAATTCCATAGTAAGCATTCATTCTAATTCTGGGCGATACAAGGCCTTCTACACATGTTCCTCACATTTGACTGTCGTCATCCTTTTCTACTTGACACTGTTCTGCTTATATCT
>OW240920.1:3571550-3586093 GCA_933207985.1 Pelobates cultripes | reverse complement strand
CAGCTTCCAGTAGGTAGACCTCTCTTAATCCAGAGAACAGGAACAGCTCTTACAAGAGCTTAGTGATAATACTCTGGGGAGTATAGCGATTATAGCAATCCCCAGAGTGTAGGTAGTTCTCCAATCCCCCCAAACATGAGCCAAGACTTCATTAAGGGTAGAGCAAGTCTGAAGCTTTATTGGTACAGGTTGGCTTTATAAACAATTCCTCAGGCCAGAGACACACCCCCTGGACCTGATGGAGCACCGCATTACAAACTGTACAGACCAATAAAAACAGTGTAACAATGACCGACACTCCCACATACATTAAACAATCCCTCCCCTCTGCCTGTGATATAATTAAGGTAGTTAACGCATAATCCTAATTATCCACAGGCAGAAAAAACATACATTTATACAAAGTCTAGAAAACACCTCAAAACAAAACATATTCCCATAAAGTGAGGTGAGAGGATGTGGTACATAGGCACATGGTCAGTTATTGGCAAGGACAGTTGGGTTACACTGTATGACGCTATGTGTTAAGTTATATATTAAGTTATGGTTATTTATGTCTTGACGTTTTGGTTATATCAAAGAAAAAAGAATATTAAAATAAATTATGTTATACAGTAAATTATCATATGTTATAATAAATTCTGTGGCCTGTTTCATCCATAATACGTTGTCTGTACTTAATTCAGGGTTGAATTTGGGATTGTTCTATGTTATTATGCTGCATAGCGATTCCCCACTACGGACATACAAGTAAAATGTGATACAAAGTAGGTAGATAAGACTTATAAGAAGAACATCGTAAGCCAGCACAGGATAACCAAATCTAGGGATTATGCTAACTCACCTTTATAGAGGCAACATTTTAGCTTAATTCAGTGCTCCAAGATAAAGCCTAAGATTTGTAATATTTTGACAAAACAGTATTGCAATCTAGTGGTAGAATGGTAAAACCGGAGTATGTGTTAGAAACATGACCTGGTTATTAAACAGCAAAGGCCATGTTAATGAATCAGAACCCAGGATTACATGGGGCACAAAGTGGTAGTATCCATACTGTGTCATATTAATACAACTAAATTCTGCCATTTCAAACAAAAAGAACAAATAATAAATGGAGTTGGCCGCATTCTCCGACACAGCGGTAGTGATACAATCATAGCCAGAGGGTGTTTCAGAGACCCCTGAAAGCAAAGCCTAAAAGTAATAACCGGAGATCATGTCACCAGTGCAGTAAGGGTGTGAGCTTTAGGGAAAAAAAAATTGGGGGGGAGAAGTCTGAGCACCAGTAGCTTATCGCCCTTATGGGCCTTGCACGTACACACGGGCGTTACTAGGCGCCAATAAGAGTAAAAATGACAAAAAAAATATAATGATTTTCTGTAGTAAGTGAGGAAATCTTCTTCTCATCCAAAGAGCTATGTCAACTAGGTAACACGAGCAAAGAAGCAAATAAATTCGGGCTGCCAGCAATATGGGAGCGCTGGCCCCTCCAGGGTGCCGATCCTCTGCCTTCCCTACCCGGACTAGCAACAGCCATCTAACAGAGTATTCTGTGGTAAAGTGGGCACTCAGAGGCAGCTTAGCCTACTGCCCAACACCCCCTCCAAGAGTCCATGGACCATCCACCACCCGCACCTCCCCTGCACTTCCAGAGCTTCTGTGAAGCGTATGTCCTCACATACCTAACCCGGCACCTACCACACTCTTAGCACAGATGTGCATCGCTCATGGTCACCGGTACAACGAAGATCCTCTCCACCAAGCTCCACAGGGCTCACAATGCATCCCAGCTCTTCAGGTATGTGTACCGTCTTATGTTGCAGCCATAATGTGACTTTAGGAGTATATAGGCAGCTAAAATACAGAATGGGAGATCATCAAAGATAGTGAGCCGCCATCTTCTGTAGCAAGTTATGGTCTTCCTCTGGAGACAAATCTGGATTACTCCCACCGGCCTGGCGTGGGGAGGGGGGCAAGAACCCCAGTCGCCATATGCCTTAAACAGTGTGAACTCACTATCAGTATTTTCAGCCCCATTTAGCGCATAGCGGGCAGCCTGTTGTGTCTTGCAAGTGGCATGGCGTTAGGATTAGGTGTGTGAGTGGCCCAAATTGCTGGTGGGTGTCTGTGCTTGATGTGACCAGGATTATACCGGGATCAACAGTGAGCCAGTATAATCCCCCACAAGTATGTGGTGGTTTCTTGGGCTTAAATGGGCTTGGTGTGATCCAAACAGGCATTTCATGGGACCAGGCTCCCTCTCAGCTCGGTGTTATTCGGTGTTATTCGGTGTTATTCAAGCAGCATCTCACAAGTTGGCTTACTCTTGATCTACTCTTCTTTGTACTTCGATTTTTCTCTGTTGGTTCTTTCAGATTATTCCCGTTTAAGTTGTTTGTGCTATTTCTACTGACAAGTTACAACTGTAAGACATTATCAATCCTGCAGGAAGATGGCATTTTTATAAAGGCAAGAAAGAATCAGGGAGTGAAAGAACCAGAAAGCAGAGTTTATTTTGCATTTTGATTTATTAACTTTGAATTATTTGAATGTCTTTCTGATAGCTTTTTCCTATGGTTCTTAAAGTTGTTACAGGAGTGACAGACATTCTCCCCAGGGCCGGGAATATCTTTTACATAGATATCACTTCATTGCCATTTTTAGAGCTATAATTAAGTCACTCTTGTGGTTGCATTTCTGCATTATTATTTATTGTATAATGAGACACTACGCTACCCGCTCGTTAATTGGAAATCCCTGTGTGCCCATCTCCATGAGTTGGAAATCTCCGGTCACATTATCCGTACTGTAACTCAGAGTGCATTCATTAGATACGTAGCATAATGTCTCGTTTAATCCCCTCTGGAAATATTATTTGTGTTTTTGTGCCATAGGGAAAAACAGAGAAAGCTATTGGGATTCCAGCTAACGCCAGCATTGTCAGTAAACTTAGTTAACTTATTGCTCCTGAAAAACAAATGTTAGCGGCACTTTCAAATTCTGTTGGACGTTCATCATACATTTAAGGAACATCACTGTAAATTCTGGAAGTTTTATATAAAATATATATATAAAAAAATCCTTATAATCACAAAGGAATACATCCTAAATTTTCTTAAAGACCTTCCCTGTTTATTTCAGATGGTTTTCTCTAATAACTAGATACAGCTCATCGGTAAACTTAGGGCCCCTAATTCTGACTCCAGCAGACAGAGAGGAGACAGGTATCTATAAATTCCTGCTCATCCTCTGGAGATCCATTTATCTCCTGCTGTTGTTTAAAACGTAAATGTACTATTATGGGACAATGGTCTAAAAGATATTTTAATACATCATATACCAATATGCCTGCAAAGCTGAAGGTGCTAATAATATAAACCCACCCAGTATAACTGTAACCTAACCCACACAGTGCATCTAACGTGTGTGGGAGTCTGGAGTGTCCCTTTAATAATATAAACCCACCCAGTATAACTAACTGTAACCTAACCTACACAGTGCATCTAACGTATGTGGGAGCCTGGAGTGTCTCTTTAATAATATAAACCCACCCAGTATAACTAACTGTAACCTAACCTACACAGTGCATCTAACGTATGTGGGAGCCTGGAGTGTCTCTTTAATAATATAAACCCACCCAGTATAACTAACTGTAACCTAACCTACACAGTGCATCTAACGTGTGTGGGAGCCTGGAGTGTCCCTTTAATAATATAAACCCACCCAGTGTAACTAACTGTAACCTAACCTACACAGTGCATCTAACGTGTGTGGAGCCTGGAGTGTCCCTTTAATAATATAAACCCACCCAGTATAACTAACTGTAACCTAACCTACACAGTGCATCTAACGTGTGTGGGAGCCTGGAGTGTCCCTTTAATAATATAAACCCACCCAGTATAACTAACTGTAACCTAACCTACACAGTGCATCTAACGTGTGTGGGAGCCTGGAGTGTCCCTTTAATAATATAAACCCACCCAGTATAACTAACTGTAACCTAACCTACACAGTGCATCTAACGTGTGTGGGAGCCTGGAGTGTCCCTTTAATAATATAAACCCACCCAGTATAACTAACTGTAACCTAACCTACACAGTGCACCTAACGTGTGTGGGAGCCTGGAGTGTCCCTTTAATAATATAAACCCACCCAGTATAACTAACTGTAACCTAACCTACACAGTGCCCCTAATGTGTGTAGGAGCCTGGAGTGTCTCTTTAATAATATAAATCCACCCAGTATAACTAACTGTAACCTAACCTACACAGTGCATCTAACGTATGTGGGAGCCTGGAGTGTCCCTTTAACAATATAAACCCACCCAGTATAACTAACTGTAACCTAACCTACACAGTGCATCTAACGTGTGTGAGAGCCTGGAGTGTCCCTTTAATAATATAAACCCACCCAGTATAACTAACTGTAACCTAACCTACACAGTGCATCTAACGTGTGTGGGAGCCTGGAGTGTCCCTTTAATAATATAAACCCACCCAGTATAACTAACTGTAACCTAACCTACACAGTGCACCTAACGTGTGTGGGAGCCTGGAGTGTCCCTTTAATAATATAAACCCACCCAGTATAACTAACTGTAACCTAACCTACACAGTGCATCTAACGTGTGTGGGAGCCTGGAGTGTCCCTTTAATAATATAAACCCACCCAGTATAACTAACTGTACCTAACCTACACAGTGCATCTAACGTATGTGGGAGCCTGGAGTGTCCCTTTAATAATATAAACCCACCCAGTATAACTAACTGTAACCTAACCTACACAGTGCACCTAACGTGTGTGGGAGCCTGGAGTGTCCCTTTAATAATATAAACCCACCCAGTATAACTAACTGTAACCTAACCTACACAGTGCATCTAACGTGTGTGGGAGCCTGGAGTGTCCCTTTAATAATATAAACCCACGCAGTATAGCTAACTGTAACCTAACCTACACAGTGCACCTAACGTGTGTGGGAGCCTGGAGTGTCCCTTTAATAATATAAACCCACCCAGTATAACTAACTGTAACCTAACCTACACAGTGCACCTAACGTGTGTGGGAGCCTGGAGTGTCCCTTTAATAATATAAACCCACCCAGTATAACTAACTGTAACCTAATCTACACAGTGCACCTAACGTGTGGGGGAACCTGAAGTGTCCCTTTAATAATATAAACCCACCCAGTATAACTGTAACCTAACCTACACAGTGCATCTAACGTATGTGGGAGCTTGGAGTGTCTCTTTAATAATATAAACCCACCCAGTATAACTAACTGTAACCTAACCTACACAGTGCACCTAACGTGTGTGGGAGCCTGGAGTGTCTCTTTAATAATATAAACCCACCCAGTATAACTAACTGTAACCTTACCTACACAGTGCACCTAACGTGTGTGGGAGCCTGGAGTGTCACTTTAATAATATAAACCCACCCAGTATAGCTAACTGTAACCTAACCTACACAGTGCACCTAACGTGTGTGGGAGCCTGGAGTGTCCCTTTAATAATATAAACCCACCCAGTATAACTAACTGTAACCTAACCTACACAGTGCATCTAACGTGTGTGGGAGCCTGGAGTGTCCCTTTAATAATATAAACCCACCCAGTATAACTAACTGTAACCTAATCTACACAGTGCACCTAACGTGTGGGGGAACCTGAAGTGTCCCTTTAATAATATAAACCCACCCAGTATAACTAACTGTAACCTAATCTACACAGTGCACCTAACGTATGTGGGAAAATTAAGTGTCCCTTTATTAATATAAACCCACCCAGTATAGCTAACTGTAACCTAACCTACACAGTGCATATAACGTGTGTGGGAGCCTGGAGTGTCCCTTTAATAATATAAACCCACCCAGTATAACTAACTGTAACCTAACCTGCACAGTGCATCTAACGTGTGTGGGAGCCTGGAGTGTCCCTTTAATAATATAAACCCACCCAGTATAACTAACTGTAACCTAACCTACACAGTGCACCTAACGTGTGTGGGAGCCTGGAGTGTCCCTTTAATAATATAAACCCACTCAGTATAACTAACTGTAACCTAACCTACACAGTGCACCTAACGTGTGTGGGAGCCTGGAGTGTCCCTTTAATAATCTAAACCCACCCAGTATAACTGTAACCTAACCTACACAGTGCACATAACGTGTGTGAGAGCCTGGAGTGTCACTTTAATAATATAAACCCACCCAGTATAACAAACTGTAACCTAACTTACATAGTGCACCTAACATGTGTGGGAGCCTGGAGTGCCCCTTTAATAATATAAGCCCACCCAGTATAACTAACTGTAATCTAACCTACACAGTGCACCTAACGTTTGTGGGAGCCTGGAGTGTCCCTTTAATAATATAAACCCACCCAGTATTACTGTAACCTTACCTACACAGTGCACCTAACGTGTGTGGGAGCCTGGAGTGTCCCCTTAATAATATAAACCCACTCATTAATATTCCCAGTAATATGTCTGAGTGTATAACAGGGCTCCACAGCAATTATACTCACAGTAATGTATCTGAGTGTATAACAGAGCTCCACAGTAATAATACTCCCAGTTACGTGTTTAAAATTAGGTTTTAGTTGCATAAATTGTTATTATTAAGTCACCCAAAATTTCTCAGAACAGCCCTCCCCTTAGCCTCAACCCCACTCACACCCCTACAAATCTTTAGCCATTTGAAATGTTGGGAGGTATGGGACCGTGCAAATGTATTCTACTGGCAGGATTAGTGTAGAATTTTATTGGAAAAAACAGGAAAAAATCAGCGCTAAATGGCCACAATGAGAAAAGGCTGCACTCCTCAAAGGGGAATCCCCTCTAATCCCGTAATGATAGGAAGGAACACAAAACAAAAATATATACTCAGATGTGTAAAATATAATAAAATAATAAATAGTAAAACAATTTTTTAATATATTTAAAATATTGTATAAAATAGATGATTAGCAATAGTCCAAAACTTATCAAAATTCGTGATGGTAGGTCCCACGTGTGAAAAAGAGAATTCTTGAGATGTAGAATGGGATCAGATCTTCATAGTTGAATGCTTGGAATTCAGTGAAGCATATGTGAACAAAAGAAAAGACAGGACTCCAATGGTACAGTATGTAAATGCGTGGAAAATAAAATAAAAATAGGTCTTACTCACACTTTTCAGAGCTGAAAATCCAGCTCTGATATTGCGCGCATAAAGTGGAATAATCCCCACTCAAGGATATGCGGAGTAGACTTCAGTTGGCTAATCTCTGGCACGCGTTCGACGTACAGGTTGGTATTATTAGACCCAGAAGAAGAGAATAAAATATATAGTGCTCTCTGTATTATAGTGAAAAGTTTAAAAGAGTATAAAATATATATTACTCACATTCTTTTGAGCAGGTTTGTACTGCTCAATATAGGCGCTTGGGTGGTATAATCCCCACCTATGGATTCTTTATGCTTCTTCTAAAAATAGGCAATATATGTAGTCAGGTTGAAAGAAAGAAAAATGGCAATAAAATATTTTATGCCAAAAAGGTTTCTTTATTATAAAGTAATTAAAATAATATCTAGACTCGTTTCGCCTCAAGGGCTTCTTCAAGTAGATAATGATAAAAAGGGGGGGGCACACCTGACATACAAGAGTTTATATAGGGTTCAATAGAGCTTTAAATTTAAAATTCCCGCCAAAATGACGTAATCAGAACCATCTAAATTTCATACAATCAAAAACAGTAATTTGCCATAGATTTATATAGACATAATAAATATGAGGTAGATGCAATGGTTGATATTAAAAAACGAAGGTTATAAATACATAAAATAGCTTATACAAAAGCAATCACGTGACGCGCGATTGAAAACACGTCCGTGTCACGTGATGCTGAATGAAACTCATGCGTCATCAGAACTCTTGTATGTCAGGTGTGCCCCCCCTTTTTATCATTATCTACTTGAAGAAGCCCTTGAGGCGAAACGAGTCTAGATATTATTTTAATTACTTTATAATAAAGAAACTTTTTTGGCATAAAATATTTTATTGCCATTTTTCTTTCTTTCCACCTGACTACATATATTGCCTATTTTTAGAAGAAGCATAAAGAATCCATAGGTGGGGATTATACCACCCAAGCGCCTATATTGAGCAGTACAAACCTGCTCAAAAGAATGTAAGTAATATATATTTTATACTCTTTTAAACTTTTCACTATAATACAGAGAGCACTATATATTTTATTCTCTTCTTCTGGGTCTAATAATACCAACCTGTACGTCGAACGCGTGCCAGAGATTAGCCAACTGAAGTCTACTTCGCATATCCTTGAGTGGGGATTATTCCACTTCATGCGCGCAATATCAGAGCTGGAATTTCAGCTCTGAAAAGTGTGAGTAAGACCTATTTTTATTTTATTTTCTACACATTTACATACTGTACCATTGGAGTCCTGTCTTTTCTTTTCTTCACATATGCTTCACTGAATTCCAAGCATACAACTATGAAGATCTGATCCCATTCTACATCTCAAGAATTCTCTTTTTCACACGTGGGACCTACCATCACGAATTTTGATAAGTTTTGGACTATTGCTAATCATCTATTTTATACAATATTTAAATATATTAAAAAATTGTTTTACTATTTATTATTTTATTATATTTTACACATCTGAGTATATATTTTAGGCGCACCCTTATTGTACTGTTTGTTTTGTGTTCCTTCCTAGAATTTTATTGGTTAGTCAAACAAAACATATTCATAACTGTCTCAGAAAAAGGAAATATTAACAAATTAGGCCAATAATTTCCTGTACTTATCTCTAAACTAACTGGAATTTGTCATTCTACTGATTTCACATTTTTTTGGTAGCAATTACAGAAATATTTCAAACACTATAACCACTACTGCTTACTGATATGCCAACTAACCCTACCTAATTCAGTCTCTATAATTTGATCTTCCATCTTATCATCACCACCAAGGATACCCCTAACAGAAGGAAAGAATATTCTTTGGGTGGTCTTCTGACTTGGAGTTACAAGTACTAAAAGTGGTGGTCATTCAGCTGTAACCATGAAAAAATTGACATATTGAAAAACAGCCCTATGAATAAATGCAGGAGGTGGACTTTTAAAGGGTCCCTTGTATGCCAGCTGGACAGGTCTGACCTAGTAATTAGGTCAGATATAGTAAACATGAGTTCCTTTTGGATGATAGACTGGACTGACTGACTATTGTTTATGGACCCCCAAATCTAATCACACAGTTTGACCATTAGAGTTTTTTAAATCACTGGCACTGGATGTATGTGTTTAATACAGAATAAATGTACAACATTTAAAAAGACAATTTCTATTTCAACCTTCGTCTTAGAGCTGACTTCACATCTTCATTCTTTAAGCTGTAAATCAGAGGGTTTAACATCGGGACTGCTGCTGCATTAAGAAGAGCAAAAAGTTTGTTCGAGTCCAAGTTGTCTTCTGATTTTGGTGACAAGTATTGAGTTCCAAGAGTTACATACAAAATTGAAACAACAGTAATATGTGAGGAACATGTATAGAAGGCTTTCTGCCTGCCGGAGTTGGTACGGATTTTCAAGATAGATTTAATGATATAAACATAGGATAAAAATGTACAAATGAAGGGACCAGTCCAAATGAAAAATCCAATACAGTCAGTATATATTTCAAGAAAGGAAGAGCCTCTGTCGGAAATTTTCATAAGTGGCAGAATGTCACAGAAGAAGTGATTAATTACATTGGACTTGTAATGTGACAGTATTGAAAGAAAGATCAAGTATGGAATCATTTGTATCAAACCCAAAGTCCAGCAGACAGTAGCCAAGAGAGCACAAACTCTATAATTCATAAGGACTGGGTATCGCAAGGGATTGCAGATGGCCACATAGCGGTCATAGCTCATGGCTGTCAGGAGATACAACCCATCACATATAAAAGATGAAAATACATACATTTGTGTCATACAAGCAAGGAAGGAAACTCCATGGTATCCCATTACAAACTTAACAAGGATTTTATGTAACGTAATAGTGGTGGAAGACATGTCTAGGATAGATAGATTGCCCAAGAAGAAGTACATGGGAGTGTGAAGGCGATGATCCGAACAGAGAAGGAGAAGGATGGTCATGTTACCAGTGAGAGCGATGAGATAAATAAACAGAACTAGAAGGAAGATTGGAAGCTGCAGCTCTGGGAGGACAGAAATCCCTCTTATAATAAAAAAGGTCACTGCAGAAGAATTCATGTAGACTTTGAGCATCTGAAAACAAACAGAAATGAAAAAATATTGATATCAATCTTTTCAAACTATAGATAAATCCATGGATGACGAAGGCCAATTCTCTAGTCTTGTCAACACCCACTGCCTATATAGAAGGTCTGTGGAAAGTGGGGTCCCCAATCTCCTGGTGAACTTCAGTAAATCCACTCTTATGGTCTAGGCCTAGTAAAACCAAACAGTTTACTGTCCTACCTCTGACAGCTAATTATTATTGTAATGGTGGAGAACCTTCAAAATCCTTAAAAAATATCAACAAAAAAACACCCCCAACAACTGTAATACAAAACATTTCATACAAAGTTGCAAATTTCTAGACCCCAACGCACACTTTTTAATAACAGAGCTTTTTAGTGTCACTTTCATGGTCATAGATTATAAGCCCAGCTGCCAACACGAAGACAAACTTCTTACACATTAACAATTCCCCAGGCTGATTTCAGCTGAAAGGCAAAATGTATATTTACTCAGAATAAAATATTAGTAGTACACCCTCCAAACTAGTAAACCATTGATCAGGAACACATATGGGCAGGAGGTCTGTAACCTTCTTTCTTCATTTAAAAGTAACAGCAGCCTAAAAGCGGTGCTCCTATATACATAGCAGTGCTGAAACTAATGCAATGCTCTGGCAACGAATTCTGGCCCCTGGAAGGGCATTTCGGCACCATAGTAGTAGAAACCTAGCTGGGTGGTGGGTTGGGTGGACGGCGGCCACAACGCTATACTGCCTAGTGTCTATATGTCAAGCATGTAGTACTTTGTGATCTCTGTCTCGTTCCTTCCCTCTGCACTGGTGGGGATGATCTCGGTCCTCACCTTGGGGGCCCTCCTGTGCTAAAAACTGGTATTCTATTCTGGCATTGAACAGGAGTCCTCTCTCTAAAATGGTGGATGCCTCATGTCCAGCAGACAGCAACAGAGAGCTTACCTGCAAACTCAAGCAGGTCTTCGTGGACTCGTTGGACATGCTGGACTGATGTTTATGACAACCTGTTAGATGGGGGTGGAGTGCACACCGTTGGCTGCAGTTGAAGAGTAGACCTGCGAAAGGCAGCAGCAGATGGTGCAGCATGGACAGGCAGTTGCAGTGCATCGCACGCAGAGAGGCTGTGGCCCTTGCAGACCTGCTCGAATGGTGGCCCACACCAGATGGATACACAGTGAGATATCACCAATACAATCACCAGGCCTCTCTTGCCACGAAGTCTGGACAACACCGCAGCTGCCACTAAAGCCATGGAGCATACTGACAGTCAGGCAACTTTGGGACTGTCCTGTACCTCTGAAGGGGGTCGGCTGACTCATGACTCTTGCTGCTAATAATACCTTAACCAAGTTGTCCCCCACTTTTTATTTTTTCATACGATCCACCGCTTTTATTTTTCTTTCTATAAATCTTTATCTCTACCCTGTTGGCTAGTGTTATCACCTCATGCATAGGAGCTGGGGTCCCCGGGGCGATATATTTATTGTAATTTTCAGTTAAGCATCCAGCTCTCCATTACAACCTCTCTTAGTGTGACCTCCCATAGGTTGAGCTGGAATATGTTCTCTCTTGGTCTCTCTGACCTTGTTCATCCCCCTGTTATGTCAGAGTAGCTCTGTGTTTTGGTAGCTTGGCTAATATATACATTTGTGCAGTCTACACTGTGTTGTCTCCTCTATACATCGTTTGTGTCATTTTCGATATCGAACAAAATGCTACGATGCAACAATTCACAAAACAAAATTATAACTATATATATATAAAAAATGACTTACCTTAAATTACTTCCATACACACTGAAAACACCATATATCATAAAGATACAGGGTGCATTCAATGTATATATAAAAAAAAGTAATAATAAAAAGAAATAACAAAATGTAAATAAATATTCAATAATATTAAAAAAAATATCCAAACTACATAGTGACAAGGAGAAAGGATGACATAGTGACAAGGAGAAAGGATGACATAGTGACAAGGTCCTCCAAACTAGCAGAGATTTCACAGATAAGATAAAGCAGTAGAGCTAGCAATAAAATCCCAATGTACAGCTCAACAGAACAAAAATGCTGCTGGTTTTAGTAAATAGCATTAGATTAACTATGTGACAGCGTAGCAGAGAATCCCAGCGGTTTGGCACTCAGCCTCTTTCATATTCCATTAAATAGGATTTAGTTTCCATACAGTCTAATCCACATATTGTAATATTCACTACCTATTTACCTTTCTGTGCAGTTATATTAAAATATTAAATTATGTGTAGGGGTACTTTGCCCAGCAATCTGGATGCTGCTGATATTTAATACACATTCATGGAATATGCAATATGGAAGCAGTTGTTTGCTGTGTGCAGGCTGTGTTCACAATGCCAGTTGCTGTGCAATGCAACTCCCATCATGCATGTACGGACCCCAGCAGCTGTAGTGACAGTACCTGCATTCGGAATCTCTGTTTGCAGATGTGTCATTTATAGCAGAATACTGACATTTGTGCTTACGCTGATTTAACACTGTGACATGTTATTAAACTAAAACACACCTGATGGTTCAAAGCATTTTAGGCCAAACTCCATAGTCCCCAAAGCAGCCAAGATTTTACTCGAGTGTGAAGTTTGTGGTTATTAAAAAAGAAGTTGAAGAGTGGATACGAATCTGATACAATGTATTTAAAAATCTAAATCTACATATGGGGGCTTACGTATGTAGAATTACGGTTACTGTTACATGCTTTTTGAATCATGGGTACTATATATAGTGACAGTTCAGGCACATATAGGGATTTTCTGTTTTTTTTTTAATTAACCTCAAGTGTATAGTCACCATCTCATAGTATAATCCTTAATTAATCCTTAATGGGCAGGTGTGATACTGCTAACTATTCTGTGTACCGAGTCGCAATGTAAGTGTGTGGGCTTGGCTGAATGTGATGTGTGTATGTAAAGTGGTGTGTAGGGAGGCTGTATTGTAACTTTGTTAATAATAAAAAAAAAATTTAAAAGTATTTTACCGCCTCCTGCTGCTGCTTTGCTTTCTGCACAGAAAAGGGTATAATCTCTGATAACATTCTGATTATTATTAGAACCATATTTAAAATGGTACAATATTTAGAGCCGTGCGCTTTTATAACAAAACATTGTACGTTAAAGGAATATCAAACTCAATCGTACAGTCACTGGTTAAAGTCCACCAGTCAATAATTCATAATGGTCACTCACAATTTATAGAGCCATTAAATTTAACTCTGTGCATGCACACTAAGCCCATCCAGGAAGTTCTTTAACATATCCTTCCATTCCTGATCTTATGCTTTCAGTTAAATCCTGTGTTTTGTCTTTAAATCTCTGACATGGTGGTGCACCACTAGAAATGTGAATCTTGGTCTCCAACGTATTAAATCTTGGCTCAAGGTATGCAAGTAGGAGTAAGTTTAAAGGGTAGGACCACATCATATATGTGATGTATGTACTGTATAGGTAGAATATTACATTTTCTTTGGTGCTATTCATATACATATTGGGTATGGATGTCTATTGGTTAAAAAAGAACAATTGGTAGTTTTTTTATAAAGAACGTCATATTGCATCTTAGTATATTAACTAAAGAAGATATATACATAAAACGACTTCTTTCAATCACCATTGAACATGTAAATCATCATATTACAGTACTGAAAAAGCAAAACAACTGTGGAACCAGATGTTTTGTGAGGAAGGATGGATAGACTAGCATAGAGATGGGTAGACTGGTGTTCATAGATGGTTATATTGGTGTAGAGAGATGGATAGACTAGACAGAGGTGGGTAGATTGGTGTAGAGAGGTGGAGGTGTAGGTACGTAAGGTAGTTCCTTTCAGCCATAGACTTTTGCTTGGAATAAAATCTACAAGGGTGCATGGTTTTCAGGGGGACAGGGGCACACTCTTTGGGACAGAGCTGCTCCCACCTCTGAGGCACAAGGGAGTACCTAGAGCATTTGGCACCCGAGGCGGATCCTGTGTTTGGCACCTCGCTCCACCCCCCCCTCCCAAAAAAATAAATAAAAAAAACACTCACAGCTGTTTTAAAGTGTTTTCTTTTTTAAATATATTGCACAAATTTGTAAACTTTGTAATTCCCCTGTCAGCCCCTTTCTACAAAACCCCTGTCCTGCCCCCCTTCTACAAACTCCTGTACTGCCTCCTTCTACAAAACCCCTGCACTCCCCTTTCACAGATCCCCTGCTTAGCCCCCCTGTCCCAATACCAAACCCCTGTCTGAATC
>OW240920.1:3521436-3564336 GCA_933207985.1 Pelobates cultripes | reverse complement strand
TACCCCATAAGTGATGCTGCCATGATTAGCCAGGAAAAACAATAATAGTGCAGATCGTTTACAGAAAAGATGTAAACATATACATATGTAATAATTTACGAGCTGAAAATCATCTCTATATTAAATAGTTTGAAAAGCTTCAATAAGGAAAAAATAACATTGATTTATTGTCTGCCACATGCAGGGATAAAATACATATATACATAAATAGGAATAAGAGTGATAGAAAAAATAGGGTGATAAGTCCTTTACTGGATTTGTTGGTGAGTATGACAAATATATATCTACTCACTACAAGAGTTTGTTAGTATCAGGGTGGCAAGCAGCAACTGTCAGGCGTTCTCCCAGTTCGGCTTGATCAAACGTGAGTATGTGGTGCCGATTTTCGGATAGACCGCTTACAAGCTTCGTGGACTGCAAGCTCCTCCCCCTGTATGACGTCAACGCGTTTCGCCGGTCGGCTTCCTCAGACGTGAGGAAGCCGACCGGCGAAACGCGTTGACGTCATACAGGGGGAGGAGCTTGCAGTCCACGAAGAGATCTGTTGCCTTTAGCAAGCTGTTTTTAGATATAACCACAATGAAAAAATGCATAATTAAATATATATATTTTTTCATCTGGGGAATGTGGTGGATCACCTGGCACCTCGACCGGGTGCCTCTGCCAATCGATGCTCCCTAGTGCTCACTGAGTACTTCCAGCACTCCAAAAGACACCATCAGCACCGTAGTCCCCACGTCCACCGTTAAAGCTTGGCTGGGAACTCGCCGTCCTCCACCCATCCTGGACCCAAGACCAGGATCCAGCTTCCGGTGGGTGAACTTCTCTTACTCCAGAGAATATGGCAGGAACAGCTTTTATAAGAGCTAGTGTTTATAACCCAGGGGAGTATTGTGATATAGCAATCCCCAGAGCAGATACAGCTGTTCCCCCCACACATGAGATGAGACTCTATGTTGAGGGTAGGCAGGAACTTGTTTAAAGGTAGCCACAACTGGCCTTATATGCAGGTCCCCATGCAAGGGGCACTCCCCCCTGGACCTGATAGTAGCCTGCTACAAACTTACACAAAGCAATGACATTGGCCCCTTAGGCCCAGTACACTCCCATGCATAATTATGCAATCCCTCCCCTCTGGCGTTCAGTTCTATGGAAAGTGCCGAACCTGGTGAATAAAATATGGGTCTTTACAGTCGCTGACCTGGCCCATAGTCTTTTGGCAGGAGGCTGTCAAGCAAGCCCCTCCAAAAGTCCGTGGCGAGGTTCTGTCCGCCACAGGGAATATCTACTAAACTGTGATTTACTTATATTTTTTTCAATTTGGGCAGTGGAGTGTCCCTTTAATGAGATGGTACCTCACTGCACACTGATTTCCTTTGTCCTTACTGTAGCACCATACATGTGACGAAACCATGGAAATCAATCATCAATGGTGTTATTCAATTAACTTTAACATTAAGTGCATTATATGTTAATTTTCCAGTATGCAATGGTTGGAGACATGTAACAGCAGTTCAGTCTTATAACGAATGTATTCCACCAATGAGAACCTGGCAACGTATTGGCCCTAATTTCTTGAATAGAAGGCAAAAAGATGGTATCCGTGTGCTAACCCTGGTACAAGCATTCCAACCTCTCGCTACATGCACCAACTCCTAACAGACCACCTTAAATCTGAAAAGGAATGATGTTTTGAAAATAAGCATTTTTATTTTATTTATTTTTAAATTATTGAGGCCAATATAATTTATCAGGATTTGTGGCAGTTTATTAATGAAAACAGAAGAAATGATCAGGCAGTGATAAGATTTGTAGATTCACCTAAGGGTCTTAACTGGTCATTTATGTACTGTCTGTCTTAAAGGAAAACTCTCATCATTTGTTAATTCTTATTTAGATTAGACTCTTCGAGTGTCACAGAGACCTGATACCCCAGGAAAAGGAATAAGCTACCTATTGAGAGCTGTTGTCTGGGGCCGATAAAAAAGATGTGACTTCTCCTACAATATGGAACCCACTGAAATGGCATGGGACGTATTTAACGAACTAAGAGTTAAGCAGCACTTAGGCACTGATCAGCTTTTAAGCAGGCCTTACAAACTCACAGCAAAGTGTCATAATGATAACATGTGAAGCTTAGCAGGACATCATGATAAGAAAGATATTCTGCCATCTGCTCTATTAACGCTAAGCATTTAAATATTTATAAAACAACAGTGTTGGAGTACCGGTGGTTAGCAGATTCACTTCACAGCAGCCGCCTGTTTATTAGCAAAACTTAATTTACACAAAGGGCCATACACTAAATTTCAAATTGTACAGTTTTGTTTAGCGAATAAACTCTAAAAATGCAATTAAGCATTGACCCAGCCATTCTACCACAAATGATACAGTCTCGATGGATATTGTATTTGAAAACATCTTACTCCTCATTCCTTGCCTATATGTGGAATTGCCAGAAAAAAAATTATTGCGATGCAGCTTCTAAAATGACTCTGGAGACCAACAACCACCTAATGTCTTCTCCAACCAGTTTCTCAGGGAACAAAATGGCTTTGCTAAAATGTAGCAAAACAGAGATTCTTGTCCTCTAGCTGTTGTTTGACGTCAACTGATGTCAACTTCTGCTAGCTCTAGACATGACCACAACAACTACAAAGTGAGCTGTACAAATAAGCAAAAAATTTAAGCTGGTACTTACCAGATAAGTCCATCACACGTACAGTTATGCCTCGTTGACACAGTTCTCGGATTTTACTCGGGGATGTATGCCTGTAGCGTTTAGCAAATACAATGTGAAGGGAGACATCAGGGTTGGCTGGAGTGAAAGTGTTCAGGAGAATTTCCATGCAGTGATCACACGGACTCCAAGAGATGTACCACTTTATGGTGCAAGTCTTCCATGCTTCCCAGAAACGCTCTCCAATAAAGATCTCTTCCGCATGTAATTTGTTAGAATTTGTTAGGTGGTTAGAATCTAAGATGGTGTCCTGGTGATACACCTCATAGCAGAGATGGGTGGCAGGAGGGTAGGTTTTGGGGAAATAATGAGAGCAGAAAATCTGTGGGCTCATGGGAATCATATCTGGAGGTGCACAATAAAATAATAGACATGTAAAACACTCATGTCATGCTGTTGGCATTTTGTGGAGATATAATACATGTATAAAATATATTTTAATTTTCTGTTACATATAATAAAAATTCACTTCACTTGTTTGATAGACATGTGCAATTCGTTTCGGTCCGAACGTGAATTCGGACGAATTTCGGGAAATAGATGAATTGCCAAATGGTAGAAGTCCCGAAATTCCAAAATTCCCGAATTTCCGAAGTGTCAAATTGCCGAAGTGTCGAAGTTCCAAAGGGCTGAAGTGCTGAAGTTCCGAAGTGTCGAAGTGCCGAAGTTCTGAAGCACAGTATTGCCTAAGAACTAATATACTTACCCAGTGGAAGAATGTTACACTGTATACAATTTTAAATAAAAAGTATACAAACGTAGCCAGGATTCAGCTGTAAGCATTTGCAACAATCAAGTAACATACATTCATATAAAATGTAAGTTACTTAGCCAGTCAGTGTAATGACAGGAATGAATAAGTAGATAACTCCCTAATTCCCACGTTATTAGGGAGCTATCTACTAAAAGGCTTAAAGATCTAAATTGGTTTTTCAGCCAAATTTACTAATACTAAGTAAAGATGACTTAGTATTAGTAAATTATGCCCCTACTCGCTATACAGCGAGTAGGGGCATGTCTATTAAACAGTGAGCAGCCTATGGCTGCTCACTTTAAAAAAAAAAAGTCCCCCCCTCCCGAGCCCCCACCCGTGCTGCGCAAGTGGGGGATTCTGACCTGAAGGGGGGACCTATTGCCCCCCCCGGCCCCCACCCCTGAACGGCGGGTGGAGGCCCTACAGTAAAATAAGGGGGGACCTAATGTCCTCCCCTCTGGCCCCCACCCCTGAGCGGTGGGTGGGGGCCCTAAATACTAATAAGGGGGGGGGACCTAATGTCCTCCCCCCTGGCTCCCACTCCTGAGCGGTGGGGGCACTAAATACCAATGCGAGTAGGGGCATGTCTATTAAACAGTGAGCAGCCTATGGCCTATGGCTGCTCACTTTAAAAAAAAAAAGCAAACCCCCGGCCCCCACCCCTGAACAGAGGGTGAAGGCCCTACAGTAAAATAAGGGGGGTCCCCTAATGTTCTCCCCTCTGGCCCCCACCCCTGAGCAGTGAGTGGGGGCCCTAAATACTAATAAAGGGGGGGACCTAATGTCTTCCCACCTGGCCCCAACCCCTGAGCAGTGGGTGGGGGCCCTAAATTAGAATAAGGGGGGACCTAATGTCCTCCCCCCTGGCCCCCACCCCTGAGTGGTGGGTGGGGGCCATAAATACTAATAAGGGGGGGACCTAATGTCCTCCCCCCTGGCCCTCACCCCCACCACACGGTATAGATATATAGATGGAGAATGACAGGTATTCAGGTAACACGGATACAGTAACACACGGTATAGATATATAGACGGAGAATGACAGGTATTCAGGTAACACGGATACAGTAACACGCAGTATAGATATATAGACGGAGAATGACAGGTATTCAGGTAACACGGATACAGTAACACGCAGTATAGATATATAGATGGAGAATGACAGGTATTCAGGTAACACGGATACAGTAACACGCAGTATAGATATATAGATGGAGAATGACAGGTATTCAGGTAACACGGATACAGTAACACGCAGTATAGATATATAGATGGAGAATGACAGGTATTCAGGTAACACGGATACAGTAACACACGGTATAGATATATAGACGGAGAATGACAGGTATTCAGGTAACACGGATACAGTAACACGCGGTATAGATATATAGACGGAGAATGACAGGTATTCAGGTAACACGGATACAGTAACACGCAGTATAGATATATAGATTTAGAATGACAGGTATTCAGGTAACACGGATACAGTAACACACGGTATAGATATATAGACGGAGAATGACAGGTATTCAGGTAACACGGATACAGTAACACGCAGTATAGATATATAGATTGAGAATGACAGGTATTCAGGTAACACGGATACAGTAACACACGGTATAGATATATAGACGGAGAATGACAGGTATTCAGGTAACACGGATACAGTAACACGCAGTATAGATATATAGACGGAGAATGACAGGTATTCAGGTAACACGGATACAGTAACACGCAGTATAGATATATAGATTTAGAATGACAGGTATTCAGGTAACACGGATACAGTAACATGCAGTATAGATATATAGATTTAGAATGACAGGTATTCAGGTAACACGGATACAGTAACACACGGTATAGATATATAGATGGAGAATGACAGGTATTCAGGTAACACGGATACAGTAACACACGGTATAGATATATAGATGGAGAATGACAGGTATTCAGGTAACACGGATACAGTAACACGCAGTATAGATATATAGATGGAGAATGACAGGTATTCAGGTAACACGGATACAGTAACACGCAGTATAGATATATAGATGGAGAATGACAGGTATTCAGGTAACACGGATACAGTAACACACAGTATAGATATATAGATGGAGAATGACAGGTATTCAGGTAACACGGATACAGTAACACGCGGTATAGATATATAGATGGAGAATGACAGGTATTCAGGTAACACGGATACAGTAACACGCAGTATAGATATATAGACGGAGAATGACAGGTATTCAGGTAACACGGATACAGTAACACACGGTATAGATATATAGATGGAGAATGACAGGTATTCAGGTAACACGGATACAGTAACACACAGTATAGATATATAGGTGGAGAATGACAGGTATTCAGGTAGCACGGATACAGTAACACGCAGTATAGATATATAGGTGGAGAATGACAGGTATTCAGGTAGCACGGATACAGTAACACGCAGTATAGATATATAGATTTAGAATGACAGGTATTCAGGTAACACGGATACAGTAACACGCAGTATAGATATATAGATTTAGAATGACAGGTATTCAGGTAACACGGATACAGTAACACGCAGTATAGATATATAGATTTAGAATGACAGGTATTCAGGTAACACGGATACAGTAACATGCAGGATAAGATACTGACCTGACCCTGTGTCTGAAGAGACTGGTTTACATTGTAGTAAGCAGCATAGATTTATAGATATGTGACAAACATTCCAGCTCCACCTGTCATTCAGTAAATTAAACAATACAGGACTGTGACTATACGTTTGCAATTTCTGTTTCATTTATTTTCTAATCAGTGGTTTGTTTCCTTTGTGTTGCATAATAAATGCATGAATCACATAATGCCTTCGTAGATATCTTGTATCTATACTTAGATAGGAATGTATCATCTTACTTGTAGCAAGTTCAAATCTGAAACCCGACAAAAATAGGCGAAAACGGGCAGACTATGGCTGTGTTGGAGAATTTTCACAAACCTAAAATTTCAGGTTTAATAAAAAATTACATCTAACAAATTATTCCACAATTTAGGCCATTAATCCTCTTTTATCCACAAATGTGCCAATTGCAAATAGATTATAAAAAATGTGCCAGAAGTTAATGGGTGCGTTCTCTAATACTCTAATAGTTTTTTGCCTTCTTTTGGATCAACAGGAAAAACAAATGTGAGGAAGGCTGAACTTGATGGACGCAAGTCTCTTTTCAGCCTATGTAACTATGTAATTACCCAGGACATACTTGAAAACAAGAGAAATCTCAATATATCTTTCCTGGTAAAATATTTTATAAATAAATAAATAAATAAATAAAATTTTACCACATGACAGGAGGCTTCGTATTTTGCATATCTCTCTTTACTAACTCCGTACAGCAGTAAAGAAACACACAGAAAAAAGAACCAATCACAGGAGAGCAGAATGTACATAAGGAAACGTGACCTCATCATTTCCTCTGTCTTTGCTGCTCCATCAAGCAGACAGGGCTAGACAGATATCTATACCGTGTGTTACTGTATCTGTGTTACCTGAATACCTGTCATTCTCCATCTATATATCTATACTGCGTGTTACTGTATCCGTGTTACCTGAATACCTGTCATTCTCCATCTGTATATCTATACTGTGCGTTACTGTATCCGTGTTACCTGAATACCTGTTATTCTCCATCTGTATATCTATACTGTGCGTTACTGTATCCGTGTTACCTGAATACCTGTCATTACTCTTCTCCATTACTTTATGTTTACAGTGCCTCTTTGAGGTTGTTTCTGTATTATATTTTTTTATATACTTTGCTGTGTGTTCTGCTGTGCTTCTGTACTATGTGCAACTGTGTGTTTTCTGTTATTTCATAGATATTATGTAGATTTAACGTTATCCTTATTTCATAACCTTTACTTGTGATTAATATCACTTGTAATTTATCAGTTTTATAGGTATTTCATCCTTTGTTTTGATAAGTATTACATGTACTTTATATGTATTTAATAGATGTCATATGTATTTTATAACATGGTTTTAATAGGTGTTAGGTGTCAATTTTTTATTGACTTAATAGGTTTTATGTATAGTTATGGTAGATGTACTTTATACCATATGTATCATGACTTTTCTGGCGATTTTCCTGGCCTTTTATACCTAGGGCATCTGGGGATCCTCTTTCCCCGCTTTCCTCCTTCTCCCCAGGGTCTCATGGGGATTCTGGGTCTGGCTGGGGCTTAACCCCTTCCCTCCCGCGGTTCCCGTCGGCTCCCGGGCATTAACCCCTTCTTCCGGCCTATCCGTTCGACCACTTCCTCCTACAACCCTCAGGGGGACGTCCGGACTCACTGCCCTTGCTCTCTCAGGCTGCCCCATACCGTACACCCGGTAATGTGCTGGATGCTTTCCAACATCCACTATCTTGGTGCAGGGCAGTCTGTGGGGCGACCACAAGGTAGCCCGAAAAAGACACAGCGGCCATCTTTGATCCAGCGTCTACCAAGACTCCAGGGACCATGTTCCCCCTCCTTTACTCTCGGCGGCCATCTTTAATCTCACGAGATTATGGGTGGCCGTTTTGCTACTCTCGCTCACCACGATTTCGAGTAACATGTACCTGGGCTGTCAGCTAGCCTAGCTGCTCTCGTGGCTCACGATGCTCTGACACGGACGTTGGACCCCAGGGTCCCAAGTTTGAATCTAGGTATTCTAACTGACATATTATTTACAGATTTGAGTCGTACTCATGTATAGTGAATTCTTTAAAGGGACACAGATTATCAAGATGGTACTGTATAAGTACATATCAGTGATGGGAGAGTTAAAGAGATGTCACCTGGATCAGGGTTCAGGAATCTACAGCAAGACTCTATGTCTGGTAATGGATGCTCAAAGGGATGACCCCTACCTGTCAGAACACGACGGAGCTTAGAGCTAGTGCTATATCCTATTATAGTGATTAGTCACTTTTGTCTAATTACTGCCATATAAAGGGCCTTATTACCATGTGTCTGCTTGGGGTGCTGCTTTTTGGAGGTCGCCCTGTAGCCACCTCTGTGATCCTGGGTGAGGCCCAGTTATACAAATCCCAATATTGTGGTTTGCCCTGCTGGGACAATTTGACTACACTAAGTGACAGATACAGAATACCCTGCCAGAGTTATAACACCATACTGCCATTTATACAGACCCTGCTGGGGTCCACTGGCATGATTTACACAACAACAGATACCCTGCTGGGGTACCCCATATCGCACACCCTGCTGGGGTTGTTTTGGTACTTTGAGACAATAAATTGCACACAGTAAGTGCACACTACTGCATATCACACACCCTGCTGGGGTTGTTTTGATACTTTGAGACAATAAATTTCACACAATAACTACACTACTACACTCTGCTGGAGTCTGCATGGTGCATAGCGCACAATGAAACGGATTGTGCTCTCATCCATTCTGTTTTATTTGGCTGCGACCCACGCTTGCCGGGTTCTTTGGAACCGGTTGGCAACAGAGCCGGTGACCGCTTCGGGACATCTGACCCGAGATCCGCTACCACTAGCTCTATTACCCATATAGGTATAGGTCAACCAATGGTGCTCCAGATACCTCCTACTACATCCACAGGGGATTTCACCACATCTTGGTGAAAGGCACTCAATCCTGGGGAAGACCACTTTCACGTAGTCAACGGACTTGCGTTCAGGACCTAAAAACACGTCAGGATGGTCTTCTTCCTTCCCGCTCAACCACCTTACCCAGTTTTCAGGGGACATCCTCTCCTTCCCGATCCAGTAGCTCGGAGCCTGGTGGGCCCTGATAAACTACCGAAAGAAGTAATGAACACAGGTGGGGAATTCGAGACACTCTCTTCCGAGAGAACCACATTCAGATCACTCCAGGGAACTGAAAACTCGTCAACACCCACGTTCATCCAAGAACCGTCTGGAACCTCCAGACTTGTAGAAGACTTTTCGCTCAGAGGATTTGTACACTATTCCACGACTTGGGAATATCCGCATGACTCTCCACGGCACCACGTGACCCTGTACATTGTATACCTAGACTTCTTGGTCCTATACTTCACAATACATGGATTGATAAAGAAGTACTAGATTGGCTGCACCCTACTGCAGGTAACCACAGATTAGGCGGTTAGGTTTCACATCCACCGGGATGGACCAACTCACGTTTATCAGACAACATGTAGGCTCCTTTGATCCCCGTCTTCTTCACAGAAGATCAACCCGTCTCCCGGGGGAGACACATCTCATAGGGGCCGACTGATTTGGATATTACCACTAGTCACAGTATAAGTCGAGGCACGATGGTGATTGCGCTCCGTCCGACCGGACCTCCCCGAAGGACTTATGCTTCTCATGCTTACAAGGTCTACAGAAATACTTGAGCAGGCGAGGATCTTCTCCTGCTACATTTATCACCGACAATTCCTCATGGAGCCCTAGGGTACTCAAATCTTCTATCCCGGGAGGGTCGGCTACCTGGGGACCTGGACCCGCTTTGGGGGTTTCTTGGCAAGTCAGCGGACAATTGCAGACTGCCTGGGACCTCTTGGGAATCTGCGAACCCAGGGATGTGATGACCCTACCCCTACATCTGGACATTCCCAGCCTGTCTGGTACAGTCTTCATCCCTTATGTGAGGATGGAGACGGAACTGCAGTCCGTATCACTACCTGAGGACGCCCAAGGGACTAGGATCCTCTAGAATACCAACTATCTAATGACATACCTCTCCAGTCTATGAGTTGTGGAGGTAGTTCTCCTTTCACTCTACGGTAATAAACATCCTGATGACAAACGGTCAGACTTGGTCTTGTATAATTTCCCGTTAGATGGTGTATACCTGGGCGCTCAACGGGGAAGACCTCCCCACAACTCCGAATACTGGGTCTCTCGGCACACCGTAGGACTCTTATTTAGTTCTATACTCTTTTCTCAGCGTTAAAAATGCAAAATACGAAGCCTCCTGTCATGTGGTAAAATTACTCAGTTATCAGATTATAGTTACTATATTCTCCAATGGGATGTAAGGTGATACGTTAATTGGAGTTACATGTTCGTGACTATGTCTAAACCTGCCACACATTCTCTTTTCAGTATGATTCGTCTCTGAAGATAATTGTCAGTTCACGTGAAACTATTGGAGATTTTATCCTTTGGATTTGTCTCAACCCTGAACTCTTTTTCGTTGTTCGTATAGAATTCTTTGGAAGTTTGCTCCTTCGCACATGGGAACTGGGAGTTATTATTAGTTTTATTATTTGCTATATATTCACTTCTGCTTGTTGTCGCTTTCTGAAAGAGGAAATGATGAGGTCACATTGCCTTATGTACATCCTGCTCTCCTGTGATTGGTTCTTTTTACTATGTGTTTCTTTACTGCTGTATGGAGTTAGTAAAAAGAGAGATATGCAAAATACTCGCCTCCTGTCATTATTAGAATTAAGATTATTAGTACACTAGAGCTAGCATAATCTTCAATTGTATAGGCACTAAAAAACCAAAGACCATTAAATATGTTGCCGGGCTCAGGGCTGTGTTAGATATAAAACACACATTATATATAACATCAGTCATTTAACATGTTTTATATGAAACAACATATGCAGATAAGGCCATGCAAACAGGCATAATTTTGTTTTAAATATTAGGATGTATTCACTGGACTGGGAATTGCTATGATCTGGGTAAAATAGAACATCCTGTATGGGTCATATATTGCGAGTCTCCGTCTCAACCCAAGACATTTTCATTGGATGGAAAGTCATTTCAGTTCAGTTCAATTTTCATTTTTTTTAATTTATATATACTTATTTTTCATGCCTTCGTTTTATGTCATACATGTTACGCATACATTAAAAACAGCTGTCAGCCTGCAGAGGACCTAAAAGGAACTGATTACTATAACGGTTACAGTGTATTTTTACTGACCCATAAACATCCGTTTTATTTCTAGGATGATATGACCCCATTTAACCCCCATTGGCGTTCTATATTAGGGGTAAGGCACATTCCTCAGTATAGCATCAACAATGAATGGAAAACTGACAGATTGTGGACTCTGATCCTCATCTGATTATCCATAACCACAGACAGATTATTAAAGGGATTCTAGTTTTACAACAAAGAAGGAGAATAATGCTTTGTTTAAAGTCCCAGGGTCCGAAATAAAATGGACGCTTTCAGGTGTACTCAGCACTTTACAGGTTACATTACAGTAGAGGGAGGTACAGTAAGTGCAGTAGGTATACAGTGTATGTATATTATATTTATATAGCGCTAACAGGTGTAGTCATCACTTTACAGGTTACATTACAGTAGAGGAAGGTACAGTAAGTGCAGTAGGTATACCGTGTATGTATATATTATTTATATAGCGCTAACAGGTGTACTCAGCACTTTACTGGTTACATTACAGTAGAGGGAGGTACAGTAAGTACAGCAGGTATACAGTGTATATATATTTTATTTACATAGCGGTAACAGGTGTACTCAACACGTTACAGGTTACATTACAGTAGAGGGAGGGACAGTAAGTGCAGTAGGTATACAGTGTGTGTATATTTTATTTATATAGCGCTAACAGGTGTACTCAGCACTTTACAGGTTACATTACAGTAGAGGGAGGTACAGTAAGTGCAGTAGGTATACAGTGTATGTATATTTTATTTATATAGCGCTAACAGGTGTACTAAGTACTTTACAGTTTACATTAGAGTAGAGGGAGGTACAGTAAGTGCAGTAGGTATACAGTGTATGTATATTTTATTTATATAGCGCTAACAGGTGTACTCAGCACTTTACAGGTTACATTACAGTAGAGGGAGGTACAGTAAGTGCAGTAGGTATACAGTGTATATATTTTATTTATATAGCGCTAACAGGTGTACTCAGCACTTTACAGGTTACATTACAGTAGAGGGAGGTACAGTAAGTGCAGTAGGTATACAGTGTATGTATATTTTATTTATATAGCGCTAACAGGTGTACTCAGCACTTTACAGGTTACATTACAGTAGAGGGAGATATTGTAAGTGCAATTTGCATACAGTGTATGTATATTATATAAATCAGATGGGGGCACTCAATGATTGCATGTATAATCCTTGTGCCAGACCTCCAGTTATAATATAAATAATAGCACACTCAGTGGTCTTTTATAAAATTATGAAGAAATAATTTTATGTCAGCGATTTGGTCCTCAAACAGACTTTCATCAGGACCACACCCACCCACCCACATATATATATATGTATTTTTTCTTTTTTAATAATATATAGAATTTCTAAATGCACTTTCTGAGAGATAAAATATGTTGAGAATCTAAACTAGTTTTCTTGATAGAAGAAATTGGAGTTTTCCCTCCTTCCAGCGACATTATGAAACTGCACTACAGGGACATGGGCAGACAAAAACAGCACTCTAATCGTTTTTCATATCCAGTTCTCACTACGCTTCTCCTTTATCATCAGTACAATTATTGAGGTCAGTGAATGTCGGATGCACCCAATGTACCACTCTCAGACTATTACGTTTTTGCTCTGTTTATCTCCTGTTAGCGTCCATTGTCATTTTAGAACACTGAGATGTCTAACCTCGTTTCTTCACATTTTACATAGCTGAATCGATTTCTTCATACTTATTACAATATGCTGCAACATAATCTTCTCCTCATAGCTGACTGCACCTGACTGTTTTTCAGGCTGTAAATCAGTGGGTTTAACAAAGGTACAGCAGCTGTGTTAAACAGAGAGAAAAACTTTTTGGAGTTCAAGGTGTCAGTTGACGACGGTGTCAGGTATTGGCAGACGAGGATTATGTAGAGAAGGATGACGACCGTCAGGTGGGAGGAACAGGTGTAGAAGGCTTTCTGCTTCCCTGTGTTGCTCCGAATTTTGAGGATGGTCAAAATAATAAAAACATAAGAAATAAACGTCAAAACAAAAGGAATTAGGGTTATAACAAAAAGTCCATTTATAAAAACTATGGTCTCCAAAAAAGTAGTGTCGTTGCAGGTTATTTCCATCAAGGGGACAATGTCACAAAAGAAGTGGTTGATTTCATTGGTTCTATAACAGGAGAAACCTGAAAATATGACAACAGGGGCAAGAACTTGCATAAAACCCAAAACCCAGCAGGACGCAGCAAGGCAAACACAAACCCTGCCGTTCATTATTGTGTGGTAACGTAAGGGGTGACAGATTGCCACATAACGGTCATAACTCATGGCTGTGAGTATTAACAATTCGTGACCAATAAAAGATGCAAAAATATACATCTGTGCCATACAACCGAGGAAAGATATTGTGTTTCCCCCATCAAGGAACATAAGAAGTACTCTGTGTAGAGTCAAGGTGGTTGAACACATGTCCAGGACGGACAGGTTGCCCAAGAAGAAGTACATGGGAGTGTGAAGACGACGATCCAGACAGATCACAAGGAATATGGTCATGTTGCCACCAAGAGTGATGAGATAAATGAGTAGAACCAGGAGGAAGATGGGAACTTGCAACTCTGGATGGTCAGAAATTCCCTTGATAATAAAATGGGTCACTGTGGTCTGATTTGTGGGAATCATGTGCATTAATTTTTTGATCTGAGGAATAAAGAGATCAAATTTTACATTTAGAGTTACATCACGGAAATGCATACAAATAAAGAGACCTTGAAATATCTTTAAAAAAAACTACAACTGCTTGTACGGGTTAATACATGAAAACAAATTTAGGAGCAGTATTGTATTAAATAAAATGTTGTGTTCTGCAGAGTCTGAACATAGTGTATAATGCTTGTCTTGCATGTGCTGTGTATGTCTGGGTTGCCCACTATCTATCCTATTATGGCTGTCATTATATTGACACATTTATTAGTTTATTTAAAATTTAAAAAAAGCCAAAATGGAATGCAAAAGTGCTGGGAATGGAAAACCCCAATATAGATTGCCCTTGAATCCTACACTATGTGTATCGGATCTCTGGGACAAGAAAAATGCCCGCAGATTTCCCCTGAACATAACAGCAACCTTCAATTATTTTCACCTTCTCGGTTTCATCAGTGAGGTGGAGCCGAGATCTAGTGAGGCACAGTGAGCAAGGTCCCACCACTGGGTTATCATTTAGAATTAGGGAGACCCTAGTCATGTACAAACACGTCACACAGTTTGGAAGAGACAAAAAGTGAGAATGGGCAAAATATATATTATCTTTCCTTTTGGACAGTCCTCCCCCAGTGCTCAATCAAGGTTATCTCGATTTGCTAAAAAAAAAAAAAACTTTTAAAATGTGTCTCTGGTTTTTGTACTGTGTGACGAGGGAGGAGGTACAATTTCATACAAATTCTGGAGGGATATTTGTAAATATTTTCTAGGCATTATATGTCTGACAATCCTGACCATCAAGTTCACAGCAAAAAAAAAAATGTTTTATTTGTACATATTTATAAAACAAAAACCTAAACATTGCCATATTTATTCAAATAATGGGTGATAAATGGCAAAGAAAATCTTAAAAACCCTGAGCAAAAATCCCTGACATTTCTGCATTTTAAAAAAATCTTAACTTTTTTTTGTAACAGTTTTGATATCTGTGACTTTTATTATATATCTATATATGTATCAGAAGAACCGCATTCCCTCTGATATATTTATAAATATCCCCGGTGTAAAGGGGCATTCCCAAAATCAGGATGTTTATATGAAATTCATTTTGGGTAGTTTTGGTTAGCCTTAAATAATACAGGATCAACCCTGTAATACATTTTATATTTTATTCATTCTAAATAGATACAAACTGATCTTTATTGAAATATTATTTAATGATAGAATTTGTGTAAAGTTAGAGGTAGAGCAGTGTTTGTAGCTAATAATAGCTGTGAAATACTTTGCAATAAACTCACACTATGGCTATAAAAGTGTATGTTATACATTAATGATTACAATTTTAATAATGAAATGTTTTGTAATATTTTTGTTATCGCATGCTATACCATGCAATTTGCTTTGCAAGCTATTTCTTTCCAAATTACTGTCAGTCCAGTAAACGTTGTGAGATTTTATGACATGATATGTGCAGGGTTTTGTTACTCAATCACAAGTGATACGTTTATGTTCTCTAATAGAGTCTCCCCATGTTTGTCATGAAATTGTTTGGATCACTCACAAATTAGACACTGCAACGTAACAATAATAATGATGATATAACAATTAAAAAAAGGAGCTTGAAATATATCTAAAATGAAATTTTTCCCAGTTTGGCATTTTTTAAACCAAGAATGTTCCCCTTCAGTCAGTTTGTCACTAACTATCCCGCCAAGTTTTGTGAACAAACACCATATAAATGTAATATGACTTCCTTTCAGTATAATTTAAAGAGGCATAACATTAAATAAAGTATCTAGCATGTGGTTATATGTCTGGGCAACAGAGGTTCCAAAAGAGTCTACGCAGGAAAACCCTTTAAAATACAGAAACTAAAAATACTGCTACAACCTGCCTCCAACATTAACTATGAATGCATTGACTCCCGTACAGAGGTCCACGACCAACTCACTCATCTAAACAGCCAGCAAGCTTCAGCCTTTACCTAACACAAGAGATGGTCGTACTCAGAAAACTTACTAATCAGTTCATTCCATAAACAATGAGTGAAAAATGTAGACTAAAGTAATTGAGGTGGAAATAGCATTCAGGCACCTTTTTGTTTCATTTCTAACCTTGGTAAATTGTTGTGGTGTCTTAAAAAACACAACTCACAACAAATCCTGTGTCCAGATTGCAATATAACCTGAGGTGTGTTCACTTACCTGCTAAGGATGATTCTGCGATGGTTACAGTGTGTACTAATTACTTCTAAAACTATCACATCTTCTCCACATTCTTCTCAATCTTCCGTAGAACCCTAGAACCTTCCCAGTGGAGAAACGCCACTGGACAAACAGGTTGGGAATGTCCGCCTTGACATTCGTTGCAGTTTTCAGCTTTTGGTGGCTTTACTAGTTAATCTAACACTAATCTAACTGTGTTAAAGAATTAATGACTGTGATATCACTGTAGTGTTTTCTTTAAAACCTGAATCTGCTCTTTTGGATAATGGACAGTAGTCCACCCATCAGATATCTATATATATCGGAGATCCTGCTTGTTCATCCAATGGTTAATAATTGTTTTTCTTTTCTTTTAATTAATCTCAGGTGTACAAAGAACATCGCCATGGGTTTTCATTTAACCTACTCAACAGACACATGCCAAATTAATAAGGTATTCACATCAGAGTCTGTCCATTATTAATAATATAACATGTTTATTTATTTATTTAGAAAGGTGATTAAACATAATATTGCCATATTGGAATCTAATAAAAGTTCAATTTTAATTGTGGTTAAATCGTGGAGTTAAAAAATTACTCAGCCCTTTGTTGTTAATGAGGAGGTTATTTTATAGATATGTCAACTTTGTAAAGCAGAATCATTGTCCCATTCTTTATTTTATTATATGTATATATCTATATAGGTACTGTATAAATAATAAGTAGAGTGTTGTACCGACATGATGTGTTTCTTGAGGTAGATGTAGTCTCAGAGGTAGTGGGATATTTAAAACCAGAAGGTTACAGAAGAATATAGTGGGGCATGTCTTGCATAAAGTAAGAATATAACAAATAGAATTGCACTTTGTAGAGCAAAGCTAGCTCTATCTGAATGTGCTTGGGCAGTACAATCGTCACCTAGGGATACGTGCTTCCATGCAGAGGAACTCCATCTAAGTATGGTGACTGGGTGGTGTCCACCCCACCTTGAGGGTCTCACTGGTTTGTTGGTAGGTTGGTAGAAAATATATAAACTTAATATATAAACAGTAAGAATAAAAAATAAAAAATATGGTGCTCACTGTTGTTGATGTAAATAAAAGAATATAAGTAGACAAATATGATTTTTTATAAATTCCCTCCTGTGCCTAAACCAGCACCTCTCTCTATTCCCATACTCTATGTCAGGTTTGTCAAGGTAATTCTCCAGTGCTTACAAGTGTGGTCCCACGCTTAGTGGCTATCTGAGTGTATGAGAGGAAGGTAACAAAAAGATGAAGTACTGTGGTGAGTTCTATGAGACCATTGCTGCTGGAGCAATCTATATAAATTGTCTTTCGTGCCTAAACCGGCATATCTTTCTATTCCTACATTCAATGTCAGGTTAGCCAGGATAATTCTCCCGTGCCTTCAAGGACACCTAAAATATGTTACTACTCGAAAAACTCAACAACTTTCCTGCCTCGAGGGGCCCTGTTAGTGCTATACTGATGATCTAATGATAGCACACTGACGTGCCACAACATTGATGTTTTAATCTATTCACTTATTCACAAAGTGATCATGCTCAGTTCTCTAGGGATCATGCAATATTAGTGTGACGAGACCAATCTCGCCACATTGCATTGGAGAAGCCTGGTTGCTCGCCTGCTGCCTTTGGACTATGGCCCCCTTTTAAAAGACTTTATTTTGCCTGCAGAAAAGCTGTATTCGTGCTTTTCTGCCGGTTGTTCGGTAGTTTCAATCTACCGAACAACCGCACGAATGAATAGACCACCTGGGAGCTGGAGTGTGCCGGCAATTAACCTCCCTGAAGCTGCGGTTAACCGCAGCTTAATTGATGAATGCTGGGTGGCCGCCATTCGTATCCCGAACACGAGGTCGCGGCCATTTTAAAACATACGAATGCACAGCGGTGTTCGCCTCTATTTTCATGGAACTAAAATCGGACACAGTTTTGCGCGAACACCGCTGAAGCCGCCGACCTCCCTTCTTGTTCGGTGGAAGTGCACGAACGGCCCGGTGTTCGGTATTTTTGTTCGAATGTATTATACCCCAGATAGGAATCCCATGGAGCCCATTCGTATGAAACTGACTGTGTAAAGACTTTAGCTCCATGGCGATTAAACTGTATTCATGCGGTCTGAGTGCCATTCACCTAATAATGTGCACTCAGACCTGAGCTATCTGGGGATATGTTACATGTCTGTGTTTTATGTAGTAAATGTTACTTTATGTATTTTAAAGTATAATACTGGTTTTGTGTCCCCACATGTGTAATGGAGTTTTGCCTTTGTCTTGGGAGATAATTGAGTTACTTCCCAATTATCTCCCAAGGCAGAGGGGAGGAAGCCAGGATGCATTGTGGGAAATACTGTGACTGTGTGTCCTATTTGTCTGCTTGTCTGTCCCTTGTCACAGTCTCCCATTTGGTCCCCTAGGGGAGTGTCCACCAGGTGGGAGACCTGCATAAATACTGGGCAGGTAGCCCTCATTAAACAGACCACTGCTTGACCCTCAACACGGAGCCTTGTCTCGTCTTTGGGGGGATTTACTGTATGCTGCTAAGGACTGATTGCCAGGAGTGTAAGCCGCTTGGGAGCTTTTCCTGTTCGTCTGGTAGCAGCAATTCGTATGGTTCCTGTTCGTGTATTTGGAGTGCTACCTTATTCCCTTGTATGCCGTTCGGGAGTTTGGAGCATTCACTTATTGGCGGTTCGTGTGTTTGGTGTTCTGCAGTAGCTGTGCCTGCATCTCCGAAAAGGGGGTCGATCGCCTAAACGTTTTTTTTCCCCTTTTGTGCAAAACGGTCCGTTACAATTAGTATTCAGTGGGACTAGCAATAGGTTCCTTTGAAGGCACGGGAGGAAAGTTGTTGAGTTTTTCGAGTAGCTATCTATTCCTTTTCACTGCCATTAAATGTGGGACTTATTTTAGGTGCCCTTGAAGGCATGTGAGAATTATCCTGGCTAACCTGACATCAAGTGTGGGAATAGAAAGATATGCCGGTTTAGGCATGAAAGAGAATTTATATAGATTGCTCTTGCAGCAAAGGTCTCATAGAACTCACCACAGTACTTCATATTTTGTTACCTTCCTCTCATACACTCAGATAGCCACTAAGTGTGGGACCAGCTTGTAAGCACTGGAGAATTACCTTGACAAACCTGACATAGAGTATGGGAAAAGAGGTTCTGGTTTAGGCACGGGAGGGAATTTATAGAGATCACTAAAGCAGCGAAGATCTTAGTACTTATTATTCCGTTCCGATAGCACTACTCGAATTTCTGTTTTAATCAGCAATACCAAATAAAGCTATCGGTCAAAACATTAGTGTATATGACCTTGGTTACACCAGTTATCTTCCTGTCACATAGTCAGATAGCCACTCCGCTGATTTATAGATTGAGCATCTCCTCTGACAAACCGTTTAGTTTACTCCTCCCCAATTCTCCCCAACGTATATTCCTATTGCTTTGCCATTTCCCCCTCTTGCTGTATTTTACTGAGATATACCCTGGCACAGACGTATGCAAGGTAATATCGATATCAGATTGTTTTGTTACCTGGCAATTTTACATCAATCAGTACTAACGGGTTATTAGCAAATTGCTATTCACATACCTATCCTCATACTACCAGTAAGAGGCAGTTCAATATCATTGCAAACAGGCAAGTTTGATCTGTTGAGACTAACCTTACATGAGTAGCAGAATTTCACGTTAATAAAGTAACTGGTTGTTTGATCTATCTATCACACACCTGTTGGTTCACTCACTTATTGCACATGAGCACCTTGTATATTATTAGCTTTACATTATATTATTTAATACAATTTATTTTTTTATTTATTTTTAACTGTTCCTAGTCTGGAAGTCATTTAGCTGTTCCTAGTCTGGCACTCTTATTTAGAGTATATTATATCCCAGTCCCCACTGGTACACTACTCTTTGTCTACTCATAATAGTTTCTTATCTGGGGTTACCCCCGTCTCCAGTGTACCAGTTTGAATATTGTCTCGATCTCATTTCTTTTCTTACTAAAATAATACAATAAGAAGAGGTACTCTCAAAAAGAGAGCAAAAATCAGGTTTTGCTCAATCCACCTTAAATCATCATTTAGGGTAATTTCCCCACCAGAGAAACATGTGGTCCCAAGCTCCACGGAAGGTCAGAGTGAAGTCCACACAGGTTAGCAAATTGCTACTTTATTTAAATACACTAGTACGTAAAATAATAAAAGCAATACAAAGTAGTATTTGTATTTGTATGAGAAGTGAAACGCGTTAAGTGTTATTTTACTACTTTGTATTGCTTTACGCAAGATATACGACACAATATTCTTCAGTATTCTTCTGTTTTTTCATATCCATCTACCTCTGAGACTACCCTACCACAAGAAATACATCAAGGCAGTACACCCTCTTCTTGTTTAATGTACTTTCTACTGGACCGGAATTGAGAAACTCTGATTGGGGTGTTTCAGCTGCCTTCCTACCTCAAGCATACGCCCTAGAAACCAGGTTTACATATATAGAAATAATGTGTGAAGGCCGGTGCCCTTTGTTTGGGTCTGCACTCTTTCTATAGGTTGGTGTATGAGTTCTTCCCACCTTTGATAGGCTTAATTAATGTGTATTAGACTTGGACAAATCACTTATGCTGAAAATAAAAAAAATTGGGAAAACCAAACTTCAACCAAATAAAGCAGTTCAACTCAGGTTGGAATTTCATTAAAGAAATACAGGAATACATATCTGTGATGTTAAACAGGCAAATAAAATGGGAAAATGTACTACAATATAGATATATATAATTTACCTACTATGAAAATATTTGCAGTACTCTGATATGTTTCCACTGTTTGGTTAACAGAAGTGAGAAAAAGGGACCAAGAGAGGGAAAAAGAAAAGTAGTGGTAAAATAAATATATATATTTATTTATTTTAATGCGTCCCCTTTTTCCCTCTGTTGGTCACGTCTCACTTGATCTGTGAATATAATCATCTTTTAGTGTCTGTCCCCTCAACATCATTCTTTTTTTTCATCTTAGGTGGAATTCCAAATCATGATTTAAAATGCTCATCCCTTATATGTTTCGTTCGGTTCATGATTTTGCTAAATTTCAGCTCGGAGTTCAAACATTTTAATGATCAGCC
Source organism: Pelobates cultripes (assembly GCA_933207985.1). Classification (NCBI taxonomy): domain Eukaryota; kingdom Metazoa; phylum Chordata; class Amphibia; order Anura; family Pelobatidae; genus Pelobates; species Pelobates cultripes. The sequence continues at coordinate 3,542,863 of OW240920.1, read as the reverse complement.
CAAATTCAGGATAATTGCAGTTCATAAAGAAATGAATCCCCAAGTCTAATGTGTATGTTACTTTTTATTGACAGGCTATGTACATAGTATTAGCTTAGGGACCATTCTTCAATTCTAACATTGACTCAGTGAATAATTCTTACTGATAATGTAAGATATCTAAACAACAATTATGCAAAACATCTTCATTAGACTCTAATCAGTGGCCTCCATCACCATGATTTGCCATGTTAATGTATGTAGTATGACCTGTTGTCTGGTACCTGATGAGTACAATGTGTTTGTTCCAACACTAAAATGGCACGAGGACCCATTAAATTCGCACGAGGACCCATTGAATTGGCATAAGGACCTATTGAATTTGCACGGGGACCCATTGAATTTGCATAAGGACCCATTGAATTGGCACAAGGACCCATTGACTGTGGATGGGGACCCAGTTTTTGATCAAAAACCATCAATGCATGCAGAGCTAAGTGAAAAGGGACACAGTGATCATCAGAGTCGTCAGTGATATTACCTTTTCAGCCTTACATGATGATATTATATATGTTTCACTGCCAATGAAACTGTATGTGTTAAGTAACTGGACATGGCAAATAATGAACAGTGCTCCTGGTGACTTGGAGGTTTTACCACATTAATCTCAGATCCAAAAAAATATATAACATTAAACAAACAAATAACTTCATCAGTGCAATCAAGACACAATATGAATATATTTATAATAACCTTTCATCAAATTGTTTATATTAAATAGCACAGTGTAGGCGCATTACTCTATCAGATTCATATATTGTTTTTCTCTATATATAATACAGTACTTCGAGATAAATAAGAGGTTCTCTAGTGTTTTAACGTGACTGAACTTGTTTCTTGTAATGCAGTGAAGCATTCTGGTAGATGTTCAAAAATGGATAAAACATTCTCTACAATTTCATAACCGCAGTGAACAAGTGATGATTGTCTTCATAGTTTCAGCAATAGGAAACTTGAGTTAGAACAAACAATCTGAGCAAAACATTTTTTTTCCATTTTACCCCATTTGCTTGATGTGTTTAAACCATCTTATTCTCTGTCTAAGAGCTGATTTCACATCTTTATTTTTTAGGCTGTAGATTAGAGGATTTAATAAGAGAATTGCTGCTGTGTTAAACAAGGAGAACAGTTTGTTGACTTCTACGGAGCTTGTAGAAGGTGGTGTAACATATTGACATGCAAGGATAATGTAAAGAAAGATGACAACTGTGAGGTGTGACGAACACGTGTAGAAGGCTTTGCGTCTCCCGGCACTGGAGGGGATTTTAGTTATGGTTAAAATAATAAAAACATAAGAGGTGAAAGTCAGACAAAAAGGAGTCATGGTTGAAAGGATCAATCCTTCCGTGAGGTTTAGCAGTTGTAAGAGAGACGTGTCACTGCAAGAGAGCCTCATAAGAGGGACCATATCACAGAAAAAGTGGTTAATTTCATTGGACGTATAACATGAAAATCTAGATAATATCACTACAGGAGGAATAACTTGTAAAAAACCAAACATCCAGCATGCAATAGCCAACAAGGCACATGTTGTATGATTCATGACCATGTGATACCGCAATGGGTTACAGATAGCCACATAACGATCATATCCCATGGCTGTCAGAATCAGGAGCTCTTGACCAGTTAATGAAGCAAATATGTACACTTGGGTCATACAGGCATTGAATGAAATGGTCTTGTTGCCAGAAATAAAGTGAGCTAGAATTTTATGTAGCGTCACAGTTGTAGAAGACATATCTAGAACGGATAGGTTGCCCAGGAAGAAGTACATGGGAGTGTGAAGATGACGATCCAAGCAGACCAGCAGAAGGATGGTCATGTTACCACTGAGGGTGATGAGATAAATCAGCAGAACCAGGAGGAAGATCAGAACCTGTAGCTCAGCATGGTCAGAAATGCCATTAATAATGAAGTACGTCACCATTGTGGGATTTGTAGTATTAATATGCATAGTTTGAGAGCTGAAAGAGAATTAGAGATTAGTGATGGGTTAGCTCATTTCTAAAATGTAAAATCACAAAAAAATATTCTGACAGATTAATATACATATATTTTTAAATCCAGTTTATCATGTAGGTTCTCGTGACCTTGTAAGTTTATTCCATGCAATGCCACACAAGAATGTAGCAAAGTTCTGCCTTTAGAGCCAAGCTAGAGCAGAGCCAAATGAAGGTGATAAAACAGAAGTGTTGCTCTATTCTTATATGATGTTACAGGAAGTAAACCTACATCGTAATGAGAACTTTCATGTTGTGCTAATATCTTGAAAACTTGTGGATATTGTTGGAGTTTCTGTGGTTATGTTTCTCTGTGCACCAGCTACAATTGGATTCATTACTTTTGGCTCTGTGGTTTAACTGACTTTTATACAATTTTTTCACAGGGCTCTCTTAATGAAGAGCCACCAGCCAAGTTAAGGTCACATGGACCGTAATGTGAACCCACACCTGCCTGGTACAATAAACAATAAAATAACATTATTTTACCACATTTGCCAATAATATAGAGTGAGGGGGGAAAGTAATTAATTCCCTGCTGATTTTAAACGTTTGCCCACTGACAAAAATGATCAGTCTATGATTTTAATGGTAGGTGTATTTTAACAGGGAGAGACGGAATAACAAAAAAAAAAATCCAGAAAAACGCATGTCAAAAAAGTTATTAATTGATTTGCATGTCAATGAGTGAAATAAGTATTTGACCCCTTTGACTTGGTACTTGGTGGCAAAACCCTTGTTGGCAATCACAGAGGTGAGACTTTTCCTGTAGTTGACCACCAGGTTTGCACACATCTCAGGAGGGATTTTGTCCCACTCCTCTTTGCAGATCCTCTCCAATTCTTAATGTTTTGAGGCTGTTTGGCAGCTGGGACCTTCAGTTCCCTCCAAAGATTTTCTATGGGATTAAGGTCTGGAAACTGGCTAGGCCACTCCAGGACCTTAATGTGCTTCTTTTTGAGCCACTCCTTTGTTGCCTTGGCTGTGTGTTTTGGGTCATTGTTATGCTGGAATACCCATCCATGACCCATTTTCAATGCCCTGACTGAGGGAAGGAGGTTCTCACCCAAGATTTGATGGTACATGGCCCCGTCCATCATCCCTTTGATGCGGTGCAGTTGTCCTGTCCCCTTAGCAGAAAAACAACCCCAAAGCATAATGTTTCCACCTTCATGTTTGACTGTGGGGATGGTGTTCTTGGGGTCATAGGCAGCATTCCTCCTCCTCCTAACACAGTGATTTTAGTTGATGCCAAAGAGCTCAATTTTAGTCTCATCTGTTCACAACACTTCCACCCAGTTCTCCTCTGAATCATTCAGATGTCCATTGGCTCAGACGGGTCTGTACATGTGCTTTCCTGAGAGGGGGACCTTGCAGGCACTGCAGGATTTCTAAGAGTTCTCCTAGTCTCACCTCGTTAACTGTATAAAAGATACCTGAGAGCAGAAATCTTGCTGATTGATAGGGGATCAAATACTTATTGCACTCATTGACATGCAAATCAATGTATAACTTTTTTGACATGCGTTTTTCTGGCTTTTTTTTTTGTTTGTTATTTTGTCTCTCAATGTTAAAATACACCTACCATTAAAATTATAGATTGATCATTTCTTTGTTAGTGGGCAAATGTTCAAAATCAGCCGGGAATCAAATCCTTTTTCCCTCAGGGTATGAATACTCTGCCCATTCAGTTCAATAACTGGAACATGTAATTCATGTTTATCACTGATCTATCAGTAAACTATTTTTCTCCATAGGTCACAAAATAGGAAACAATGTTATAAAAACCTTTTGGCCAATGAATCGGTGTAGTCCAGATTCCCTGTGGAAGGCCTTCATGCCCTCTCTTTTAAATCCCATCTTGAATTCTGACTTTTTATAATGTCTGATGGATATTGCATTTAAATTATACCATCCAGACATCAATTGAAATACTGAAAGGCTAAAATGAATTGTTGGTTTTGTAACGATGTCAGTTTTTGTAATGTAGCCATTATGCTACTCATTTTAATGAAATATGAAGTTAAAATTCAAAGTCATTTAGATGAATGCTCAGCCCTGTAAAACCACATTCTAAAGCAGCTGTGTTATCAATAACTATCAAAAAGTTTAATCCTTTTTTGAATTCGATGGAGAAGACTCCATCGAATTCAATCTTTAAACACATCTTTATACTGTTGATCCAAAAGAAGGCAATCCCTTCCCTCCCCTCCCAGACTTAACGTAAGGCCAATTATGCCACAAAATGTCCTTGGATCAACAGTTAACATGTATGTTAACTATATCTTTAAATAGTTTTTTCCAAAAAATAAAAAAATAAAAGCCTTTTTTAAATAAAAAAATATCTACAGAATTTGATATTTGATAAGACAAGCTCTTTCGGAAGAAATGAAAGGAAATTAAAGAGAGCTGCCCAGAAAATAATACAGTCAAAATTCTAATTCTAGTTTATTTTGTGCTTTATAAAGAACCTTATAATTCTAAATAAACAGGGGATTACATGATATGTTGCGAGTCTTGAATGTATTCATTAAAATCAGTCATTGTAGTAATGATAGGACGTTTTATTCTCAAACGCAGGAATCAGATATAAGCAACCGGTTACCCATAATGGCATTTCAGCAATGTTCGGACAGTGGAAACCAATGAAATGTTCCGGCTGATTGTAAGACTTTTAGAATGTTGCTTGAAAATAGCTCTTTAAACACAATAACCAATTAGAATGTTCAATGATTGAAAACTAGGGCACGGTTCTAAAAGTAGAGCCGTCATCATAGAACGAAGATCATTTCCTGGTTGATCCAGCGTGGGTAGAGTTAAGAGATTGTCAACACAAACGTTAATGCATAAAATGAATCCATAAACTAAATATATAGTTTTAGTGCATATATCTATTTAAGATTAGTAGTCAGGTATCATTAATCAGTAGGTGTTTATTTTTTAATATATCTTTGGTGTGTATCTACGTGAATCATTAGAGTCTATCCTCATTTGAGCTGTGCACTCCACCATAGCTTGTTCAAAACTTCAGAACCATCCCCCCCCAAAAAATTGCCAACATAATGATATAAGTATATAAGGATCCAATTAGCCAAATCTTCTATAATAATGTACACGAAATCTCAGTGCACACAGCGATACACCCCATTCATTAGTCACCTAATATATGGCTTAAAAAACTTCTTGTTAGAAAATCACTTAAAAATTCATTTGTAAGAAGGATACTCAGAACTCCGGTGTCCAGCAAGGGTGATCAATCCCAAATATAAAAAAATATAATCACAAGTGTGAACTCCTAAACTATTTAATACAACTACTTCACCCCATGGGCATTACAATAGAATTTTATTTTATTTTAAAGGCAAACTTCTGATTGTAAAGTGCACAACAGTCGATTAAAGTAAAAAATGGACCACATACAAAGCCTACGCATTTCATTAAATAAACCTTTTAAAACACAGACTTTATGTTGACTTTCTTTGCTCTAATTCACATTACACACAGAGGTTTATTAATATTGTTATATTAATGCCGTAATGGGGTAAAATCTGTTGGATTTTAACCAGTTCAGAGGTTTATACTTGTGATTCTACATAAAGAACTTACCCCGAAAATGTTAAGATTAACAGTGCAAGAAGGCCAAATTATACCACTTTTAATTTATTAAAATAATATCTCTATATGAAGGGTGTAACGTCTGCAGGAGGAATCTGAGGGTAAGTAACAACCGAGGAATAACGTGATGAGCTGAGGAGGAGAATGATATGTGATCAAACTCAAAGATTCAATGTTTTAATCCCAATAGCATTGCATTGTGTATTAGCATTTAACTATCATTTTGTATTTTTTATTTCAATTAAAAATCTCCAATTTATGTCATTGCTAGTTGCTCTTTACACATATAGTTCTATGGTTTATGGATGGCATCAGGACTCACCTCTCAAATCAACCAGTCTTAGTGTTATCGTACAATTTGTGCACTGATGGTGATAAAATGTCATAACATGTACCATCTGGTGGAGAATGGAGGACATCGAGCTTGAAACTAGGAAAAAACTAAATCATTTATTTACTCAATATATCATTATACAATAAAGCAGCAATGACGTAACAATCTAATATATTAGCAGGAAATACTTACATTGTCAGTTAGGTAAACATATCATTACAGAAATTCCCAGTCTACAGGACAATACACCATAGCACTACAATAATTCACTAACTTAAATAATGATCCAAATTCTGAAAAATAACAAATGAAAATAGTCATATTAAGAGTTTAAAAAGGAAGAGAAACGGTATGTTTATTACAGCCTGGGAATTAATAAATACACACAGTGCTAGCGTATAAAATACATAATCTGAACTATACTTAACATTATAAAATACACTATCTACAGTACCCTAAATGAAAACGTTCAATGCCACAATTGTATATGCACAGAAGCAAAATAAAATATAATCCATACAGTTTGTAAATGCTTTGTTTTGTTTTTGTCAATAATTGTTCAGACATCAGAGAATTACATTTCTGTAGCGAAGCTCAATTCTGTAAATTGCAGGCCCCATTTTTTGGTACTGTATAGTTAACAAAGAGGGTGTGGAGGACTGAGAGTTTGCTCAATATTATTTTAAACAAACAATGAATCATTTGTAAAGTTTGGCATCAGAGACCATGATATAGTAGGACATATCTGCTTATATGATAATATTTCCATCCCTGTCTGAAATATTGAAAGATAGGTGAATTCATGTACGGTAATTACTATAAAGTAAAGAATCGTAGAATTAGATAAAAATAATAACATTGTGTAATTGTGCATTATTGTACACAAATAGACTATTTAAACCTATATCTACCCACGGTGTCCTCAGCTATATTAAAAACAATAATGGTGAATGGATTAAAAGGAAGAAATGCTACAGCTATTTATTGATAAGACTTTATTTATACCTGTCACTTTATTATATGCATTCCAAGGCGTAACATTTCAAGTCCACCTGGCCTTAAGTATGGGTGGTCCGTGCCATCGAATTTTCACAATTAGAAATGTTGAGTTCTGTATAAGCATTGTAGTGAAGGGTACGCTTTTAAAGACTAACAAATACATCACACACTACACACTGCATTTCTAGTCATGACTCAAATTGAGCTTGAATTCTATCTCACGTTATACTTTGCCAGCTCTCTACAAACTAAATACATACTGCATCCATTCCCAAAACACAAAATAATTATTGGAAATGTACCTTTACCTCAATGTCATTCTTTATACAAACTGTACTAATGATTAATGTCTACAATAAATTCAACATTTTAGAGAAAGTCTATATAAAATGATATAAAATAGGAACTAGACAAAACTCAATTACATAAGTTAGAAGATAAGATAATAGAATATGGAAAGAGAAGGAAAAAGTAGGATTAGAAACACATGATTAATGTTGTTTCAATAAACGCACAGGGCTTGAATTCCCCACAAAAAAGGAGATTACTATTTGAACGTGCAAAAAAAGAAAATGCGCAAGTTGTCGGAGTACAAGATACTCATAGGCGGAGAGATGATAAGATAAAATTCAGCTTTAAAGATTTTCCTATTTCAGTCTGTTCTTCGTTTAAAGACAAAAAAAAGAGGGGAGTAGCTATTTTATTTTCCCGCTGTATTAAACCTCTCTATAAAGTATGTGAAAACTGATAAGATGGGTAGATGGATTATTCTTATATGTACAATAGAAAATCAACTATATACAATTGCGAATATTTATGCCCTGAATACTTCTCAGATTCAGTTTCTATACAAATTTTTTGCACAATTAGAAAAAATTAAGCAAGGAAGCACTATTGTGATGGGCGATTTTAATCTGACAATTGACCCTAACTTAGACAGAAGCTCTGAAAGGATTAAAAGTCCCTCTAGAAATGTTATTAATTTGGCAAAAAAATTTAGCAATATTATTCAAAATGAAGGGCTTTATGATTCTTGGAGGATTTTTCATCCTTCAGAGAAAGATTTTACATGTTTTAGTAAGACGCACTGCTCATATTCAAGAATAGATTTTATATTTGGAGATCGAAGCTTATTGGAACAAGTGCAGTCTACAAATATAGGTACGGTCACGTGGTCGGACCATAATTTGGTCAAAATACAGCTAAAGAACAATATTTTAAAGCAAAGACCAGATTGGAAATTAAATAATAAGTTATTAATCTCTAAAGCGAATAGGGAACAGATTGCTAAGGAGATAGACATGTATTGGAAGGATAATGACAATAATGAAGTGTCTCCTGACATAAAATGGTGCGCATTTAAAAGCGTTATTAGGGGCCACCTAATTAGTCTATAAGCAAAAGATAAGAAAAATAGACAAGAATCTTTATCTGGTCTATATATTGAATTGAGTGAATGTTACAAGGAAAATATCGCTGCCCCTGTAAGAACTATGTCAAATCAGATCAGGATCATAGAAAATAAAATTTATGAAATTTTGATGTCTAGAATAAACAGAAATTTACAGATTATGAGGATGAACTACTATTAGAGGGGGAATAAGGCTGATAAGATTCTTACCAATAAAGTGAAGAATCGACAAAAAAATAAACTAATTACAAAAATAAAACAGGGAAATGATACCATATTAGATCCTAAGAAAATTGGAATGGTATTTAGAGATTATCTACCGACGATATCATCCCAAGAGGATATAAATAACTATTTCTTGAGTATTCATATCCCTAGACTTAACAAGCTACAATTAGATCAACTAAATGCAGAGATATCTCTACAAGAAGTTACTGACTCGATAGATACTATGAAAAAAAATAAGGCGCCAGGCCCAGACGGGTTCACGGACTCTTTTTTTAAAATGTATAGGGATAGACTGGCTCAGGGGTTGGTAGAATGTTATAATTTAGCGATTAATACTGGTAAATTACCTAAGGAAATGCTGGTAGCCAATATTACTCCTATTCTAAAGAATAATAAAAACCCAGAAGAAATAACCAATTATCGACCTATTGCCCTATTAAATAATGACTATAAAATCTATCCCTCAATTATTGCTAAAAGAATCAAGAATATAATTTCTTTCTTGATTGCCGAGGATCAGGTGGGCTTTATACCAGGAAGAGCGTCCTCTAATCATATTAGGAGGATATTAAATATATTTAATAAGATCCATGAGAATAAAACCCCTTTTTTAGTGATGGCTTTAGACGGAGAAAAGGCATTCGATAGGGTCGGCTGGAATTTTATGTATTCAACGTTAAAAGCTTTTGGATTTTCTGGCCAGATTCTTTCGGCGATAATGGCCTGCTACTCTTCACCATCTAGCAGGATAGTAGGAGGGGGGATTAAGTCAGAGTGGTTTATGCTATCAAATGGTACCCGTCAAGGATGCCCTCTCTCCCCACTATTGTATATCCTAACGGCTGAACCCTTAGCACACGAAATACGTAATAATATGGATATAACTGGGTTTTAAAAAGGGATAAAGATTTCAAGATAAGTCAATATGCCGATGATACTTTGATAACGCTAACCAACCCAAGTAAGTCAGTTCCAGTTGCCATGCAAGTAATTGAAAGATATAGTTACTTGTCAAATTATAAGCTTAATGTTCAAAAAACATTGGCATTACCCTTTTATGTGGAAGGAAAAGAATTGCAACAGCTAAAAGAACATTTTGCCTTTAAATGGGAAAAAAAGGGATTTGTATATCTTGGAATCAATATAGTGAAAGACCCAGAGAATACAATGAAGGCCAATGTAATTCCTCTCATTAGAGAATGTACTCACTCTCTTAAACAATGGAACGCCTTGCAGTTATCATGGTGGGGTAGGGTTAATTTTATTAAGTCATATGTTTTCCCTAAGTTTATTTACTTACTGAGGATGATTCCTCTACAGATCCACCCCCAACGGCTTAGACTTGTGAATAAGTTATTCAGGGATTATATCTGGTCTGATTAGAAACCTAGAATAGGCCAGGATCTCTTATACTTGAAGCATAAGGAAGGAGTGATCGGTTTTCCAAATATTTTTTTATATCATCAAGCTGCACAGTTGATGCATACTCTTCCTTTAATTAAGCAGTATTCGTGTTCACAAGATTGGTTTAAAATAGAAGGTGCAGATATTACAGATCCATACAATAATGTTAGATTAATGTGGGCCATAAGAAATAATAGTAGAACTAAAAATATAAGATGCACGACGGATAATTTGATAACTAGACCGCTCTTAAAGTTCTGGCTACATCTTAAAAATCTTTTAGACTTGAAAAATAAAGTTTTACCTGCTCTGACCTTCAAAAATCTAGATACATGGATGGAAAATATGGATACGTCCAAATGGACTAGACTTGGTGTTAAAAAATTAGCTGACCTATTAGTAGATGGGAAGATTATGCCCTTCGCTGAGATACGCAGAATCTATGGTATTTCGTATTTACAAACGTTTAATTATATCAGAATTAAAAGCTTTCTGCAAAGCGCTCTTGGAAGCAACACGAGCTCTTTCTCATTATCTAAACTAAATGTTTTGATAGACTCGGAGAAAAATACTAAAATACTAACTAGCTACGTTGAGATTATAAAAGCTATAAAAAGACCTGTTTATCCTATAGCTAAAGGTAAATGGGAAAGAGATTTGATAATAAAATTTGATATAAAGGAATGGTATAAGGCTTTACAATCAGTCTATTCCACGATACACTGTCTAAATATTAGGGAAGCACATTTTAAAATACTTATTTTTAAAATAGATGGTACTTAACTCCCAATAAGATCCAGAAATTTGCAAAGGCAGGGACATCTAGATGCTGGAGATGCGGAAATGAGGGAGCAAATTAATTACTTATTTGGTGGGATTGTGCCCCAATTAAGGAAGCATGGGTTCAATTTATGGACCAAGTAAATAAATTGCTGGATATAACCCATTCTTGGACCCCAGACAACTTGCTTTTACATTTAAATTTACCGCAATTAACTAAAGATAAGAGAGATCTGTTGATTCAGGCTTTGATGGCCTTTAAAATGGCTATTGCAAAAAATTGGAAGAGGACAACAATTGATTCATGGCCACAAATTAAGGCATCTATTATTATTCAATGCAAAATGGAAAGGGGAATAGCCTCTAATTTAAGTATTAATATCGGACAATATGAGATCTGGGATGATTGGATAAAGGTCCTTGAGAATTAAATATTAGAATGTACATATTGTGCAGTAATTAATTGGTAATCTCTGAAGGAGCGGAAATGTAATCTAACTTTATATAATCTAAGGGTAGAGCTGACTGAATAGGACAGGATGGTCAACTTTGTTATATGTTTGTTAGTCTATATGTATTTCTTTATTTATTGTATTTACTTTATATGCATTGTATGATATGCACGCAATGTATGATATGTATATATATATGTATGTTTGATATAAAAGGAAAATAATAATTAAATAAACTATAAAAAAAAAATAGGGACTAGATGTATATTGTATCTGGCTTGCCGTTGCTATTTTTATTCTGCTGAAATTAAAATAATTCTGGCTCATTCACCAAAGAATAAACTGTATTAAATAAAAAAATAAACTGCAACTAAAGTTGACTAAAATGACAGATGGAGATTATTTTCAAAACAAGACTTTGCCTTAATTTTGCAATTTGTTTTTCGATGCAGTACAGCTCAGTCTTTAGTTAATAAACCTGGTGATCATTAACCCCTTAAGGACACATGCCATGTGTGCCATGTCATGATTCCCTTTTATTCCAGAAGTTTGGTCCTTAAGGGGTTAATCAAAAAATCCACAGCTGAGGATAAATCTATGACAGCCTCGGGATTGCAGACTTTGTAGGCGAAGAACGATTAATTTGGGCAAATTCAGTAACTTTCATTTAACTTTTTAAATTCTGCGTTCTAAGTGGTTTATTGTTACTTAAATCTGAATTTAAATTAAAGTGTTGCTGAATTTAGCAAATTTCTATAAATTGCTTTTATTTTAAAGTCTATTTCTCACCATTCACCGCTATCAAAAATCAGAATTAATAATTGAGTCTCACCTTTTAAATAATGAGAGACATTAGAATAGAGTAATTTGGGTTTTCAAACTGATTTTCCATCATTTTGCATATATATATATTTTGTTAATGTAGTACTTTCACATTATGAAACCATTTGGGAATCGTATTAAATAGAATATGGTAACAATGTTCTTAATAAAATACACCATTAAAAACAACATTTACACTGCCTTTTGAACGAATTAAGGATCACGCAGAGAAATTGAAAATAAAATACATCATACAGAATATATTGTGAAGAGTGGGTTTAACAAGGAATACATTGGGAGTTCTGATGAACAAAATCAATGTATCACAAAATGAATCTGGACCTACATGGAAAGCAATTCATCCACTCATCCAATAATGCCCATTGTCCTCCACTTGTTGAATACAGTCATTTTTAATAAATATCAATTAAAATAATAATCTCTTGCTGCGTCATTTTACAGTATAATCTCTAAAACTGTTAGCCCCTCCATGATTTCTGTACAACTTCAACAAATTAAAAAATAGTAAAGCTGCATAATGTTATTATTTGTGTTAATATCCCTGAATAGAGAGCTATTCACAAAACTGCTGTTTCATCCTAGATTTTTGTTCATCATACTGCTATGATGCTATTTTATTTAAATGAAGAATAATAAAGTTAAATACAGTAAAAAAAAAATATATATATATATATATATATATATATATATAAATAAATGCAGTTTAAATTTGCAAAATTTACAAAAAAAACTAAACCCATAAAGGTGCATAATAGATATAATATATTTTCAAAAGGACCATGTGGAGTAAAAACCTTCACCACCATGTACTCTCACTTACATTTCAGGTGTACTCTGTTCTGTTCTGTTCTGTTTGGAGTTCTAGAGTCTACGCAAGCTTTATAATCTCTTAAACTTCAGGGTTCCCATAAACTTCCCGGAGGTTCATCTCAAACTCTGACTGTCCATCCAATCAGCATCTGAAGGACTTTTTTAGACATCCAATCAGCATTTGAAGGCCCTTTTCAGACACAGCATATTCATGATGTCTAAGAAATGTGATAACAAAATATTACCAAGACCTACTCAACTTTACCATATTATTTATTTCTGATGTTTTTGGTCTTGTTCAAAGGAATGTGAATTCTGTCTGCAGAATATTTTAACTCTTATTTAAATATTTGTCATTATACAGTGATGAATAAGTCTAGCTGCAGCTAATTGGCATCTTTATTGTAAACAATAGTCCCCAGATACCACAGAAGAAGATCTGGCAAGTTCTCAGTTGATGAACTAATTACTAATTACATTTTGGAATGTTGTAACTAATTAAAAGTTGGTCTACTAACCTATTTAGTGGTCTGGCCATTAACATGACTGAAAAAATGGTTTCCTTCGGGGATAAGACCAGGTGTTGCATCTGTAGGTGTTGATTACCTGTAAGGAAACCAATTTCGTAAGAAATTAAAACCTTAGAGAGATGAGTGTAAGAAGAAATTAGAATTGTTTCTACCTGAAATTAAACTGGGTCTCCTTTCTCAGTCTACATATTCAGACCTGGTCATTAAGCAGCAGAAATAACCAGAATGATGTGAAATAGTACTAAATACACACAATTTGTCTTGGTTGGATTCATTTAAAACAAGGCACCACACATTAGTGTGTTATTTTGGTATGATGCATAGTTATTCCCTGAAAGGAAACAATAGGTCCAATTACTGTAGGAACCCTTTACCCAGAGCCCCACATTAAATTCAACTTAATCAAGAGCAGTAGGGTCAGACTCTACACTCGATCAGCAAAGTTTCCATCACTCCGGACCTCCACAGTAAGCAGGAGGCTGGTATATAGTGGTTTTTATTGGTATGAATAATATCTCTACTAAACTAGCAATATATTGAGTCTGACTTTTCAAGCTGACTTTCCTGCCTTTAATTGGCTGACACCCATCTTTGACATAACCCACAATTATAAATTGGCCTGAGAGACACTTGCAGGACAATTGTCTGTATAAAAAGTCCCAAAATATAATGTAGTGGATTACTGTTTATGACCAAACCCCACTAGTTAGTGATAGACATAGGCAATTGGCTACTGGGCACAGGAGCATCCTAAGTGATCATTGCGGCCATATTACCAAAATTGATGCAAATGCAATTGAAAACAAAATGTATTTTTTGGGAAAAGAAAAAAGCAAATCCGATTGCTAACTTTTATTAACTACTTCTGTGTATTACCACATCCAAAGTGGCAGTTACTCTGAGAAAAAAAATACAAAGAGGATGGCGTTTGGCGATATCATAGTCTGCGATTCCCTAGCTGGCGATAGAATTGAAGTTTTCTTAGGAATGATCTTGAGAGATGGTGTAGTCTGGAATTTTTACAGTTAGGTAGGGTTAATTCGGTGAAAATGACTCTTCTTCCTAAAATTCTATATTTTCTTAGCGCCACCCCCCTTTTGATACCTTTATCTTTTTTTCAAAAGGTACATTCTGCTCTCTTGAAACTTATCTGGAATAAAAAAACATCTAGGGTTAAATTATCCATACTTCAAAAGCTCCGGGTTGGCCGAGGTGTGGGCTTGCTGAATTTTATTCATTATTATTACACAACCAGTGCAGCGATGGTGCTGAAATTCAATCAAGAGCATGAGATGGAGGCTAGAAAACTTTCTCCGCATTCGATTAAAGATATTTTAGGGTTGCTTCCATCTCAGCGCACAAGGTTGGTGGACATGTTTGTTACGACCAAGACCACAATTAAGGCTTGGAAAATACTATATAAAAAAGCCACCCTTTTGCTGTCTGGTCTAGAGCCAATCCTCTGTCAGTATTAAAATTAACTATGCCAGAATTAGACGTAGACTATTGGTCCTCCCATTCGATTCATTGCTTTAATGATTTTTTCTTATCTTCTAATTTTTTTTATCATTTGAACCGCTACAAAAGAAATTCCAACTAAGTGCTTTGATGCCCCTGCACATGCGAGTTTGGTTCAAAATATTAGCATTTTGGGATTTCCGACCAGGACATGAATGTTAGAAAAGATTTCTATTTCAGACCCTGGCCTGACCGTTGTGCCTTTTTTGCAGAAGAAGTAGGCATGAAGTTGCCATACATGACAAAGTGGGAGAGTGATCTGAGGTATTCACGGTGGAGGAATGGCATAATTCATTACTTGCATTGAAAGGCATTACACATTGCATTTCTCATGTAAAATCTCATTTAAAATTAATTTATCGCTGGTATTTCTCCCCATTTAAGATGTTTCGACTACACCTCTCCACATCTTATTTATGTTGGAGAGGCTGTAGACAGACAGGTACTTTATACCACATTTTTTGGTCATGCCTGAAACTATCCAACTATTGTCAAAAAAGCATTAGAATTGATCATATCTATCACTGAGTTCCCTGTCGATTTAACTCCTGGATTATGCTAACTTAAACGTCTTCCTGAAGATTTACCAAAACACAAAAAAATAATGGTAGGCCACCTCCTAATCTCAGCTACATTAATTATTCCTAAACATTGGAAATCTGTTACAATGCCCTCTGTTAAAGATGTTTTACGGTTTTTATTTGAAAATAAAAGTTGAGAGCTTGCTCTCCGAGTACCATCGGCTACCAATGTACTCCTCAGACATGACCGGTGTAAGTGGGAGAAGGCAATGAGGAGTAAATGTAAGCTTGATGAAAAAACAGTTTTATCACATATGTTTGACTTTCATTTACCATATTTGTCATTTAATATACAATATTTATATAAATATATATGACGTAAAAAAAATACTTTTTTTTTTCTTCCTTTCCCTATTTTAATTATTCGTATCATGCCATGGATGCACAATTTATTCATTTTTTCCCAGTTTTTATTTTTTTATGTTTTTTCTTCAATTATGATCTTTGTGTTGTTACTCATAGTATCAATAAGATAACCATAGCAAAGATCCTTGCTATTATGTCACTGTTCATTAGTGATGTCCCGAACGGTTCGCCGAAACGGTTCGCTGCGGACGGCGAACATAAACATAAACTCTGACCCTGTACCTCACAGTCAGCAGACACATCCAGCCAATCAGCAGCAGACCCTCCCTCCCAGACCCTCCCACCTCCTGGAGAGCATTCATTGTGAAGCTGCATTCTTAGTGAGCTGTCCAGGAAGTGGGAGGGTCTGGGAGGGAGGGTCTGCTGCTGATTGGCTGGAATGTGTCTACTGACTGTGAGGTACAGGGTCAAAGTTTATGTTTATGTTCGCCATCCGTGGCGAACCGTTCGGCGAACCGTTCGGGATATCACTACTGTTCATATATTATAATGTTTAAATATCACTGACTGTTAAAAATGTGGACAAAAATGTACAATAGTTATTTTTATTTTTATTATTATTATTATTATTATTAAAAACAATAAAAAACATGTGAAAATAATTGTAGCTTTCTACCAAGTTCATGGCAAACTCGAAAAGCACAGAAACAAATATATCAAAAGAAATGTCTGAGTTCCATTAGATTGCTGGGCAACTGCTCGTTGAAGACTGTCTGTAAATCTCCATCCGATGTAGGATCCATGGAATTAATTTCTTAAAACTAGTCTAGTTGTGTCATTAGATTGAGGTGTCTTTCATTTTTCTTCACCATTCAGTTAGTTAGAGAACATTTTATAGTCTGTTACGTTTGTTTTTGTACAATTTAACATTTATTTCCTTTAAATAACGTATGTTTATTTGTCACCGATAGACGAAAAGGTCCTAATTTTGAACAATAATGAACAAAAAGAAGTAAAGTCCCAGAAGGGATCAATACGTAAAAAAAACCCAAATCCCCTTTATTAAATAGCATATAAAATCATTAATCAACTGATATATGAATTTTATTGTTTTTCCTCAATCTTTTGCTTGATGGTTTTAATTGCTATCTAAAGGTGATGTTTTATAATGAAGGCAGTTTTTTGAAGTTCTCTTCCCTTCTGGTACTTTATTAGTTTTCCTTTTAGAAGCTTTTCAAGAAAGTCACACTGTCACTGTCAGTAAGAAAACCAAACACACGCATAATTATCAAGGTCCAGGTACACAGATAGTACCTATCCATTGGGATAGTTCTGCCATGTTGGATGTACATGTTTTTTCTAATTTTCTAGTTTCAATCTATGTTAATACAAGTTAATAACACAAGGAGACCACCATCCAATCAGGTGATGTGTATCCAGGACAATGTCTCATTTTATTTATTTCTGTGTTGACCCTCTGCATATCCGTGTATGCGTTCATGCTGTGTTTTGGAGTGTTTGTTTGGAATTCCACTATAACTTGTATCTGGTTATGGAAATCAGCCCAGTTCCAAGTAGTTGTTATCAAATTTTAGACTTTCTCCAGAGCTGTATTGAGAACCTATTGGACCTGGTTCCCACGGTTCAGCATGTGACAGATAGCACTATAACCACCATACCTCCCGGATGTTTACTATCTGATTGAGATGGTGCTGGAGGGAAACTCACAGGATACTTTTATTAGAATACATATACCCTATGTCAGTCTCTCTCTTCCATCCCATAATCTGTCTGTTTTACAAGCCCCCAAACCCTCTATCCTCAGCACTCACTGTCCACTCCTCTCATTACTTCTTACTGGCCGGCAGACATCCTGGTCAGCAGTTTGGGACAGAGACAGAGGTGGATGAGGGGACTTCACATAGTGTTAGAGACATATATATAGGGTCTTTAGTAGGAAGTAAGGAAAACAACATTAAAAAGGACACACAAAACACCTAAAGCACTCTGAAATGTTTTATGTGTGAAGAGTGGGTCCTCTTTTCACCATTTTACAAGTGCAAGATTTAATAGAAATTGGTATTTTTATAATGTAACCTTGTTACACTCCCCTGGCTGTCAATCAGACAACAGGTCCTGTTACTTCCTGGTTTGGTTAGCTCAGTGGAACTAAACTCAAGAGGCAGCAATTACCTGCCTTAGAAAGACTTCTCATTGAGCTGCATTAGGAAGTCTGTGATTGGACAGCCACAGAAAGTCTGGGCGGGGTTAGACTTTCTGCAAGCTGTTTTTTTTAGATATACATACATAATTAAATGCATTAATTTTTCATTGTGAGTATATCTGTTAAAAAATATTTTTATTTTCTTGTAGCCATGCAGTTTCCACTGCCACTGCTGGCAGGCTGCCCTCTGCAGCTCTGACTCATTCTATAAGTACCAAATGAAAAGGAACATTTACTACAGTCTGCACCTGCCTGATGTGCAGAATACACAGTGTAATACTGGATCACCCGAGATCTTATCACAAACACCAGAGAGTATAACCCCCACCCTACTCCATGCAGAGAGTTAAGCAGGAGGAGGAGAGTAAAAAAACATATTTTTAAATTAAAAAATCCAATGTGCATGGAGGCAAAAGCCACAATACAGCCTTTCCACACACATTTCTATGCACACATATCACACTCAGCCAACCTCACACAGCCACACCCAGTCTCCCTCATAAGCCACCACACACAATCACACTCACCAATGGCCTACACACATCACATACACCCCATACACAGTCACCCCTTCAACAGTTAGCCAACCACCCACAAACACACATACAACTCACACACCACACTCAACAACAGCTTTGTGATACATTTATATACTTTGCCTTTTATTGCAATGGAGCCCTGTGATTCCCTCATTCACTCTGTAAACATAATGATCCCTTGCAGTTCATTAATGACTGATAAATACTGTATTTTTATTATATGTATATCCAAAGGGAACTGGCCTTTTGGAAACTGGCATTGCACTTGTGCGGTGGGACTCCAGAGGTGAGACCCTTCGTTTTTGCTCTTTAGTATTTTTTTACCATAAAATAGGAGCCAGTACACCAGCAATATTTTCAAACATTTTATTTTTGTTTTTTAATTTTCTACTAATAACCAAGTTTCTTGGTTACGCACCCTGACACGGCTCTTCCGAATGTGAGTGATGTTCCAATAGATTGTTTATTCAGACTTCTTACCGATTACACTATGTATTCTCATTCTACATTATTCTTTTAAAGATCTTACTGGATGTGTTGTGAAATCTGTTGGATAAAGAATATCCTGATAATCTTATTGAAAGTTATTCATCAGATTAAATTGATTTCACACATGGTGCTTTATTTTGATTAAGTTTATTTCTTGATTGAGCAGAATATTGCTGCAGATATAATGGACGTTTTATCAGTGTTTGTACACAGCTGTTCATTAATGTCATACTTTTAGATGGTGACTATACACCTGAGATTAATTTAAAAAAAAACCAAGATCAATATACGTATCTGAACTGTCACTATATATAGAACCCATGTTTTAAAAAGCATGTCATAGGAATCCTATCACAGTAATTCCCCTATTAGTAGATTTAGATTTTGAAATCACATTATATGAGCTTTGTAGCAACTCTTCAATTTCTTTTTTAATAATCACAAACTTTTAAAATCCTTGCTGCTCATCTGGAGTTTTGGGAATTATGGAATCTGGTCTAAAGCACTTTGAACACTCAGGTATGTTTCAGGTTAAACGTAGGATTGAATAGTTTAATAACATGATACTATGCCAAAGCAGCGTTCGCATAGAATGTTCATTCAAACATAAATGACACCTATATCCGCAAACAGAGAATCTGAATGCAGGTACTGTCACTACAGCTGCTGGGGTCCGTACATGCATGATGGGAGTTGCATTTCACAGCAATTGGCATTGTGAACACAGCCTGCACACAGCAAACAACTGCTTTTATATTGCATACTCCATGAATGTGTATTAATCTTCATCATTATGCTGCGGAATTTGTTGGCGCTATATAAATAATAACGTAATAATAATAATAATATGCCAGCATTCTAAGGACCAAGCCTAGCGCTTCTAGAACATTAAATGGTTTTATAATTACTTGTCCCATCATCAGCAAGTTGATTGTCACAGGAGGAAAAAAACGTGAAGCAACCATGTAGTTAGAGCTCTCAACTGCAAATAAATGCACATTTTTAGCTTAAAATCATAAAGACATAAAGTAAACAAAATATCCAGATTGCCAGCAAAATTACACAAACACACACACACACACACACTAATGGCAGAGTTAAAAGTAAAAATCCATAGGCTTCACAGTGAGGTGCAATCAATGATCAATGAACAAAACAAAATACAACGTTTCAGATACATGACTAAGGCTTGAGGTCCAAACATAGTTTATTTTGTTCATCGACCATCGATTGCACCTCACTGTGAAGCCTATGGATTTTGACTACCGATGATGAGCATTGCTATTTTTTTACCTGTCAACATCACTACTGAATTTTGCTACCAATGGTCGAGTTTTTTAGTAATTTGACATTATAGATTCACAGTATGGCAATCTGAAAATGTAGTGAATATTACAATATGCAGGTTAGACCACATGGAATTGTTTGAAATCTGATTTGCTTTGAAATGAAGACAGTTGCAGGCCGCCTATTGCTATGTGTTCTCTATAAATGGTTCATTCGTTTGTAGGGTTTAAGAAGAATACTTTCTTCTGAGTGAATAGAAAATGTACCTTACAGCTGAAAGCAGCAAGATAGATTGTTAACGTGGGACTCACCTTGTCTTTATTTTGGCAGCCGGGGGACTACACTTAACAGCCGAGACAGTGCTACTAAAAACCACAATTATTGTACTATGGGGTCATGGACAGTGCAGAGTCATTAGACTTTGAATTAAATTTTTGTATTACATGGATTAGGAAGATTCTATTTACTTACCAATTAAAAGTAGCAGATTTGAGTTTCACAATTTGTCTGAATTCTGAGCAATCAGCATCTCGTCCAGAATCTGTCCAAAATTAAACGGTTTGCTTTTTTAAGATTGGGAACCCCCCTTTCTAAAGTGCTTTAGGGTTCTGGAGTGTCCCTTTAATATTTTAATATGTCTGTTTATTTTCAGACGCTTGAAGTCTATATGAATCCCTCAAATCAGTCCGCAGTGACCTTTTTTATTATAAGAGGGATTTCTGACCTCCCCGAGCTGCAGCTTCCAATCTTCCTTCTTGTTCTGTTTATTTATCTCATCGCTCTCACTGGTAACATGACCATCCTTCTCCTGGTCTGCTCAGATCGTCATCTTCACACTCCCATGTACTTTTTCTTGGGCAATCTGTCTATCCTAGACATGTCTTCTATCACCATAAGTATTCATAAAATCCTTGTTAATTTTGTAACGGGAGACCATGGAGTTTCTTTCCTTGCTTGTATGACACAAATGTATGTATTTTCATCCATTGCATGTGATGGGTTGTATCTCCTGACAGCCATGAGCTATGACCGCTATGT
>OW240920.1:3472115-3508857 GCA_933207985.1 Pelobates cultripes | reverse complement strand
CTCAACCTATGGGAGGTCACACTAAGAGAGGTTGTAATGGAGAGCTGGATGATTAACTGAAAATTACAATAAATATATCGCCCCGGGGACCCCAGCTCCTATGCATGAGGTGATAACACTAGCCAACAGGGTAGAGATAAACATTTATAGAAAGAAAAATAAAAGCGGTGGATCGTATGAAAAAATAAAAAGTGGGGGACAACTTGGTTAAGGTATTATTAGCAGCAAGAGTCATGAGTCAGCCGACCCCCTTCAGAGGTACAGGACAGTCCCAAAGTTGCCTGACTGTCAGTATGCTCCATGTCCTTAGTGGCAGCTGCGGTGTTGTCCAGACTTCGTGGCAAGAGAGGCCTGGTGATTGTATTGGTGATATCTCACTGTGTATCCATCTGGTGTGGGCCACCATTCGAGCAGGTCTGCAAGGGCCACAGCCTCTCTGCGTGCGATGCACTGCAACTGCCTGTCCATGCTGCACCATCTGCTGCTGCCTTTCGCAGGTCTACTCTTCAACTGCAGCCAACGGTGTGCACTCCACCCCCATCTAACAGGTTGTCATAAACATCAGTCCAGCATGTCCAACGAGTCCACGAAGACCTGCTTGAGTTTGCAGGTAAGCTCTCTGTTGCTGTCTGCTGGACATGAGGCATCCACCATTTTAGAGAGAGGACTCCTGTTCAATGCCAGAATAGAATACCAGTTTTTAGCACAGGAGGGCCCCCAAGGTGAGGACCGAGATCATCCCCACCAGTCCAGAGGGAAGGAACGAGACAGAGATCACAAAGTACTACATGCTTGACATATAGACACTAGGCAGTATAGCGTTGTGGCCGCCGTCCACCCCACGCACCACCCAGCTAGGTTTCTACTACTATGGTGCCGAAATGCCCTTCCAGGGGCCAGAATTCGTTGCCAGAGCATTGCATTAGTTTCAGCACTACTCTGTATATAGGACCACCGCTTTTAGGCTGCTGTTACTTTTAAATGAAGAAAGAAGGTTACAGACCTCCTGCCCATATGTGTTCCTGATCAATGGTTTACTAGTTTGGAGGGTGTACTACTAATATTTTATTCTGAGTAAATATACATTTTGCCTTTCAGCTGAAATCAGCCTGGGGAATTGTTAATGTGTAAGAAGTTTGTCTTCGTGTTGGCAGCTGGGCTTATAATCTATGACCATGAAAGTGACACTAAAAAGCTCTGTTATTAAAAAGTGTGCTTTGGGGTCTAGAAATTTGCAACTTTGTATGAAATGTTTTGTATTACAGTTGTTGGGGGTGTTTTTTTGTTGATATTTTTTAAGGATTTTGAAGGTTCTCCACCATTACAATAATAATTAGCTGTCAGAGGTAGGACAGTAAACTGTTTGGTTTTACTAGGCCTAGACCATAAGAGTGGATTTACTGAAGTTCACCAGGAGATTGGGGACCCCACTTTCCACAGACCTTCTATATAGGCAGTGGGTGTTGACAAGATTAGAGAATTGGCCTTCGTCATCCATGGATTTATCTATAGTTTGAAAAGATTGATATCAATATTTTTTCATTTCTGTTTGTTTTCAGATGCTCAAAGTCTACATGAATTCTTCTGCAGTGACCTTTTTTATTATAAGAGGGATTTCTGTCCTCCCAGAGCTGCAGCTTCCAATCTTCCTTCTAGTTCTGTTTATTTATCTCATCGCTCTCACTGGTAACATGACCATCCTTCTCCTTCTCTGTTCGGATCATCGCCTTCACACTCCCATGTACTTCTTCTTGGGCAATCTATCTATCCTAGACATGTCTTCCACCACTATTACGTTACATAAAATCCTTGTTAAGTTTGTAATGGGATACCATGGAGTTTCCTTCCTTGCTTGTATGACACAAATGTATGTATTTTCATCTTTTATATGTGATGGGTTGTATCTCCTGACAGCCATGAGCTATGACCGCTATGTGGCCATCTGCAATCCCTTGCGATACCCAGTCCTTATGAATTATAGAGTTTGTGCTCTCTTGGCTACTGTCTGCTGGACTTTGGGTTTGATACAAATGATTCCATACTTGATCTTTCTTTCAATACTGTCACATTACAAGTCCAATGTAATTAATCACTTCTTCTGTGACATTCTGCCACTTATGAAAATTTCCGACAGAGGCTCTTCCTTTCTTGAAATATATACTGACTGTATTGGATTTTTCATTTGGACTGGTCCCTTCATTTGTACATTTTTATCCTATGTTTATATCATTAAATCTATCTTGAAAATCCGTACCAACTCCGGCAGGCAGAAAGCCTTCTATACATGTTCCTCACATATTACTGTTGTTTCAATTTTGTATGTAACTCTTGGAACTCAATACTTGTCACCAAAATCAGAAGACAACTTGGACTCGAACAAACTTTTTGCTCTTCTTAATGCAGCAGCAGTCCCGATGTTAAACCCTCTGATTTACAGCTTAAAGAATGAAGATGTGAAGTCAGCTCTAAGACGAAGGTTGAAATAGAAATTGTCTTTTTAAATGTTGTATATTTATTCTGTATTAAACACATACATCCAGTGCCAGTGATTTAAAAAACTCTAATGGTCAAACTGTGTGATTAGATTTGGGGGTCCATAAACAATAGTCAGTCAGTCCAGTCTATCATCCAAAAGGAACTCATGTTTACTATATCTGACCTAATTACTAGGTCAGACCTGTCCAGCTGGCATACAAGGGACCCTTTAAAAGTCCACCTCCTGCATTTATTCATAGGGCTGTTTTTCAATATGTCAATTTTTTCATGGTTACAGCTGAATGACCACCACTTTTAGTACTTGTAACTCCAAGTCAGAAGACCACCCAAAGAATATTCTTTCCTTCTGTTAGGGGTATCCTTGGTGGTGATGATAAGATGGAAGATCAAATTATAGAGACTGAATTAGGTAGGGTTAGTTGGCATATCAGTAAGCAGTAGTGGTTATAGTGTTTGAAATATTTCTGTAATTGCTACCAAAAAAATGTGAAATCAGTAGAATGACAAATTCCAGTTAGTTTAGAGATAAGTACAGGAAATTATTGGCCTAATTTGTTAATATTTCCTTTTTCTGAGACAGTTATGAATATGTTTTGTTTGACTAACCAATAAAATTCTAGGAAGGAACACAAAACAAACAGTACAATAAGGGTGCGCCTAAAATATATACTCAGATGTGTAAAATATAATAAAATAATAAATAGTAAAACAATTTTTTAATATATTTAAAATATTGTATAAAATAGATGATTTGCAATAGTCCAAAACTTATCAAAATTCGTGATGGTAGGTCCCACGTGTGAAAAAGAGAATTCTTGAGATGTAGAATGGGATCAGATCTTCATAGTTGTATGCTTGGAATTCAGTGAAGCATATGTGAAGAAAAGAAAAGACAGGACTCCAATGGTACAGTATGTAAATGTGTAGAAAATAAAATAAAAATAGGTCTTACTCACACTTTTCAGAGCTGAAAATCCAGCTCTGATATTGCGCGCATGAAGTGGAATAATCCCCACTCAAGGATATGCGAAGTAGACTTCAGTTGGCTAATCTCTGGCACGCGTTCGACGTACAGGTTGGTATTATTAGACCCAGAAGAAGAGAATAAAATATATAGTGCTCTCTGTATTATAGTGAAAAGTTTAAAAGAGTATAAAATATATATTACTTACATTCTTTTGAGCAGGTTTGTACTGCTCAATATAGGCGCTTGGGTGGTATAATCCCCACCTATGGATTCTTTATGCTTCTTCTAAAAATAGGCAATATATGTAGTCAGGTGGAAAGAAAGAAAAATGGCAATAAAATATTTTATGCCAAAAAAGTTTCTTTATTATAAAGTAATTAAAATAATATCTAGACTCGTTTCGCCTCAAGGGCTTCTTCAAGTAGATAATGATAAAAAGGGGGGGCACACCTGACATACAAGAGTTCTGATGACGCATGAGTTTCATTCAGCATCACGTGACACGGACGTGTTTTCAATCGCGCGTCACGTGATTGCTTTTGTATAAGCTATTTTATGTATTTATAACCTTCGTTTTTTTATATCAACCATTGCATCTACCTCATATTTATTATGTCTATATAAATCTATGGCAAATTACTGTTTTTGATTGTATGAAATTTAGATGGTTCTGATTACGTCATTTTGGCGGGAATTTTAAATTTAAAGCTCTATTGAACCCTATATAAACTCTTGTATGTCAGGTGTGCCCCCCCTTTTTATCATTATCTACTTGAAGAAGCCCTTGAGGCGAAACGAATCTAGATATTATTTTAATTACTTTATAATAAAGAAACCTTTTTGGCATAAAATATTTTATTGCCATTTTTCTTTCTTTCAACCTGACTACATATATTGCCTATTTTTAGAAGAAGCATAAAGAATCCATAGGTGGGGATTATACCACCCAAGCGCCTATATTGAGCAGTACAAACCTGCTCAAAAGAATGTGAGTAATATATATTTTATACTCTTTTAAACTTTTCACTATAATACAGAGAGCACTATATATTTTATTCTCTTCTTCTGGGTCTAATAATACCAACCTGTACGTCGAACGCGTGCCAGAGATTAGCCAACTGAAGTCTACTCCACATATCCTTGAGTGGGGATTATTCCACTTTATGCGCGCAATATCAGAGCTGGATTTTCAGCTCTGAAAAGTGTGAGTAAGACCTATTTTTATTTTATTTTCCACGCATTTACATACTGTACCATTGGAGTCCTGTCTTTTCTTTTGTTCACATATGCTTCACTGAATTCCAAGCATTCAACTATGAAGATCTGATCCCATTCTACATCTCAAGAATTCTCTTTTTCACACGTGGGACCTACCATCACGAATTTTGATAAGTTTTGGACTATTGCTAATCATCTATTTTATACAATATTTTAAATATATTAAAAAATTGTTTTACTATTTATTATTTTATTATATTTTACACATCTGAGTATATATTTTTGTTTTGTGTTCCTTCCTATCATTAGGGGATTAGAGGGGATTCCCCTTTGAGGAGTGCAGCCTTTTCTCATTGTGGCCATTTAGCGCTGATTTTTTCCTGTTTTTTCCAATAAAATTCTACACTAATCCTGCCAGTAGAATACATTTGCACGGTCCCATACCTCCCAACATTTCAAATGGCTAAAGATTTGTAGGGGTGTGAGTGGGGTTGAGGCTAAGGGGAGGGCTGTTCTGAGAAATTTTGGGTGACTTAATAATAACAATTTATGCAACTAAAACCTAATTTTAAACACGTAACTGGGAGTATTATTACTGTGGAGCTCTGTTATACACTCAGATACATTACTGTGAGCATAATTGCTGTGGAGCCCTGTTATACACTCAGACATATTACTGGGAATATTACTGAGTGGGTTTATATTATTAAGGGGACACTCCAGGCTCTCACACACGTTAGGTGCACTGTGTAGGTAAGGTTACAGTTATACTGGGTGGGTTTATATTATTAAAGGGACACTGCAGGCTCCCACACACGTTAGGTGCACTGTGTAGGTTAGATTACAGTTAGTTATACTGAGTGGGTTTATATTATTAAAGGGACACTCCAGGCTCCCACACACGTTAGATGCACTGTGTAGGTTAGGTTACAGTTAGTTATACTGGGTGGGTTTATATTATTAAAGGGACACTCCAGGCTCCCACACACGTTAGATGCACTGTGTAGGTTAGGTTACAGTTAGTTATACTGGGTGGGTTTATATTATTAAAGGGACACTCCAGGCTCCCACACACGTTAGATGCACTGTGTAGGTTAGGTTACAGTTAGTTATACTGGGTGGGTTTATATTATTAAAGGGACACTCCAGGCTCCCACACACGTTAGATGCACTGTGTAGGTTAGGTTACAGTTAGTTATACTGGGTGGGTTTATATTATTAAAGGGACACTCCAGGCTCCCACACACGTTAGGTGCACTGTGTAGGTTAGGTTACAGTTAGTTATACTGGGTGGGTTTATATTATTAAAGTGACACTCCAGGCTCCCACACACGTTAGATGCACTGTGTAGGTTAGGTTACAGTTAGTTATACTGGGTGGGTTTATATTATTAAAGAGACACTCCAGGCTCCCACACACGTTAGATGCACTGTGTAGGTTAGGTTACAGTTAGTTATACTGGGTGGGTTTATATTATTAAAGGGACACTCCAGACTCCCACACACGTTAGATGCACTGTGTGGGTTAGGTTACAGTTATACTGGGTGGGTTTATATTATTAGCACCTTCAGCTTTGCAGGCATATTGGTATATGATGTATTAAAATATCTTTTAGACCATTGTCCCATAATAGTACATTTACGTTTTAAACAACAGCAGGAGATAAATGGATCTCCAGAGGATGAGCAGGAATTTATAGATACCTGTCTCCTCTCTGTCTGCTGGAGTCAGAATTAGGGGCCCTAAGTTTACCGATGAGCTGTATCTAGTTATTAGAGAAAACCATCTGAAATAAACAGGGAAGGTCTTTAAGAAAATTTAGGATGTATTCCTTTGTGATTATAAGGATTTTTTTATATATATATTTTATATAAAACTTCCAGAATTTACAGTGATGTTCCTTAAATGTATGATGAACGTCCAACAGAATTTGAAAGTGCCGCTAACATTTGTTTTTCAGGAGCAATAAGTTAACTAAGTTTACTGACAATGCTGGCGTTAGCTGGAATCCCAATAGCTTTCTCTGTTTTTCCCTATGGCACAAAAACACAAATAATATTTCCAGAGGGGATTAAACGAGACATTATGCTACGTATTTAATGAATCCACTCTGAGTTACAGTACGGATAATGTGACCGGAGATTTGCAACTCATGGAGATGGGCACACAGGGATTTCCAATTAACGAGCGGGTAGCGTATTGTCTCATTATACAATAAATAATAATGCAGAAATGCAACCACAAGAGTGACTTAATTATAGCTCTAAAAATGTCAATGAAGTGATATCTATGTAAAAGATATTCCCGGCCCTGGGGAGAATGTCTGTCACTCCTGTAACAACTTTAAGAACCGTAGGAAAAAGCTATCAGAAAGACATTCAATTAATTCAAAGTTAATAAATCAAAATGCAAAATAAACTCTGCTTTCTGGTTCTTTCACTCCCTGATTCTTTCTTGCCTTTATAAAAATGCCATCTTCCTGCAGGATTGATAATGTCTTACAGTTGTAACTTGTCAGTAGAAATAGCACAAACAACTTAAACGGGAATAATCTGAAAGAACCAACAGAGAAAAATCGAAGTACAAAGAAGAGTAGATAAAGAGAGGTAGAGTAAGCCAACTTGTGAGATGCTGCTTGAATAACACCGAATAACACCGAATAACACAGAATAACACCGAATAACACCGAATAACACCGAGCTGAGAGGGAGCCTGGTCCCATGAAATGCCTGTTTGGATCACACCAAGCACATTTAAGCCCAAGAAACCACCACATACTTGTGGGGGATTATACTGGCTCACTGTTGATCCCGGTATAATGCTGGTCACATCAAGCACAGACACCCACCAGCAATTTGGGCCACTCACACACCTAATCCTGACGCCATGCCACTTGCAAGACACAACAGGCTGCCTGCTATGCGCTAAATGGGGCTGAAAATACTGACAGTGAGTTCACACTGTTTAAGGCATATGGCGACTGGGGTTCTTGCCCCCCTCCCCACGCCAGGCCGGTGGGAGTAATCCAGATTTGTCTCCAGAGGAAGACCATAACTTGCTACAGAAGATGGCGGCTCACTATCTTTGATGATCTCCCATTCTGTATTTTAGCTGCCTATATACTCCTAAAGTCACATTATGGCTGCAACATAAGACGGTACACATACCTGAAGAGCTGGGATGCATTGTGAGCCCTGTGGAGCTTGGTGGAGAGGATCTTCGTTGTACCGGTGACCATGAGCGATGCACATCTGTGCTAAGAGTGTGGTAGGTGCCGGGTTAGGTATGTGAGGACATACGCTTCACAGAAGCTCTGGAAGTGCAGGGGAGGTGCGGGTGGTGGATGGTCCATGGACTCTTGGAGGGGGTGTGGGGCAGTGGGCTAAGCTGCCTCTGAGTGCCCACTTTACCACAGAATACTCTGTTAGATGGCTGTTGCTAGTCCGGGTAGG
The DNA here is from genome assembly GCA_933207985.1 of Pelobates cultripes. NCBI lineage: Eukaryota > Metazoa > Chordata > Amphibia > Anura > Pelobatidae > Pelobates > Pelobates cultripes. The sequence continues at coordinate 3,500,724 of OW240920.1, read as the reverse complement.
GAAGGCAGAGGATCGGCACCCTGGAGGGGCCAGCGCTCCCATATTGCTGGCAGCCCGAATTTATCTGCTTGTTTGCTCGTGTTATCTAGTTGACATAGCTCTTTGGATGAGAGGAAGACTTCCTCACTTACTACAGAAAATCATTATATTTTTTTTGTCATTTTTACTCTTATTGGCGCCTAGTAACGCCCGTGCGTGCGTGCAAGGCCCATAAGAGCGATAAGCTACTGGTGCTCAGACCTCTCCCCCCCAATTTTTTTTTCCCTAAAGCTCACACCCTTACTGCACTGGTGACATGATCTCCGGTTATTACTTTTAGGCTTTGCTTTCAGGGGTCTCTGAAACACCCTCTGGCTACGATTGTTATATTGATATCACTACCGCTGTGTCGGAGAATGCGGCCAACTCCATTTATTATTTGTTCTTTTTGTTTGAAATGGCAGAATTTAGTTGTATTAATATGACACAGTATGGATACTACCACTTTGTGCCCCATGTAATCCTGGGTTCTGATTCATTAACATGGCCTTCACTGTTTAATAACCAGGTCATGTTTCTAACACATACTCCGGTTTTACCATTCTACCACTAGATTGCAATACTGTTTTGTCAAAATCTAAGGCTTTATCTTTGAGCACTGAATTAAGCTAAAATGTTGCCTCTATAAAGGTGAGTTAGCATAATCCCTAGATTTGGTTATCCTGTGCTGGCTTACGATGTTCTTCTTATAAGTCTTATCTACCTACTTTGTATCACATTTTACTTATATGTCCGTAGTGGGGAATCGCTATGCAGCATAATAACATAGAACAATCCCAAATTCAACCCTGAATTAAGTACAGACAACGTATTATGGATGAAACAGGCCACATATGATAATTTACTGTATAACATAATTTATTTTAATATTCTTTTTTCTTTGATATAACCAAAACGTCAAGACATAAATAACCATAACTTAATATATAACTTAACACATAGCGTCATACAGTGTAACCCAACTGTCCTTGCCAATAACTGACCATGTGCCTATGTACCACATCCTCTCACCTCACTTTATGGGAATATGTTTTGTTTTGAGGTGTTTTCTAGACTTTGTATAAATGTATGTTTTTTCTGCCCGTGGATAAGTAGGATTATGCGTTAACTACCTTAATTATATCACAGGCAGAGGGGAGGGATTGTTTAATGTATGTGGGAGTGTCGGTCATTGTTACACTGTTTTTATTGGTCTGTACAGTTTGTAATGCGGTGCTCCATCAGGTCCAGGGGGTGTGTCTCTGGCCTGAGGAATTGTTTATAAAGCCACCCTGTACCAATAAAGCTTCAGACTTGCTCTACCCTTAATGAAGTCTTAGCTCATGTTTGGGGGGATTGGAGAACTACCTACACTCTGGGGATTGCTATAATCACTATACTCCCCAGAGTATTATCACTAAGCTCTTGTAAGAGCTGTTCCTGTTCTCTGGATTAAGAGAGGTCTACCTACTGGAAGCTGGATCCTGGTCTTGGGTCTAGAGTGGGTGGAAGACAGCGAGACCCCGTCCAAGCTGCAGCGGTTCGTGGGGTCTGCGGTGGTTATGGTGCCCCTGCAAAGTGCTTATGGTACTCGTCATTACTAGGAAGCAACGATTGATGGAGGAACCCGGTCGGGGTGCAAGGCGATCCGTCACAGACGGGCCTCAAATACAGAATGGCAAACCTTAGGTAATGAATCGCACAGACTGGCCAATAGAGCACCTGAGACAGGACGCCTCAAGTTCCGTGAGGACACCCTCCGCTGCAAACCATTAAGTGCCTGGCGGACTATAAATGCTTTGGTAGCATCCTCCCAACCTCGCAACTTGAACATGAAGCTGAGCACCGCAAAACACGATGAAATCGCAGAGGGGGACAACCCTGCAGCCTCCCACGCCCCAAAGAGATGTTCCAGACCATGCAGGCGAGTCCTGTAAACCCCCAAGGGACTGCTCCCACCCGTCCCATTCAATCCACACCTTATTATAATGGGCCCATGTGGCCGCAGAAACCGACCCACGGACCAACTCCATCAGTCTGCCAGACCTAGCGACCACATCTCCACTGGGCATGGGACACCCTCCACTTCGGCCTGCGGTACCACTGCCCGAAATACATCCCACTGTGAACGAGAGAGAGCATCAGCCAGTACATTGCGTACCCCCGGGATACGTTCAGCCCTACAAGACACATTAAGCCCCAAACAGTGCAGGACCAAGCACTGCAGCAAGCATACCACTGGGGGAGAAGAAGCGATCAATTGATTAATGGCCTGCAGTACCCCCAAATTGTTGCAATGAAAAACCACCCGCCTGTCCACAAGTTTGGGACACCACACCTCCAACGCCACCAAAATGGGGAAGAGCTACAGAAAAGCCAAATTCTACGTGAGCCCTGCTGCATGCCAGTCATCATGCCATGAGTAAGCACACCATTTCGAGCCCATGATGGTCCCAAAACCCACCGAGCCAGCTGCATCAATAAACAGGTGGAGGTCAGTATTGGAGACCACTGGGGCCTGCTAGTAGGTCCTACCAGAGGCCAAGAAGGAAGCCCAGACAGCCAAGTCACCTCGCATCTTTGATACAGGATGTGGGAATATATCAGGTCGAGTGTCATCTGGAGTATAACTTGTTCCTTCGTCCCTTTCTGATTGACACATCTCGGGTGTGTCCACTTAAACAACGGCCTTACATTGACAGCATATTGCATTGACTGCATATTGTTATATTGCATTGACTGCATATTGTCTAGTAGCTGACCAACTGTTATCAGTATAAACCTGGTTGCTGTGGTTACAGTATAAGGGGCCCAGTGGCAGCTCCATTATTGACACCCTCCATAGTTCCATGCTCCCGACAGATTGCAGGTCTCTTGACTAGGAGTTTTTGAAATAATAATAATCGTAATAAATCTCCCTCCTATGCATTGATTCTGCTCCAAGTTCTATCAATAAGTTCTATAAGTGTTAAAAAATGCACTTAAGAGTGGTATTTCAATAGGATATCAGTCAATTACAATGTCGGCGGGCCCCCCCAGTTGCAGGGGTCCATAGGGCGGCTGGGCCCTCTGGAGTGATGGGCCCGGTCGCAGCTGCGACCCCTGCTACCGTGGTAGTTCCGCGACTGCTTCCTGGAATGGTGGGGGGCTGACTGTGACAGACCGCCTAGCACCCAGACCGGGTGCCTCCGCCAATCGATGCTCCGCCAATCGAGTGCTCACTGAGGACTCCAAGCATTCCACCAGACACCATCTGCACCATAGTCCCCAAGTCCAGCGTTACAGCTTGGCTGGGAACTCACTGCCCTCTGGACCCAAGACCAGGATCAACCTCTCCTACTCCAGAGAGTATAGCAGGAACAGCTCTTATAAGATCTAGTCATTATAATCCAAGGGAATATAATGAGTATAGCAATCCACAGAGTGAATATAGCTGTCCCCTCCACACATGAAACGAGGGATGAGAGATGTTTAATTGTGCCACACTTTCAAGTGCATGACACTCCCACACATAGCATACAATCCTTCCCCTCTGCCTGGGAGATAATTGAGTCAGGTACTGTATTAACTCAATTATCTCCAGGCAGAAAAAACACATTTTTATAAACCCCCAAAAGTAACCCCAAAACACATAATATCCCAACAAATATTACATCCCCTGATAGCCCTGATCTGGGTGACCAACATATCCAAAAATCACCCAGATTAGTTCAGGGGTCCAGGAATTCTATGGAAGTCACATTTTAACCAACCGCACACATGGTCCCATGCCCAAAACAGTTCCAGAGAATCAGGCTGTGCGGTCAGTCTACTTCGAGGATTCGAAGTGAAATATAAAATATTGAACGTATAGATTCAGGAGTAGTCTCAGTTCATGTCTCTCGTTCGGGAGTTTAGTCTTACCGAACACCGTTCGACTCCTGTTCATATAGCCGAACATCTGTGGAAGGTAAGTAGTTAGCGGTGTTCATGCCATCGAGTGTCCAATTTGAGTTCCATGAACTCGACGACTAAACAACGCTTATTGTGCTAGCGGCTTAAGATGGCCGCCGCCACGTGTTCGAAGTGCCGCTCCGACCGTTCGGGAGTTCGAAGTGTTACTGTTATATATCCAAAAGGCACAAACAGTCCAAGGGGCCATAGTCACAAGGCTGGCAAACAGGCCCCTCCAAGAACCAGTGGCAAGGGTACTTTCGCCACACTGATGGAGGAAGAAAAAGAGGAGGTGGAGCTGCCGGATAGTGTGGAACAAACTTCAGGGTTAAACTAATCAAAAAGAGTTTAACCTCTAACAGTAAGATGGTGCACAGACATTCCTGGGATGGGAGTGTTCATAAAAACATCTCCCAGAGCAAAGAAAATGGCACATCCTTAACTCTGACCAATGAAAGCCATTCACAAAACTCAGTGACTGGCCAAGAAGGACATTAGCCAGAAAAGCAACCTAGTTGGCCATGGTAAGTCTGAAGAAGTTGGAGAGATTTACTGTTGACATATGATAAATCAGTAGTGTCCTCAAAGTTTGGCTTCACAGATTATTGAAAAGTAGAAAACCATTGTTAAAAATGACTCATATCAAATTCTGTTTAGAGTTTGCCAAAGGCATACGGTGGCTAAAGCAGGTAATCCCCAGGAAGTCCCTTTTAATTCCAGGCTGGAACACTACAAAATGTGGACACATTCAAGGGGGGTAATACTATTGCAAGACGCAGTGTATCCCTCTATATATTTTGTTTGGACGCAGGACAAGCCAGGCAAGTGCTTTTATTATTACACATTGGAAACAACTACTTGAACTAGCATTGCTGATCTGGTGATTCAAAAGCCCATTGAGGAAAAGCCCAAGGGAAACATTTACACTTGAGGTTAATTAAAAAAATGAAAATCTATGAGCAAGTCTGAAATGTGGCTATATATTTGCAGGCAGGTAATGTTCATTACTGATTCCTGAATAAAGTAGATTCACGGCAATCCAGCTACCGTTAGCCCCAGTTACAGGATTTTCATTTTCATTCACACTGCATCAGCTTAGAAGTTATCTTCAAAAATATTTCAATCAACAGAGGTTATAAACGCTTAACATAAAATCTTTGTTGCTCACCTGTACGCGATATGGGATGACGGAATCACTATACATCAAGTGACACGATACTGTGACACAAACACTGTAAATAATCAGACAACATTTATTTTAACAGGTAAGTTTCAGGTTAACTGTAAGACTGAACAATTTACAAACATGTCAACAACAATTTTTAATATTGTGCGTAATGTCAGGATAGAATACACAGGGAAATGAAAAGACCGAGCTATATACCAGCTGAACACAGGCAGCAGTACTTTGTCGTTGAACGCATGGAACTATATTCGGACACTATAGTGCACGAATCCCGATGAACTTGTACCGCCGCGTGCTCCACTTACAGATAAGCCAGGAGAGCACTTTTTGGGGAAAAGACTCTGTGAACTACGAGGAACATTCACTACCTAAGAGCCAGGGGGGACATTTGGTCATTTTCGCACAGGAACTCCCAAACATTGACCTGGCGTAGCCACTTTCTCCCTGGAACTGTTTTGGGCAAAGACCTCGTAGCTGGCCGGTTAAAAGTTTACCCTGGTGACGATTCTACTACACTGAACGGATCTGAGCACTATTTGACAACTTGGGCACTCAGATCCAGGCTATTCAGGGATATAGGATATGTGGGGTTCCTGTGTGGAATTAATGGGGTTTTGTGTAAAAATTTTATGTTTTACTGTAACTGGGAGATAATTGAATGACCAGGCTTTTGATTGAATTATCTCCCAGACACAGAGATGCCTGGGAGGAGTTTATGTTATTCTCCATGGAGACCCAATAATGGGGGTCTGTGTATAAGTACGCCATGCTTTGGCCGAATAAAACAGATCTACTCCCAATAATAAGTCTCGACTAATGTATGGGGGGAAAGCTAAACCAGCTATAATCACTTCTGTGGTTGGATAGAGCAACTTCACACTGGGAAAGGGAGTCCGTGGTGGTGATGCACTGGTGGTCTGTCACGCAGGGCTATTAAAGAGCCAAGTTGTATCTCAGAGAGGGTTCGTAAAAAGCCAAACTAAATTTATATTTCATATGCTCGCCCGTGCCTTTTCTCTAGATTATTCTTTTGCTTTTTTGTTCTCCAATTATTTTCCTCTTCTCCAATTTCTGGTGTTAAACCTAGAGAACTTTAATAATTTAATACTGTGACATTTTGTATATAGATTGTATCATTGGATTAACACAATTTTTTTTTCTAGTTTTTTTCAAATACTTGATGTCTACATGAATGGTTCAAGCCAGTCCACAGTGACATATTTTATTATAAGAGGGATTTCTGACCTTACCGAACTGCAAGCTCCAATCTTCCTACTGGTTCTGGCCATTTATCTCATCAGCCTCAGTGGTAACATGACCATCCTTCTCCTGATCTGTTTGGATCGTCACCTTCAATCTCCCATGTACTTCTTCTTGGGCAATCTGTCTATCCTAGACATGTCTTCCACCACTATTACTTTACATAAAATCCTTGTTAATTTTGTAACGGGAGACCATGGAGTTTCTTTCCTTGCTTGTATGACACAAATGTATGTATTTTCATCCTTTTCTTGTGATGGGTTGTACCTCCTGACAGCCATGAGCTATGACCGCTATGTGGCCATCTGCAATCCCTTGCGATACCCAGTCCTTATGAATCATCGAGTTTGTGCTCTCTTGGCTACTGTCTGCTGGACTTTGGGTTTGACACAAATTCTTCCTATCTTGATCTTTCTATCAACTCTCTCACATTTCAAGTCCAATGTAATTAATCACTTCTTCTGTGACATTGTGCCGCTTATGAGACTTTCTTGCAGTGACACCTCTGATCTTGAATTATTTATTTTCATCAATGGACTGTTTCTTTCCACTTGTCCCTTTGTTTTTACATTTTTCTCCTACATTTGTATTATTAACTCGATCTTGAAAATGAGTTCCAATACGGGAAGACATAAAGCCTTCTATACATGTTCCTCCCACCTTACTGTTGTTATCCTTTTGTATGTAACTCTCGGAAGCCAATACTTGGTGCCAACATCAGCAGACAAACTGGACTCCAATAAACTGTTCTCTCTTTTTAATACGGCAGCAGTCCCGATGTTAAACCCTCTGATTTACAGCTTAAAAAATAAAGACGTGAAGTCAGCTCTAAGTCGAAGATTGAAATGGAAATGTTCTATTTAATTGTCATAAATTGACTCTGTATTATACAAATATATGCTGTCTGTGATTTAAAACATGCTATAGTCACAATATTTGCTGAGATCTCAAATGAACTCATGCTCACTATCACTGTATCTTCCAGTATTATCATGCAGAATAGCGCTGATCAAAAAGTAAAACTAAAAATTCCTGAGATGCTTTTCCAACCTTAAGAATCATGGGAGTTGTAGTCTGTAACAGCTGTTAAATTACTTTTTTGTTGCTCCTGTTGTAAAAGGTTCACGGAAGGTAAGAGGTGCATTAAATGGTTTATAGCTCTAGAGCAATTTCACTTTTTGAGAGACAGTCTCCATTATACAAGGTAACATCAATCAATGTTATATTTATTGTGCAAAGCACCTTATTGTTCATGCTTATGATTATCTGGAGTAACCCATGGACTCGCATATCTAGAAGTCTCCATCCTAATTTTAGTAATAAATTAGTAATAATAAACACCTTGTGTGGTGGGCAGAGGCATTATATTAATTATTTTGGGGCCAAACTAAAGGGAGGGGGACATCAAATGGTCCTCCCATGTCACTCACCGATATGCTGCAGGTGAGGGGATACAAGCTGAGTGGGAGAGTGACTGTAGTTCTGATGTGTCCCTTCCCCCGTCTGCGTACATTGGGTCAGAAACTTTTAAAGGAACACAATACAAACCCGCTTCCTATACTTATAATACCCCTGTCCCCAGTATTATCCAGGGCCCCTTCTCCCTGTTTGCAGTAAAAATAGTTTATAAAAAGCTTTTTAACTCTCTCTGTGCTGCTCACCACTCCGCCTCCTGTGACATAATCGAGGAGCAGCACTGGGGACCTGCCCTGCACGCTTCTAATGCTTCTCATAGGGAAACATGTAATTCAGTGCTTTCCTATCAGATGCTGCGTCACATGACCAAGTTTCCCTCAGTCAATGCAGTAAAAGCATTCTATAGATCGATATACTAAAGGTGTGTAAATATTTTACATTCCAGGGTTAGAAGGACAGGGACACTGCACCCAGACCGAGCCATTCAGATTAAATGGTCCTTTCACTAATCCATTTGTGTGTGTAGGTGATCCTCAGCATTACATTTTATACAAATTCAATGCTGATATGTAGACGATTCCTGTAAATATCACACAGATGTCAGTCACCATGCTGGATCTTCACTGGATCACAGTTTGTTCTGAAGGATGAACAAAACATATAGCATTGACGTGACAGTGACACAGCTCCAAGCAAACAGCACCACCAAGAGCTGGGCCCGTAGCAGCAACCTAGTTACATAGTTACATAGCTGAAAAGAGACTTGCGTCCATCAAGTTCAGCCTACCTCACATTTGTTTTGTGCTGTTGATCCAAAAGAAGGCAAAAAAACCAGTTTGAAGCACAATTTTGCAACAAGCTAGGAAAAAAAATCCTTCTTGACCCCAGAATGGCAGTCAGATTTATCCTTGGATCAAGCAGTTATTACCCTACATTTAAAGATTATATCCTTGAATATTCTGTTCTTGCAAGTATGCATCTAGTAGCTGTTTGAACATCTGTATGGACTCTGATAAAACCACTTCTTCAGGCAGAGAATTCCACATCCTGATTGTTCTTACAGTAAAAAACCTTTCCTTTGCCTTAGACGAAATCTTCTTTCTTCCAGTCTAAACGCATGGCCTCGTGTCCTATGTAAAGTCCGGTTTGTGAATAGATTTCCACACAATGGTTTGTATTGGCCCCGAATATATTTGTATAATGTTATCATATCCCCTCTCAGGCGACGTTTTTCTAAACTAAATAGGTTTAAATTTGTTAACCATTCTTCATAGCCGATATGTTCCATTCCTTTTATTAATTTTGTAGCCCGCCTCTGCACTTTTTCTAGTGCCATAATATCCTCCTTTAGAACAGGTGCCCAAAATTGCACAGCATATTCAATATGGGGTCTTACCAGTGATTTATAAAGAGGCAAAATGATATTCTCATCGCGAGAATGAATGCCCTTTTTCATGCATGACAATACCTTACTGGCCTTGGCCACTGCTGATTGACATTGCAAACAAGAACAGCGTTTGTTTGTCATACAAATTCATCCATTTAATCAGCTGGTTTTACATTGTTTCAAGTTGTAGGTGGATTTGTTACCTGTGTACACACATGGTGGCAGGTTTGCTGTAAAGAGAAAATATCATGAAATGATAACTTTTGTAGAATATTCAGGTATCTATAGACAGCAGCCAGTCTGCATAACTATCTGAATTAGCAGCCGCGCTCTGTTATATAATGCATAGAGGAGGACCGTCACCCACTGACAGTAGAAAAGCTGGGGGTGGGTGGTTAGAGTTAAAAAAAACCAACAAATATCTTTTATATCAAAGGGCTAAATACAATGTCAATTGGCAAGGAATCCAGTATCAATGGAACATTTCAAACCTATAAAGTATCTCATTTTACATTATAAGAGAAATTGTCTCTATTATAGAGCTCCTAGGTTGCCCCTTTCAGGCTGACAGTGAGAGGGCTGGGAGAGGTCTCTTCCTCACTCACGTTGAGTGCTTACTTAAAGCAGATGTACAGGAACAGAAATCCAAACCAACCGTATAACGCTCTAGTGCTATATACGAATGTATTTATTTATCAAGCTGGAGTGTTCCATTATCGGGAGACAACGTTACATTATTATAAATCATACGGTGCAGAGAGTACTTCGCACCTGCTGTCAGCTCTCAGCCCTCCCCAGAATGGTCATGTATCTCCTCCCAGAGAGAGCTGTGCTGTGTGCAGGGCACTGTATAAACTGATAGCAGCAGGGGTACGGCAGGACAGAGCTTAGAATGCAGCTCCAATCATCCTATGTGATGTATGGTACCTGCTGGGAGGATAAACTAGCTATCCCATAAACTCTTACTGGACGGAAATTTAGGGGATAAGACCAGACCCCAAAGCCTGGAAAGGGACTTCTGATTAGAGAAGCCACTTGATGGCGATGTTACAATCAGTTTCAGTGTCATTTGTGCTATCACAAGACTTTATATTGTGTCCCATTTTATTTTATTTTTCCATAAAAATAACTACATCATCTTTACATAAATGAAAAAATACATACAAAAACAGGGTTTGTTTGCCCTTTTTAATGTGTCCTACAACAAATAAAATGTTAGTTTGCATAATAATGGCCCACTTTAATTAGACATAACCCAGACAATGTTTATATGGATCAATCTGTTACGAAGAATCTGTAATAAAGAGAAGAGATGTGTATAACTGAGAAATAGTTAATATTAGTTCATTTTTAATGAGGACATTTGGGATTGAAATATCCCCAGGCCGGTGATATTCATGTTATAAAATATAGGTAACACAGGAGAGAAATCCTGGCCCTGTGTGAGCAGATCTAAGATGTGCTACGATATCTCAAAATCGTCTACTTATCCAAATGTCAAAAAAATTATTGATTTTTAAAGCGTTCATGACAAAATCAGAAAGACGACTTCTTTCTCTCTCCATCACAAAACAAGAAGAGAGATTTATTTTTCCCAGCTCCATCGTCCTGTTTCCTCACATACTTGTAAGATTATTATATTAAGCATTAGAAAATGGCAAGTTTTCAAAATGAACTTTTCTTTGAATATTTTTTTGGCTACAATGTTTATATGTTAAGTTGTTGTTTTTTTCATAACGATGCACACAAGATAACAGAAGGGGAATTAACATTAAGATTTTCTGAAATCCTTACAGATGCTTCTCAATGTCTTCTAAATATCCCCTTTCTATAACTGCATTGCGTTGTGGCGTATGTTGTTCCTAAATAAATGCTAATAATAATAAATACAATCACTATATTTTAAATAGCACTTTCAGCTCCAGAATATATCAGTATAATGACGCCAGGCCTCTGTATTAACAGAAACTTGTGGTCTGAAGTCAATATTTTATTTTTTTTGCTTAATACTAATTTGATTTTGTTTTGTTTTGATCTATGGAGGGGAAAAGCCATCATGGATTTTTTGTCAGTTTCAGAGAGAATGTAAGGCGTAGACAGAAATTCAGCCAATTTACATAAAAGGAAGCAAACGAAATTTACTAGAATGTTAGAATTGTTTGTGCATTTGTTTCTTATGACACAAAACAAGAGACAAAATGTTCACAGTTTTCCCTGCATTAATGTGCAGCTAACACAAAGTAAAAATAATAATAATAATAATAACAATAATATAACATCACGTATTTCCATATTTTGAGTTCATAAATGAAAAAGGGGCAAATTTGTTTCAAATCGTGAAGCTTTCAACATGTGTTTGGTAGAAAGAACCCCCAAATTATATATTTTTATAAAGTAGATATCTAGCATGCTTTACCATGGGGTATTTTAATATGTTGTTTTATAGTATTTTCTTTTAAGAAGAACCCAATAATCACCAGTTATTACCAAATTATCCATTTTTTTATTTTATCTGGTGGTCGTTGTTTGTGTAACTTCTTTCTCACAAGATTTAACCTGACTAATGGCTGACCGACGATCACGTCCCCAATTTATACAACATTCTGATACTACAATCAGGAAGAAATAATTATACATTAACACTCTCTCTTCTTTGTGATAGTAGATAGTAAGAAATTATAGAGAATAAAAATAGAAATGGGGGATTGAATGACATACATAACCAAAATACACATTATAAAAAATATGTTTTACTAATGACAATTCTAATCATTCATTTGTTGTGTCAATGAATATAGACAGAACATGCTTTCTTTTAAACATATTTGAATGGTTAATGCATATTTTATTCTTTTTACATTTTCAAAGATTTTGGAACTAAAATGGGGAAAAAAAACAATTGTAAAGTTAAAATAGTCCCTACAGTTACACAGAAATTTTAAATTGTGCAAAAATGTTTATTTCAAAGCGCCAATTTCTATTTAAGGTCTCAATTTTATATTCCTGGGTAAACATTTCAAATTATTTTATATTTTTGAAAAAAGAAAATATTTAGATTGTTATATATTTATTTATACACGATAGATTTTTTTGATATTTTAAAGGGACACTATATTCACCAGAACAACTACAGCTTAATATAGTTATTCTGATGTGTATAATCATTGCCTTCAGGCATTTTTATGCAAACGCTGCCTGTTCAGAGAGAATGCAGTGTTTACATTACAGCAGAGGGACACCTCCAATGGCCACTCCTCAGATGGCCACTGGAGGTGCTTCCTGGGGCAGTGCTGCACAGTAGGCAGCACTGCCGTTTATTGTCTCCACATTCTGCATGGAGATGCTGAATTTTCCTCATAGAGATGCATTGATTCAATCCCGCTTCCTTGGCGATTTCAGTCAATCCAATGCTTTCCCTATTGGAAAGCATTGGACTGGCTAAAAATCATAAATTCTGATGAAGTCACCAAGGAGGCAGATTGGAGTGTGGCCAGCACCAGCATGGCACTAGAATTAAGGTATGTTTTAACACCTTATAAGGGGGTGGGGGGGAAGCCACCTTAAATATTCCCAAAGAAAGTCGTTGGCATTAGTAGGCAGGATGCATTTCCTCTCCATTGTTAATGGTTCTAGTCTCCTAACCCAAACATTTGCTAAAAGCATTGGGATTTCTTTCTTAGCACATGAGGACGGCTCATAGATGGAGCGGAACAATGAAACGGTGGCCTTTCTCATTCTCAAAGGTATATCCACTGGTCCAGAACTGCAGATACCCATCTTCTTAGTGGTTTTCGTCATATATCTTACAACACTAGGTGGAAATGTGACAATTTTATTACTGACTTGGATGGACAGTCATCTTCACACGCCCATGTACTTCTTCCTGAGAAACCTGTCCTTCCTAGACATTTGTTACTCCACTGATACTCTTTATGGAGCGTTGATGATGTACTTCTCAAGTAACAACATAGTTTCTTTCCCCATGTGTATGTTTCAGTTATATTGCTTTATGTCTTTTGTTGGAATAGAGATATTTCTCTTAACAGCCATGAGCTATGATCGCTATGTGGCTATATGCTATCCTTTGCATTACCAGCTCATTATGGATGCCTATGTATATGTCCCTCTGGCCACCATTTGTTGGGTACTGGGTTTTTTAGAGACTATACCCTATATATGCATATATACTAGATTTACTTGTTTTAAGACCAATATGGTAAACCACTTTTTCTGTGACCTCAACGCACTCATGGCGATCTCTTGTAACAATACTAACTTTCTTAAAAATGTGATCTTTTACGAGTCCATATTTTCCGGTTTTATACCATTCCTTCTCACAAGTGTTTCCTACAGCTATATTATCAAAACCATATTGGCAATGAGTTCAAAAGACGGAAGACACAAAGCCTTTTATACATGTGCCGCACATGTGACGGTTGTGGGCCTCTTTTACATAACCTTGTTTTGCTTATACCTAAAACCTGCATCATCATCTTTGGATTCTGAAAAACTTTCCTCCTTGCTGTACACGGCTGTGGTACCAATGCTAAACCCACTTATATACAGCCTAAAAAACAAGGACGTAAAATTAGTGCTGCAGAAAAGGCTCTCCAGCTTTAGAACTTGCATATAAACATGAACTTTATTGATGAGGAACCTCACGAGGTTCACATCCAATATTTCTTATGCACAATAACTATAATGCTGGATGTACACCAAAGAAAGATTTTCAATAAATGAGTACAATAGATTTGTAATGTTGAGTTGTAAGAAACAATGTAATATGCCCATAGTTTTCGTGGTAGATCATCTTCGTTCATGGGAAGGAAATCAGTCAAAAATAATAACCGGAATCGGTAATAGCATATGAGAAAGATATCCAAGCTGTGATATTGTCTGTTTTAAATATTTATTCTGTTTCCATTCTTTAAAATAGTGACCTTCTCTAAAGGAATACTCCAACCCATAACAGCTTTATCTCAAAGAATAGGGCTGTAGCTAATTGGTGTCATCTTACAATAAGGGGGTTATAGTCACTCCGGAATGTTCTGTTAATACCAGTTGTTCATGTACAAGTGACGCCCGAAGCCATCAAGTTGGATTTTCAATTGTATATAAAACATATACATATACTTTGGTGTAATGATCATAATGCACAATATTTAATCAAGTTTATAATCAATATAATGATATAGCATACACCAAATGGATATCCATCATCTATGATTTTTGCCATTATTTGGATCATGCAGAACCAATTCTCCCGATAGATATAGCTAGAAATAGATGGAGATAGCTAGACAGATATAGATAGAAATAGATGGATAAATATAGATAGAGATCAGGGGTAGTCAGCCTGGTCCCTACCGCCCACTAGTGCCCCCTCACACAGACGGCCCCCCTTCACACACACTTCACCCCTCACACACAACACCCTGACACACACCATTCACACACACACACACTACACCCATCTCACACACACACACCGCATCATTCATACACATACAGCAAAAAAGGAAAAGATAAATTTTAGTACATATTTAACAAAAAACCCTCCTCCGGGCCACGCGGTGTGACTGCTGTGGATGCACGGGACACCGAAGGCATAGCCTGTTAAGTATCGGATGCTAAAAAGGCTTGCAAGTTTACGGAGTGGAGTCATATTATCCAGTATACCAACACTTATGCAGACATGCTGACTCTCCTAGGAAAATAGTTGTATCACTATAGCTGGTAGTATTTAGCAGGTCAGCAGCTTAGCATGATAACTCTCTATTATATGAATACTGCAACTAGCCCGTATTAGGAATAGTAGCTAGGAAGACCTGTGTAGCAATCTTTCGATTTATTCATGCCTTATATATAACCTGTGCTTACCTAGTCTTCTATTCCACCAGTATAGCAGGATGCTTATTAACTGCTCAAACGATATATCTGCCCTAATGCTTCTTGCAAACAATATCGCTGTGTAAGCTATTCCTATGTTACGCAACAGGTTAGCGTGTTTCTACCTTACCTAATTAATATAAAACAAGGCTTTACGAACTAGGAAACGATGAATTATGCTGTGATGTCCCTAACCTGTATACCAATCGTGCATTTCCCTTTCTTCATTCTGTACAACCCAGCTTCAATGCTTCAATAAAAAATAAAAACATCTTTCTAAAAAAAATAATAAAATAAATGAAAATTGCACTTGCACTTTAAAATTTGTTATTGTGGCGCTGGTGGGCAGTAAGGAAAATTTACAATCAACAAACATACAAAAGTCCAAACAGTGTCTGTGAGTTAAAATGGCCGCCATCCATTGTTCTCACCATGTGCCTCTGATACAGGAAATGGTGGCCACCCAGTAACTCCACAGTATGTCCCCAGATGGTCCTTAAAGGGCCAGCAGCAGCACAACACAAATCCATTATGCCCAAATCATGTCTTTAAAGGGCAATACATCCCAGGGGCCATAGTCACAGGGCAAGAGGCGGGCAACCAGTATTCTCCAATGCCCAGTGGCGAGGTTGGTTTCGCCACAGTCAAATTTGATGATCTCAGCCCCGGAGCTGGTGGTGCATTTTTAATGTAAAGAGAGGGCGGTTACAACCTAAATAGTGATTTTATTACGATAGTGTCAGGAATACATGTTTGTGTTCCAGAAAGTGAATTCTATTTTCCCTTATATAACCACTAGAGACATCCTCCCATGTTTGCCACAAAGGAAATAAATAGTTCTAGCAGATCCATGAAATAGTGTGTCTGCATAGACTGCCAAGGCATCATGTGAGTTCTGTTTTTCTATACATCAGCTAGAAAGCTATACCTGCCCGTTCTCTTCACATCGGAGAATTGGCTTGGAAGCCATAGAAGAATCGATACAGTAACAGCAGACAGACAGGCCGGTAATATCTTTCCTTTGTTTTGTAAATTTATGTCTTACAAAATATTCATTAAATGTTACCGGTTTGCAACTATGCAGGAAATTTATCACGGCAAAACCAGGTGCTATTCTGAGTCAAAGTGCTAAATAAGACGTAGCCATCATCGAAACCATCTCATTGCACCAGGAATAGTACCTAGTTTACGCTTTGATAATTCTGACCCCATGTAAATAATGTGTATTTAGAGAGCACTAAAATAAATCTGATCAATATATCTAAATAGTAATGCCACTGGTTTTATTTAAATTACATTCATTGTACACAAAGTTCACCTGTTACAGGGATCACATTGAATTTATTAACTACATTACAGGAATACAAAAATGCTGTGAAATATAGAAACGTGTGGACTAATTTATCCAACAGATCTAAAATATAACGAAAACTCAGCATATTGAGAAGATTTAAGTAAAAAAAAAAAAAAATTAAGAATTTAAAATTACTCATCTCAAGTAATTTTTAGACATGAATTTTACAGCCAAGTAAGGGATACACACACGACTCCATGCTCTATTTATTTGTGGCCACACAACACACTGTGAGACTATTTGTAATAAAGCGGCCATTGAATCAACTTCTCCGCTGACACTTTGATCTTTAATATTTTTAGAGGTTTTCCAAATGATCACAATCTGCAAGAATTTTCTTTCTAGTTTAAAAATCACCATAACGGTGACCTGTGTAAATGAATCAATCATTTGAAAAGCTTATCCGAAAATATTAATATTTATCACACTGAGATCTTAGTTGTGTTGCAAGTCCCACAATCATATGGGACGTATTCCTTGCAGACAGAGACAGGGTCTGTGTAGAGGCTAATCACACGGAAGAATTAGACACAGTAATGTTAATGCTATAATATTTTTAAGCAGTATTGTCACAAACAAACCCTTTCTTTTTAACGCAAACCTCTACCTGTTATTGTTCGGAATGTTTAATGGCTGCGTTTCACTGATAAGTAGTGAAACAAGTTCCCTGTATGTAATGCGTTTTATTTTTAAAGACAATAGTGCATTGAATGACGTACCCAAGTAAAACACAACCAAACAACATAAACAGTGGGCGATCACAGAGATTAAGAATATCCTTTTACAACCCCTCGTACATTATCCTACCCTTGAAAATTACTGTGGCCCTGTCTGACAAAATGTTTTAAATGTCATTTTTTTTTTTATATAGTATTAGATTAGACAGATAACTATTGCAGAATTATTTTATTTCCACACTGTGGTTTTTGGCAATACAAAAGTTTCAAATAAAGCTATTCGCAATAATATATCTGAGTATGGGCCCTCTGGCAGCAACTAGTCCGGTTTTATTGAGGTTTTACGTTTTTGTTTTTAAGGATTCCCTTTTTCTGTACGGATACATTGTGTTCTACAGAACTTCCTCCAAGATGTTTGCACACTCCGGCCATCTAAAGTATCATTTTTAACTTGAATTCCAAGTGAAAGATACGTGCTGCCTTGTAATTCCCAATCTAACACACTCTCACACCAAATATTTAAAAACACGGTTTGTTTCATCAGCAGACATGGCACAGAGGTTAGATCTGAAGAACGCCTCTGGATTAACACATTTCATCTTCGCTGGCATTTCAGAATATCAAGAGATGCAAGCGATTGTCTTCATGCTTGTTTTGATAATCTACTTGCTAACTATTGGAGGGAATGTGACCATTTTATTCCTGATCTTTATGGATCCTCTGCTCCACACGCCAATGTACTTTTTCTTGTGCAACTTGTCCTGCTTAGACTTAATGTATACAACCGTAACTTTACACAGGATCCTCTTCACTTTCCTTTCTGGTAATAGCAGTATTATGTTCTCTGAATGTTTCATCCAGTTATATTTCTTCATGTCTTTAGTTGGTATCGAGCTGTTGCTATTAACGGCCATGAGTTACGACCGATATGTGGCTATCTGCAACCCGCTGAGATACACAGCGTTGATGAACCATAGAGTGTGCATTGCGTTGGTCACGACATGTTGGATCTTGGGATTTTTAGATACAATACCTTTCACTTATATCGTTTATGGATTCACATGCTACGTATCGAATACCATTAACCACTTTTTCTGTGACCTTTTAGCACTCATGAAGCTTTCTTGCAGCGATACGTCTGTGTTGGAACACGCCATTCTCACAGAGGCGGCATTCTCTGGTCTAACGCCTTTTCTTCTTACCTCCCTCTCGTATGCGTGTATAATAAAAACAATATTGAGTATTCAAACGGCGACGGGGAGGAGAAAGGCCTTCTACACATGTTCTTCTCACCTCACTGTGGTCATCCTCTTCTATGTTACCCTTTCATGCTTATATCTCAGACCAACCTCCATGTTTTCTTTGGACTCAGACAAACTGCTATCTTTGGTGTACACGGCCGTTGTACCCATGTTAAACCCTCTGATTTATAGTTTGAAAAACAAAGATGTGAAGCATGCTCTGACAAGTGTGTTAAAACGCTACCAGGTGTCAAAGTTATGGATATAGTAGACTACCTAAATCCATCATTGACAATAAATTGTGCTACTACACTTAATAAAAACGTTTAGATGTTATTTTTATTGAATTTCAGAGTGTTACTCTTTGGGAGGTAGACTGGGATAGCCCTTTAAGAACTTGGTGAGATTAATGCAGTTTTGCAATATTAACATGCTGTAGCTCAAACCTTTTACATATAGTAAGTTTAAACTCTGAGTCTTTGGTGATTCATACACAATTTGCATTTAAAGCTGATGGTGTTAAAAAAAAATCAATGTTTGATTCCGTTACCATTTAGCATTCATTACGTACATTCTCAAACACTAGCCGAAAAAAACATTTCAAAGTAACTACTGTAAGCAGAATAAAAATTATTAGCAGACACTAATTTGACTATAAAACGGACAAAGTGTCATGTGAATGGTCTGTTGGGTTTTCCTGCAGTAAACCAACATTTATATTTGTCAGTTTTTTTTTTGTTTTTTTTTAACTTAGTGGGCACTTGAAACCTGTGTAATGAGCAAGATAACTGGCGGTTTATTAAAATAAAATATGTTATTGTTTACAGAAAAAAAAGTAACAAAAAGCAAAGAAAAATTTTAAACACATTTTTATTTAGATTTTCTGTTTTGTAACAAGCTTTTAACTGTGTTTTGAAAACTGTCAATCATATTGTTAATATTGCCTTAATGGTTAATTTGCACAAAAACAAAACAAAAAACAAACCCCCCCCCCAAAAAAAAACACTTTTTGCACCAATTCCAGAAAACCAGAATGTTTGGCACAGTTTGCAAAGTGTGACCTGTATAAATTAATTTCAGAATGATCAGTTTTACTCAGATAATGTGAAGAATATTAATATATTTTATCTAGGACAGATAGTCTGCTCTTTATATACAGATATATATTACATGTATGTTAAAGGTGTGAAAGAATGAATAGCTGCTAAAAGCTGTAATTGACAGACTGCGGTTAACACGTGGTAGTATAAGAATGGCCCTGGTTAACTGGAGTTTATTAACTCTGTCCAGTCCTAACCATCAATTTATATTAAGTGCACTAGGAACTCTGGTGGAAATCAAATACTATCAATCCCAGCCATCAGGGAGGAAAGAACTCTGTATGAGACTGCACTTCTCAGGAGCCAAGATGCCAACAGACATGAAATACAATCTCTAGAGTATAATCATCTATTCAGGGATATTGTAAAATGGCTTTTGCCTTGTCTGATCTGCAGTATGATGTCATTTGCTAAATTTTGAAAATACAATTTGAGAAGAAAACAAAATTGACTCTTCCCCTTTAAGACATTGCTAATCCTCCTGAACGTTATCTCTTTATAAAGGTAAATCCTTGCTTTTAAATTTTTCTTTAAATTGTGACGGTTTAGAATAACCATATTCTGCACTTCACTTAATGCACATTTTTACTTTTTAAACGATGGACCTCTCACAAAAAGCGCTTAGAGGAAACGTTATGTGCGATTATTTCATTATTTTTAGTGAATGCTTGACTAGCCCAGGGTGTGGTTTAGCCGTCCACTTTTTCACTACATGTTTGTTCCAGAAATGTTCTGTCCAAGTACTGCAGCTTTTTTCTCTCTACACAATACCACCTCCATGAAGCCAAATGTCTGCTAAGCTAATGATGAAGCTCAGCCAGCCTTTATTTCATAGCAGTTCAAGTTTCAAATAGCCATCCCTGATGCAGCCTGTTCCACTGGTACAATATTTAGAATTTCATATATTAGCTGATGGGGTGTATGATTTAACATCTCACAAAGAGCTGAGAACAAATCCCCCCAATATATGCCTTATTTATCTCAAACCAAGAGGAGTTGTTTGTTTGCTATTGATAAATCTAAATGATTTCCTCTATGTACACACTATGAGTTCACTATTTTAATGCAATCAATCATTTATGAAATAATACTTAAAAGGAGGGAGCATACAGTATCTGTACCTTATTGTTTGGTGTGAACTGGAGGAAAACAGTGAATGAAAGACTTCTTTAGCCATGTTTGTCTCACACCGGGGCTTCTAAACTGCACCAGAACACAGTGTCGAGATGCTGGACTTTAAGAATAAATTCATAAAATACAGTACAAGGAATACAGTCACACTGCCAAGAAAAATGTTTATATCACAAACACTTGTTGTCAATCTTCTTTCGCATCAGGCATAACATCATCTCGGAATAATGTTCAAGTAGATGAAGAGTGGGGTTCTTGGCTTTCCGCCCACTTTCTGGCAACACATGGTCGTTCAACGTGCTTGAGCTTTGTCCAATTTCCACCAACTCCATGTCACTCTGAATGTGGTGGAAAGCACTCAAGAACAAAGACCTCAGCCTCATCTTCTCTTTGGGGGAACCATTGCACTCTTCGATCTTTAAGAAGGAACAATTTCATTACAGATGCCAACAATCACACCGCTTTGCCTAATGAAATCTATCTAGGAGGAGCCTTTACAACTAATGGGGCTTTATTCTCTAATTGTTCCCCACAAATATGTGGTCATCTATACAAGTGGCTAGAATTTTGAAAAAAGAAATATAGATATCAGCGACAGAGGAACACAATATGGTCCATGTATTTTGCCTGTTCTTTGAGACTTCAATCCTAATCCAGTTTACTGCTAAGGAGAACAACATATCAATTTAATATGTCTTGAATTCTTTCAAGACTATGCAGCTACAGAAATTTAGTTAAAGTATTATGAAATCCAAAAAACAGAAGCATGGAGGATACAGGACACCAATTTCGTAACTAATCTTAAATAGTTAAACAACACTTGTAGCCACCGTAATATGCTTCTAAGAGTCATGCTGTAATAGGCTTTTTATGGGGGTTCTGACAGTCCAAATGCTGATAATCAGTACTGGTGAGGGCTTCAGGAAAGTAAAGACCCAAGCTTACCTCATTATAAACCTTCAGGGACTTCTGAAATGTGCTGTGAAGTTCTTCAATCACTGCTTCAACTTTGGATTGCATTCCTTTGACACCTAGAAACCAAATCGAATGTTGTAAATGTTTCTTCAAAACATAATTTAAAAAAAAAAAAAAAATTTTACACATAAGGAATTAAATAACAGTGACAATTTAAAGGAAATTTTTAAATAAAGCAAGGATTTATCTTTATAAAGAGATAAAATATTTACATGTAGGAAGTCCACTCAACCTACTTCAGTTTATATGAAATAAATTCCTTTGTCTTTAGGTTTAGAGGTGCTTCACACTTGTGCACTGAAAATGGGTCAAAGGATGTTTCTTTCTGACCCCAACACAAGCCAGAATACAGTATTATACTTACTGGATTTTTCATGGTTACTGGAGGGAAGACATGTTCCAAGTATAGAGGTATCTATACTTGAAACCGAGACACGAGGAGGGGACTCTACGTGTGACTGGGTAAGAGGGACGCCATTCACAAGTTTAGAGGAACTTCCATGGGTTGGAATCTCCGCTACAGAAAACCTTCGGGTGTAGTCTGGCAAGTCTGCTGTTCTGTATGTAGATGAATACCGTCGTTTGGGGATTTCTGTATGTTCCGACATCTTTTCAGTTGAGTGAACACTTTTGGAAGAATCCCATTTGGATTTCAGGGCACAGCTGTTTTGTTCATCTTTGCCATAAGGTTTGGCCAAGTTACTGACAGATTTGGCTTTCTTTTTTAAACGCGAAATGATCCCACAAGTTGGCGGTGGGGGCATTAAAAGGTTAT
This sequence comes from Pelobates cultripes, assembly GCA_933207985.1. Lineage (NCBI taxonomy): Eukaryota > Metazoa > Chordata > Amphibia > Anura > Pelobatidae > Pelobates > Pelobates cultripes. The sequence continues at coordinate 3,478,382 of OW240920.1, read as the reverse complement.
CAGAAATTGTTTTAGTGGTGTTGAGTGTAGACTTTTCCTTGGGTTCATGGCTTGCAAATGACATCTGGTTTTGGGTTATGGAGGCTGGATTTAGCTTAGTTGGATGATCCACTGCTTCATGAGGCTTGTTCTTCTCCAAGCAGAATAAGTCCTCACTAGACACTGGTCTGGCCATGTTAGTTACCTTCCTTTGGTCTTCAGCTTGGGACATGTTTATGTTGTCTCCCATTGATATGCTGCGGAATATTTTGGCCTTGGAGCTAGCAGTTGCCTCCATGTATGATCTTCCTTTACTGAATTTATTTAGCGATCCATTTTTGCTAGACCAGCAACCAGGAAATGAAGATCTCATTGCTGCCTTGTCATTAACCGGCAGTTTTAGCATATTAGGTATTGGTTTTGAGGAATCTGCAAAGAACATATATTATGAGAAAAATATTTGTAGGGTATAGTTGATAACCGTTTCAAAGTTATCCTACACATGAGCATTGTTAACAAACTATAATATAATAAAGAATAATGTCTGCAAACTATTGTGGCAAATTTTAGAAACATTTTACATTTATCTAGCCATGTGTGACTAAACAGCTTACGAAATGGCCAAATCAATTGCAGGCAACCAAGATAGGTCAATCATCTTTTGTATATATAAACCAAATGGATAAATAGAGTTTGTAGCCGTATTAGTCCAGTAATGTAGATGTAACAAAAACCCATAAAATTTGTATCTTGGAATACCTTTTTTATTGGACTAACAGAATTTATTTAATGACAAGCTTTCGGGAGAATCTCCCTGCACATGAGTGCAAATAAGACCAGGGATCGACCGATATTGATTTTTTTTAGAGCCGATACCGATAATCTGTGAATTTTCAGGCCGATAACTTGCCGATATTCTGTACATTTACCATTTTGAAAAAAAATAAACTATTTCTAAAGGTAAATGCAGTGTGTGCTTGTATAGTGTGCGTGTGTGTGTAGTGGATACAGTGTGTGTTTGTGTAGTGTGTACATAATGAATGCAAAGTGTGTTTGTCTAGTGTGTATAGTGAATGCAGTGAGTGTTTGTGTAGTGTGTATAGATAATGAATGCAGAGTGTGTGTGTATAGTGAATGCAGTGTGTTTGTGTAGTCTGTGTGTGTTTGTATATAAGGAATGCACAGTGTGTGTTTGTGTAGTGTGTGTATAATGAATTTTTTTTATATTAAAATTTATCTTTATATTTTTTCAGCCCCCTCCACCCCCCCGTGCTTCTTACTTGGCCAGGGAGGGGGTCTATGGCATTCCCTGGTGGTCTGGTGGCATGGACTGTGCAGAGGGGTCCCAGCAAGCTATTACTTACCTTCCCTTCAGCTCCCCTGTCTAAATCTCGTGGCCAGTGTGCCGCGCAGAGTGTTGCCATGGTAACCTGTGGCAACGCTCTGCCGGCTCAGGACTCGCGAGATATAGACAGGGGAGCTGAAGGGAAGGTAAGTAAGCGCTTACTGGACCCCCCCAGGACATTGCTGATAATACATACCAGGACCGCCGGGCCCATGACAAGCCCAGCGGGCCTGGTATGTATTATAGGCAATATCGGTATCTTTATTGACCGATACGGCCGAAAATACCGAATATCTGCCGATAATATCGGCCAGACCGATAATCGGTCGATCCCTATATAAGGCACAGGTTTGATAGAAAATAGACTCCATTCTCGCAGAGGGTCTGTGTATGCGGGATATAGGCCTTCATGCATATCCTGTAGCTCTTGGATGGGAATTCATGCATTCTTAATATAAGTAATTGTTTTGTTTTTACTCCCCTTTTAGCACCATCTTCTGCACTGTTTGCTTGTTTTTTTTTATTCTCTCTCTCTCATCCTGCACTCTGATCTTCACACAAGAAATTTACGACCCTCTGCAAGAATTGTGTCTATTTTTATTCAAGCTTGTGTCTTATCTACACATGTCACTTTAACCCCTGTATCCCAACTCAACTTCAAATTCTATGTGTCGTCTTGCTCAGAAATGCCTTAGACCTGAACAAGGGAGGTTCTCCCGAAAGCTTGTCATTAAAAAATTTGGTTAGGCCAATAAAAAAAGGTATTACAAGATACAAATATTATAGTTTTTTACATCACCAAAATGGATAGAAAGTTTTTAGACAATTCTACTGAAATTTGTTAAACCTGATGGACTAACCACCTATTTTCCAGGTTTGAGCTACCCCAGAGATTTGCTTCAGATCATGGCTCAACAAGTTCAACGATGGCCAAAACACAGAAAATCTTGGACATAAGGAGAAGACTACATATTGTGCGCCTAGCCGTATCTATAGGGGAGTAGAGTGTTATAACCAGTAAATAGGTTCAGGTATACAACGCACCCATGAGTACTGATGGTTATTAGTGTCACTTTCCATACTGCAACTAAAACATTCCCACTTGAGTTAAAGGGACTTTGCAGGCACTGTACATGCTTCATCTCATTGAATTGGTTTAGTTTCTGCAGTCCCCTGGCTCCATCTTTTCATGCAGCGTCAAACGTTTTAAAATGTTTTTAATGTCCATAGCAACCCATCCCTCCTCTATGCTACTTGGGCTAATGAGGAAGCATTAGCCTGAACAGCAATTGGTGGCTGTGAATGGCTCATCAAGTCAGCTGACCGCATTTAGCCTTTTACAGCATCCAATGCTAAAATGACTCTATATAGCTGGAAGGAAGTGTGTAATCTCCGTCTTAGCCACACCTCCAGTGGGGGCTGGGTTTATTTAGTGATAAACTGCTCAATATGATTTAACACTGAGGGACAGTGCCAGAGGACTCTAGTCACAATATCCATTGCAATTAGATAAAATGGCTATAGTACCTGCAGGCTCCCTTTAATGATATAAGAATATGGTATTTCTACCAGACCTGTTGGTGGTACATTTAATCAGAAATATGATCAAAGTGTGAACAAATCTGCAATAGGTAGCACTGTATACACCAAGAGCCAATACGCATTTGAATTGAGTTACAATTTTAGACTAAAAAGGGTTATGAGATCCCAGATCCAGTGCAACTCAATAACTTATAAGCTATCCTTGTTAATTATCTCACAATATTTCACACCGAAGTATACATCAAGGAAAAAGAACACTGAACAATTAAATTCACTGAAATTCCAACCCGGTCAAGAGATATACAGAAACCAAGTCTCTGTCATTTTACTCCGTCTGACTTTCTTTAAACCAAGGCAGAGTCTAAGTGTCAATCTGACACCGGCCGCAGGGAACCGGCTGTATCTTTAGATCCATATACCTCAATGCTTGCATTAAAGTACAGCAGTGACGTCATTGCCCGCGAGGGTCAGATTTAGGTAAATAAACTCACCATTATCAAACCCCCTCGGCCACCGGACCCCCAACAGTGCTGTCACCGGAGGGGGATTTTACAAATTCGGCAAAGTCCCCAAACAGTGGCAGTGCTGCAATAAGTTAAAATGAACCATGATTAGTCTTGATACTTTGGTATCCATTAGACCAAATCTACTAACCTCTTGTTATATTCTAAGTGTGGTAGCATTTATAAATATAATGCAATTAAACAATCTTTAATTAGAATTATATTAGCGTTCATTCAGACACGTATACATGCCTGGCATGTAAAGATTAGATGATGAAATAGAAAACTTCAGGCGTTTTCGCTCGATTTCTCAAATGCCTGGACTGTATTAGAAATTCTATCTGGATTACGTTTGGTTACCATTTTAATGCAGTTAAACTGATGATCTCTAATTAAATATAGTCAATTAATTATCACAAATTCTACGTCATATTCAACATCTCAGTAAGGGTTGTATTAAGGTTCATTCCTTGGTATTGATCTTTTTGAAGTAGATTTCTGTATTTGTAAGTTTTTGTCCAAAAGTCTGATTTTTGTATGTCATAACACTAATGTCCATGAAAATCATTAGAATTTGGGATAAGTTTGGATTTTATTATATCTAGTCCTTTTCAACTACACTGCACAAAATTGTTAAAAAAAAAAAAACCACAATGCATTTATTGTAACATATTCTACGAAAAAAGCATGATTGTTTTTTTTTTTACCAATCAATAAGTTTGGACATCACAATATAATGAAAGAGACCTTTTGAGCCGAACACAAGAGATTTCTGTTTCTCAGTGTCTACAATTATCAACACACAGATAAAGAGCTACCTGTAGTCTTCATAGACTTCCTCTTCTCCATTCCGTCCGAGAACCTGTTATCTGTACGTTTCTTCAATGGGAAAAAAGAGAGAGGAACAAATACACTTATTCATTGGGGGCAATAAACATCCAATTACTAAACTGGAATACATACTATTTAATGAACATTTTACCTTCAATGTTTTTTTTGTTTTTAGATCTTAAAGGACAACAGTCAAATTTCCCTATTTATTTATTTTTTTAAGTTTGTTACAGTAGCGAAGCTCCCTGTACCCTGGCTGGGTATCTCCACCAAGGAACGTTTCCTAGCTGGAACTGTGACTGGGAGATAATTAATTTAAAGACCGGTAAGTTATTTATCTCTCAGGAACAGAGAGCCAAACAGAAAAACATAAGAGTACCCCAAAATATACAATAATCCCACATGTCCTACATTTTCAAACAGCCCTGAACTGAGCGCCCAAGTTGTCCAAATAGAGATCAGATCCATGCAGTGAAGGGGGAATGCCACCATGGCAAAGTTTTAACCGCGCGCACGCGTGGTCCTAGCCCAAAATCGTTCCAGAGCGTTTAGTGCTTTTGCCGGTCAACTTTCGGGAGTTCCTGCGTCCGCAATATGGGGTGCTAAGTCTGGCTCTCAGGGAGTGTTTGTTCCCCTTAGTCTCAGACACCATCCCTCCAAAAAGCATCTCCTGGCGGGTCGCAAAGTGTTTCAAAACCCCAGACCAATTTTCCAGGAACTGCAAGGTCACCTAGCTGAAAACCATTCCATACAATTTGTGGCTAAGTACCGCTGAGGTGACCGTGAACCATAAAGTCCTCATTCTGAAATAAGTTCCATAGCGGTTGCGGCTAAGTAACGCCGAGGACCATTTGTGGATTTGTTCAAGCGAATGGCCGCCAGGGAGCTAGTGTTTGTGAGAAGGGAAAGTGCTGAACCAGAGGCACAGAGGAAAAGCTGTTACTGGCAACTGTCGAACAGGGTCTCAGACCTGTACCATAGTTGGTGGGCAGGAGGCCAGCTTCCACACTCCTCCAGGAGTCCGTGGCAAACGCTCGTTACATGTAATGAAGGTGAAATGGCAAAAAATAGCCTTTTTTACCTGGCTGAGCGGCCAAGTTGGGTCAAACGCTACGGTTATCTGACCAATTGCTGCTCAACCTAACTTGCTGCAGCTGTGATTCTCTGTGTGAACTGGTAGCAGCAAATTCGGTCGAGCAGCAGTTGGTCAGATCCAACATGGCTGCTCAGCTAGAGAAAAAGTGACATTTACAAACATTTTTAAAAACTTTATCAAGTTTCAGGTCATATAAAAATTAGCAAAAAAAACTTGGTGACAGTTGCTCTTTAATAAATAGAAATGACGATGTTCAACAACGAGACTGTGAGCAAGAAAGTGTTATAAAACCATGTATCATTCCCACATTAGAGCATCTTTAGTATTTAGTGAGTACAGACAACTCGACAGCGTGTATGCTCACAATGACTAGATAAAAAAAATCAGACATCTCATACCTCACTAGACTTTTTGTTCTGACATTCCCTTTCTGTGTCCACTGGAGCATTTGTAGTAGATATTGTTGGTTGTTCAACATGAAGATGGTTGTCTGCATGTCTGATTATTAAAAGAAGAATTAGCCAATTAGATTTCAGACTACAATGGGTTCCATAGGTCTGGTATTAACAGACTGACATATTCTGAAAATTGTTATTTTGACCATGGCAAATCTGATGAGTTTCTGTTGGCCATTGACTGAATACTTATTGAATGTGACATAGATTAGCCCCGAGTGGGTATAATGGAGTGAAGATGATAAAAACAATTCAAAGTGAATTAAAAGTGATCACACTGTCAAGTATCAGTTCCCTAGTTGTGGAAAACAAGTTATTTGGTTGAGGTTAAACATCTAGTGGAACCGGTTGTGAAAACTGGAAATTCTAGACATCTGATCACTGCAGTCTAATAGAGGGGTATAATACAATTCTGTTGTACTCAAAGCATGAATCCAAAACCGTTTTACAAACCGAGACCGCTTTCCTTTACAGATATGTTTCTAAACAGTTATATACACAAAGGAATCAGCACAC
>OW240920.1:3428936-3467745 GCA_933207985.1 Pelobates cultripes | reverse complement strand
CCCACGCTCCACACCACACCCCCACCCCATAAATTAAAGTGTCCCTCTTTGGCCATTTGACATGTAGAAGATTTGTTGTAAGGAGAATTGCCATGAACTCAAACTGAATTTAAATATTTATGTTAAAATAGCCAAATTGGAGAAATTCTCTAAGTTCATTCAGTTTCCAGTTTGGCAATTTGAAATTGGCTTTGAATTCCTGGCAAATCTCACTTTAGTGAACAGTCCTGAGTATGTCTCTAATTCCAGGTCACCTTACAGTCAAGCAATGAAGGACTAGTTTTCTTTCCTTCAAGTAAAATGGATTTTCTGGACCAGTAAAAGTAGAGTAGATCCCTGATGGCACCTTATTGTTAAAATGGCTGGTTACCCTATTGCAAGCATTGCTGTTAGCTATTCACTAACAAGAAAGATGTTTTAGCTCAGCAAGGGCTGTAGCTCGAACAGTTGACTATCCTTGTTCTAATTAATACAATGTAAATGTTCACCTTTCTCCCTGGTGGGATAACTGCAGAGACGATGGGTAGAAGATACTTCCATTCGATTCCGCAGACTGAAAATCACAGTCTTCACTCGTTTCAAATACAAACGTCCCATTGGACACTTGGTGGTCACGTCCTTCGTCCAGCTGCTAAGAGTTTGAGAGTAGGAACAGGCTAAGCATTATTTTTATTTTTTTACCATGTTTAGGTCAAATGGCAAAATGTATCTGGCAAACCTAGCTTATGTTTAAAAGCTTTCATTATCTCAAATTTGTAAAAATGTATTATTATAAAAAAAAATAATGTATTTCCTCAGGAGAAATGAGCTAATCCGGACTGATTAAGATATGACAAATACAATGAAATGGTGAAACATCCACCTATCTAGATATAAACAGATTAGGTTGCACCTAAATTTTGAAGAGAAGAGATGATTCAAGCAAACTTCAAACCAATGATTCATTACCTACATCAAGAACAAGACATCCACAACAACTGACCCACCTGCATCCATGCTCTGTTGGGTGACCTTTGAGGACAGGGTTAGAGAGCACTGGTTTAACTAGAGAGTCTCAAGCTTCCACTGTAACTCACCTCCAGAAGATGCTGTAGGTTTTTGGGTTCAACACCCTCCAACTCTGCTGCATCTACAGTGAAAGAGGCTTCAGTTTTTTCATGATCTGGCGTGCAAAAGCAACTCTCACTTTCGGCATCTAAAAGTTTTCGGATAGTAACGGTGCTGTCACTCTGCGACCAGCGCCCACGCGGTTGGTATGTATTTTGGGTATTAACCTTGAGGAGATCCGGATTGTCTCCATCCTGTCATTAAATAATAATAATAAAAAAAAATGTTTTAAAAAACCTTGTTTGCCTAGAAATATCTGAAACTCCAACTATCCACAAAGTCAAATCTTTTGGCCTAAGGACGTGTAACACTAGGTGCACTGTTAGTGTTCTGAAAAAGCCAGCACATGTCTGACAAATAATGTGTTAGTTTCTTTTACAACCAAACTCACAGATTCTATGAAAGAGGTTTGGACCTTAAAAGGGACATTCTAGGCACCATAACCCCTTCATCCAGTTAATGAAGTGGTTCTGGAGCTTGGAGACCCCTGGTGTAGTTCCACTGTTCAGTGTTATTTCTTTTCAGTCTGACACCCACAGTTTGGCTTCTCTCTGTTGCTTGGGCTTTTGCAGTATTGATTGGCTGAGACTCTAATGGGTTATTGGAATGAAACCACCACATGACCTATACCTTCTATTTGGGGGTGGAGTTTACGGGAGCCTTGGAAACTCATTCAATATCATACACATTAAAAACGGTTTAACAGTAAACAATAGGACAACGAACGCCAAAGGACTTAAGGCACCACAACCACTTCAATGAGTTGAAGTGATTACAGTGCCGAGTGTCCCTTTTTACACTTATTTTATAGGTGGATTTTTAAGGGAATTGGCCCAAAGATGAATGCAGCTAAGTCTCCTCTACATCCCATTTCATTAAAATGTTTGGATAACAAAACAACAGAAATAAAATATAATGGCATGTATCATTATCTACGGGAGCTCTTAATGATCACACATTTAGGCGGAACTGAAACAAGCTTATTTACTAAAAAGTGAGAACTGTTGGGAATTCAAATTGAATGCAAAAAAACCCCTAAGTGGACGTATATCTGACTTGAAGAATATTTACAGTTTGGCTTCTTTTCTTAAAGTTGAAATTCACTGTAAACTCCCATCATTTCTCAGTTTAGTGACTAGCCCTGTAAATGTGTAAGTCGTTTAGGTTGTAATTACAGTGAGGTTCAGTGATGATCATCACATTTTCCAATGTAAAGATAGAAGTGAATGCTTGATATTATACTAACCAGCTTTCTCACCCACAAGGGAAGTCTCCCATTAGTCTTTAGGAAGGTTGGATCTACAAAACAAAATGAAACAATGACATTTATTGTATTCTATGTTGCAGGTTAGTAATAGTATGTAACACCATTCAACATTATGCCCTGTTTACGCAGATGTCATTGTGCCCCTCTGGTGTACCAGTCTGTATGTTCACCAAACCACAGAGCTGTAATAGATGTTATTTCATCAATAATGCTTGCAAAGAATGGGGAGAGATGCAGTTCACGATATCTGGAATGTTAAATGTTGTATACCCTGCCATAGAGCATTAACAGTTAACCTGTGTCACTCCATGTGATGTCCTAGCAGACTCTGAGGCCACAATATTTTGAGTTTCAATGGATTTTCATCCCTGGTCACTTGCTCCAAATTCTAAAGGTCTCAAAAATTTAAAAAAAGGATCTTTGCAGAAAATACAGGTAAAAAGTTTGTGTAGTGATTTCAAACATTTTGTAATAAGGCACCCACCTGCTTCAAAGCTTTCTTTGGAAGGGGTCTGTGTTGTTGGATCTTCAATCTCACTTGTTTTATCCATAAATATATCATCATTAGGACTACCGTCTAGAAATCGAGTCATCCAGGTCTCTCTCCTAAATTATAAAAGGACATTAAAAAATGACCTGCATATTTGTGGATTAAAAACGTAAAACATTTTATTTCAAAATATTACAATATATAATGTATGAATTGGAGAATTTAAATATATATATTGTGACGAACTGAGCCTCATCATGGCAAGCCTCTAACCAAAAGATTTTATATTTGGTTCAGGAACCGAACGGCCGCATGAACCGGAGACCACCCTGGAGCTTGTTAAGCCTAATTGCTACTTTGTAGCAATTTCCACCACAGTGTTCTAAGTGTTCATCTGGGTGGCCGCAATTCCTATGGACGACCACGAGGTGGCGGCAATCTTGGTCGTATGAAAGCAGGCAGCGGTGTTTGGGCATGAATCTCATGAAACTGAAAACGGACACTAAAACTCCTGAACAACGCTGGACTTCCAGCATCGCCTGCGTTGGTTCTACAACACTTAGAAAGGCGCTGTTTGTTGGAAACGTTCCCACGAACAAGAGGATCAAGCTCCAGGGTAAAAACATTGACTGTTCGGTAGTTTGTTCGTTTACCGAACTAGACTGGCCGTAAGCCCTGATTCTCTGGAACTGATTTGGGCATGGGACCATGCGGGCGGTTGGTCAAATTATGACTTCCAGGAAATTCCTGACCCCCTGAACTGATCTGGGTGATTTTTGGATATGTTGGTCACCCAGATCAGGGCTATCAGGGGATGTAACTTCGTTTTACCCTTCATGAAGTCTAGGCTCATGTTTGGGGGATTGGAGAGCTATATTCACTCTGGGGATTGCTATAATCACTATACTCCCTTGGATCACAACTACTGCTCTTGTAAGAGCAGCTTGCTTTGCATTCTGGACTAGGAGAGGTCCAGCGTGGGTGGAGGACAGCGAGACCCCAACCAAGCTGCGGCGGTTTGTGGGGTTCACGGTGGTTGCAGTGTCCGGTGCTCGCAAGTTCTAGGAAGCAGCGATTGCCAAGCGGTCTGACAGACACACACACACACACACACACACACACACACACACACACTAAAAAAGCCAGAGCTCAGCACTCTTAACACAATAAATGTTCGGTACAACAGCACAATAATAAAATTGAGGACTTCTTGTCTAGTTAGAACAAAAGAAAATTATTAGTGTTTTTTTAAGGGGACTGAATTCAAAATATATTTATATTCCTGTCAGAACAATGTGGCAGAGCAAGGCTGGGCACCTGTGGCTTTTTGGATATTTACCAGTAACTGCAGAGTTCCATTGGTCTAGCCCTGCATTACAGACTCTGAGAACGAGTGACAGGTAAAGGCTGTGCTAAAAATGAAAAATGTTAACATCTAGCAGTCACACGCCATGTATCGAAGGATTGGATATCAGTACCGTGTATTGACAGGCAGCTTGGAAGCTTTGGGAGCAATCTCAGCAAGATGATGACGCATGTTGGCTGTTATGGCGGGATCTAGCTGCCAGACAAACACGCAACTGCAAATAAATAAATTATTACATTGGGGAAAAAAATATATATCAGATCATCTCAAGAAAGAACTATTTTAAAGGAAAATTTTATATGCATAAAGCCTTCACCTTGCTAAAATGCTTAATGTATCTGGAGTCTGACACATCTGTGACAGTTTCTAAAAGTTTTCATTTCAACAATAACAAAGATCTCAGGACTAACCTGTCCCCAGATACAGTAATTAATCTCCTGCAGTCTAAAGTAAACTTCATATCCGTTACTATGTCTGGAAAATAAAATGAAAAAGTTATTCAGAATAAATAAATACAAGGCCTCCAAGAGTGAAAAACAAACCACAAAACACAGAAATGTGTAACATTTTTAGTCTGCCTTATGGTTAGGAAAATTCCTCAATACCTTTAATCACAGCAGTTTGTCCTGAGAGTGCGTCAGATAGTGATTGATAGTGAGTGTGATAGTGTGTGAGTGCGTGTGAGATAGTGAGCGACGGTGTACATGTGATAGTGTGTGAGATAGTGAGTGGCTGTGTGCATGTGATCGTGTGTGTGTGCGCAAACAATAGTGAGTGTGAGATAGTATGTGCATGTGTGAGTTAGTGTGTGTGTGTATGTGTGTGTTATAGCATTGTAAAGTAAAGAATATTTATCAGATTAGTTCGCCGCTGATCCCCATAGACAGGCGAAGACCTAACCTGAATGTCCATATACCACGGCCACGCACTCTCCAGATTGTAAATCAAACAGAGAGATGTTCTTATTGGAGCAGCTGGTGGCAAAATAAGCTCCTGACGGATCCATCTGCACCTGGTAGAAGAAAGATTTAAGTCATCAGAATAATTCTCAAAATGTATAACTAGATCAGGGATAGGCAACCTATGGCACTCGAGGTGCCTTGGCACTTGAAACTTCTAGAGCTAAACAGGCTCTGGCCTATCAGGAGTCCCAGTGGAACTTCAGATATCGGTTCGTGCAAAAAGGTGGTGAGGGACAATCCTCAATTTATGCATTACAGCACTTTGAGGAATGATCTGAGATCACTGCCTCCCAGCAGTTTTGGAAACCACACTGGAGTAGAGCTGCCCGCAGCAGCTATTGCAGCTCCTGCCCACAACCTGTATTTGGCCAATCCGGACCCCACTGAACCCCAGGGAAACCACACAAACTGCTAGATACGCACTGAGCTGCAGAATAATACAAACAAACCGCACCCAAACACGCACACAGTCCCCACAGACACACCACTGACAATCCACATAAACAACTCCACAAGCAGCTTCTCACATGCAATACCACAAACAGCCCCTCACATACACACACTACCAAACACACAATGTGACATCACCATTCACAAACAACTCCACAAGGAGCCTCTCACATGCAATACCACAAACCATACACATACACACACTACCAAACACACAATGTGACATATCCATTCACAAACAATACCACAAACAGCCACACACATACACACACTACCAAACACACAATGTGACATCACCATTCACAAACAACTCCACAAGGAGCCTCTCACATGCAATACCACAAACCATACACATACACACACTACCAAACACACAATGTGACATATCCATTCACAAACAATACCACAAACAGCCACACACATACACACACTACCAAACACACAATGTGACATCACCATTCACAAACAACTCCACAAGGAGCCTCTCACATGCAATACCACAAACCATACACATACACACTACCAAACACACAATGTGACATATCCATTCACAAACAATACCACAAACAGCCACACACATACACACACTACCAAACACACAATGTGACATCACCATTCACAAACAACTCCACAAGGAGCCTCTCACATGCAATACCACAAACAGCCCCTCACACACACACACACACACACTACCAAACACACAATGTGACATATCCATTCACAAACAATACCACAAACAGCCACACACATACACACACTACCAAACACACAATGTGACATCACCATTCACAAACAACTCCACAAGGAGCCTCTCACATGCAATACCACAAACAGCCCCTCACACACACACACACACACACTACCAAACACACAATGTGACATATCCATTCACAAACAATACCACAAACAGCCACACACATACACACACTACCAAACAAAATTTGCATTCACATACAGTGGATTTCCCCTTCATTCCCTCCCAGAATTCTTTGGGCACATCTTAAAATGCACTGTGGGTCGTTTTTTAAAATCACTGGAGGAAACAGGGGGTGAGGCATTAAAAAATGCAATTACATTTTGCTTCAATCTGCTCAACATGATTTTTAATGCAAGGTGCAAATTAATGTTAGAAAATTGAAAAATATATTCTATAATTCAATTACAAAAGGGAACATCGTTTCAATTACCTTCAGTATAGCTCCCCCATTGGGAGAACTTTTAAAAGCTTTCTCTTGTTTACCATTTAAAACATTGTATAGTCTGTAAAGAAAAGGATTATTAGTATAATAAAACGAGAAATAAAAGTATTAATATGGCACTACAAACTAATATAAAGTGATTCTTGGATCTATATACCTTCCATGCTGGGCAGACGGGTGGTAATTCATTCATTTAAATGTATTTCTTTCAATAAATGGTCTGGATTGTTATGCTAGGGCAAATATTTACCCCTTAAATGGATTCATTCTGCTCCCATATTGTACTCAACCAATAAATATTAACATCTTGACATAGTGCACTATTATCCCGTCATATGTGGGAGGACAATAAATAAATGAAGGTGTTTCAATGTGTTGCTGTTGTACTAGTGGGCACCAATGTGTTTATTATTATTACTGTAAGGGTTTACAGAAACGATCTCTGGTGGCAAATATACACACACACACACACACACACACACACACACACACGATCCAAGTCATACACTATGCTAAGTGCCTGCCTGCGGGGGAGCAGCTCTGAACACTATCAGGCAGCAATTTTACTATATTCATTTTTTATATTTTTTATATATATATTTATATATATTCTGTATATTTTCTATATTTCACTTATTTCTTTATATATTGCCATGTTTTGTCACCTTTTATATGGAATGATGTCACTAGCATGAACCCACTATCACTTATATATACCCAGTAAGTGAATACAATTCACCCGCTAATCAATATGTATATTTTTTGTTTTTTATGCATGTGTAATATACATCAGAGGTGACTGAATAATATGCATATTTCTAGTTTTTCTTTTTTGCCTATACCAGACAGTAAAGGCAGTGATATATCGAAAAATCCACTTATATATGTTTAATAAGTAAGAGACTTAATAGAAACCACAGTTATTCACATTGGAACGCATAGATCCGATTCTATGCGTTCCAATGACATCACAGAGACGTCCCACAGATCGAAACCGGAAGTGACGCACATGACGACACCGACGCACCGCCAGACCGGAAGTAACATACAGGAAACCGGCGGTGGAACGCACGATGCGTTCCAAATGCAGAATACCCGGAAGCACAAACGAAGAGTGCTACATAAGGACGCCAAGAACCAGCCATCTGATATACAGACTGATGCCAACTGAGGAAGCCCCCACCATAGGGCGAAACGCGTTTTGGACTACTACAGTCTACATATTGGACTTTTAATTGGACTCTTTGCCCATACTTTTATATTTATTTTTATTGGGAATATTTATTTCCTCATCTTTTTATATTAATTGTTTTTCCACAATAAAAGTTCCCTTACTGGATACAGATTGGGATATTGTGATCCTCTATTATCATCTTTACATCAAAGGAGGAATATCAAGAGGGATGGGGACATCCATATAAAAGTCCCACTGCGCTACACATAAGAGCCATATGTTTATATTGGCTCTAGGCTTGTGAGTAATATTGCTCTATTTTCATTTATTACAGTTCATTTTGGATGTATTACACTATGATGTTCTATCCTATTTTTTAGATCCTACAGATGTGTGTTCCACCTATTGTATGTATATTTTGTAATTCTATTTAAGTGGTAGAAGGGGTTTCCACTTAGGTGGTCAGTAGTTATTTTTAACTACCACACAATCTATTTATTATTTTTCTCACTGTATTTCTATTACTTCTATTACTTTGTATTCCTACTATCAGGCAGCAAGTTCAGCTCCAGCCTGTAATCAGCCAACAGATCTGAGCAGAGATTTCAGAATCATTCAAAGCACAATAGAATTTTGGACAAATTCAAAGTGGTTAAAAGAATTGTTTTCCTTCATCAGAATCAGCATCGTGTATGACTTGGATCAAGGGAATAATTTGAATACCAGTTCTGGGTAGTATTAAGTTTATTTACTTGTGTGCTCTCACCATTACTCGTTTATTTGTTGCTGTGTTATGGGTGGTGATTGTGGCACTATCATTTGTGTTTGAGAATTTTCACTATTATATTTTATGAATATATATATATATATTTAATGAAAGACACTATATATCGTCTCTGTAGTGTAGATAAGTATAGGATGAGCAGTAAGTACTCCCTTTATATTTATTGAAAATACACAAACTAAAACAGACTACAAAACCTGTAGCACAAGCTAACGTTCCAATAAGTATAGATTTAATGTATAGAGTGTGTTAGAGAAATCACAGACAAATGCCCAGATATTAATATACCTAGACCACTACTTCTGCATGTTGGCGTGGGCAGCTGTGCATAAATAAATGATAGTGAAAAAAGTGATAAGTGCTCTCTATCCAATAAAGCAGCTATTCACTACTCTTTATCTCCTTATACTCTCACCGTCACTCTGCTATTCCCGATCTACATATATCCCTAGGTGGGGATTGTTCCACCTAAAGCTCCGTATACTAGAGCAGGTCATTGCTCTAGCAAATGTAAGTATGTCTAATATTATTTACTTATCCTACTTTTACATACATACTGTATTATACATATACATCCTTATTTTTGTCAGATGATGAACCGCACTACCTTGGGAATCTGATACTAGCAAAAAGAAATCTGTCCAGGCTCCTAAAATAGAGCTTTTTAAGCTCTGAAAAACGTGAGTGCCCCTTTGGAATATATCTTTATCAACATATTATTCATAACATACTGCACTATCATTGTACTTTTATTTATTTATTTATTTTAGAGTAAGAAACATAATTGCGAAATCTGCTGCCACCTTTGAATGTATGATTTTATTATAATAATTATTAGAGCTGTCCACCTAATTTACTAGCGTGCATAAATAAATGCCACAAGGAGGCAGTGTGACTGTACGTGGAAAAGTGTACTCATGTACTTCATATAGTTAGTCTTCAAGTCAATGATGGTCAGAAACTGCATAGAGTGAAATCGCTTTTTAATCTCTATATCTGTGACCAGTTTAGGTGAAATTCTAATCTCATGACAGGGGCTGCAACGCTACCGTCCTTTACACGTCTCACCTGATGGTTTTATCCTGACAAGCCACGGCCACCGTTCTCCGAGTCACATCCACGTCCATGTCATACAGGGTTGTTTTCTCCACAACATGATGTAATCTGAGGAAACTGATCCCATCCGGCAGCTAAACCCCAAGTCAGATCAGTAAGCCAAGGTATGTTCAATAAAGAGCAACACAGAGGGTCCTTACAGGTAAGTTTACAGGGAATTTGGAAGTACAGACTTATTATGGCATATACCAGGGGTGCCCAATAGGTAGTTCTCCAGATGTTATAGAACTACAACTCCCATGATGCTTTGCGTGGGGGATCTACCTTTTGGGCACCCCTGGCATAAACCCGCTATACGTTTCATACAGTAGTAATGCTAAACTGGAATGTCTGAAATAGTTTTTTACAAAAAGGTGAATTGTCAGGAATTTAAAGACAATGCTAACAGTCAGTTACCTTTTCAATTTGGCGATTTTATCCTATAATTTAAAATTTAATATGAGTCCCCAAAATTCACAGTTTCAAGCATAACACTGTATACAAATGTATCCTAATAACAACATGTACCATTCCTTAAACAAGTCTCCTCGCCAGAATGATAAAACGGAAAAAACAATATGACATAATAGCAATAACATTCAAATTGATGACATATCATATGAATATTCCTAGCTGTAACTGATGTAATCAGAGAGTCTCAGACTTTCTTTAAACGTTCATAATTGGTTAAATGGACAGTGTAGGCACAATAACCATTTCATCTCATTAAAAGTGGTTATAGTGCCTGGAGTCCCCTGGCGCTGTCCTTTCATTCAGTGTTAAACCATTTCCGAGAAGTTAAACACCAAGGCCTTGATTTTATATTTTTGGATAAGCTATCCAAATTATTTAATATTTTTTAATAAACGTTTAAGATGACTTAATGGTATGAAAATATTAATAGTGTAATATTTTTATATATATTTTTAAAAATTTTATTAGGCCTGGTGCTGGAAACCTACGGAGTTGGGTTCAGGTCGTCTACCCAACAATCTGCAGGCATTGTCGTATTTGGTGGGAGAGAGAGCCACTGCCAAGCATGAAGATGGAATGGACTTTGCATCGTGGTTAGCATGTCGCATAGGCTGACTGCCCACCCAAGCCTTACTATGTCTGATTATGGAACTCCCACGAGGCTCTATCCATTCGCTTTTTCTTTAGTTAGTACCCAGTGGTAACAGTCTAGTACCTGTTTCACCTGCTCATACCCTCAGACAGAATGTCTACCAACCTGACCCTACTGATAGGCTCAGCATGTTTGCATTGTTTTAATACTTAGCCTACACTCTTGTAGTTTGCATACCGGTTGTCATTCTGTTATATTTTTTTTAAAAGTGCTGTGATTTCAATAGCCACACACTGTTATCAATGTTTCAGCTAATTTTGCTCTTGCTGTTTGGGCACAAATAAACAAAGATTGGGAAAATCCACAAACATTAAATCAGCTTATTGGCCAATATCACAGCCGCACATTGCTGCTCAGGCTAATGCTTCGCTTGGGAATCTCATTTAGCATTAAGACATCTAAAATAGCTAAATGCTGAATGAAAGAAAGGACTGAACTGACGGCTGAATGGAACCAGTTCAATGACATGAAGTTACAGCCTTTTAAGGCACAGCATTCATTTTAAAGGATCACTAATAGACGAACTCTTACCATTTGGGCCGGACGAAAATAAATACTTTTATCTGCTCCACAGCTAATCATGTGCATCTGGTCTTTTTCACCTTGAACAGACAGAAACATCACAATAAATAATCTTCCTGGATTGTTACAAAGCTATTATAATTTATTAACATGGCACTCGTAACAAGAGTTCAGGGCTCCTGCAAGCTTCCAAATGACTGGAAATAAGATCTTTCTGTCACTATAGATACTGGCCATTTTGAACAATACTGACTGGCATTTTCGAGGCTTCGGATATCTATTTATATCTTTTTCCATATTTATAAAGTTCCATTACCTTGTAACACAGGTCTTTAGACAGTTCTTTTCTGCTCCCCATGGCTCAGTATCTAGCCTGCTCAGTGCATCCACATGCGAGCTAACAAATTCATTGACTATTTATACACAGACACTAATTACAATTTAAAAAGGGAAAAAGAGAAATTAACCTTTAATTGCCATTTTAACCTGTGTGTGTCACCATGTGTGTCTGTAACAGGTCAAACATATAAGGGTATGTAAACTTTTGGTCAAGGCCATTTGGGTGGTTTCTGTTATCATTATGATTTAAAAAGGAGCCAAACAAGTATGTGATAATAAATGATTTCATATTATCACAACCCTTCAATAAAATACATTTTTCCTAATTAGTCATTTTCAAAATCATTGCCAGAATTTCACAATTTCTGCCAGGGTTTGCAAACTTTTGAGCACAGCTGTATCACTGTCCAGTCATCTGTCATATTTAAAGAACGAAAGAGGAAATGGAAATGACAGAAATAATTATATACAATACATGTTGAGAAGGGATCTGTGTTTTAGGGGAACATAATTTACCAGCAATGATGCAATACATACCTGCAAACTTCACCGCAGTTATAGAGGCAGAATGATCATCCAGCGTTTGCTGTAGACCATAATCCCTCTCCACATTAAGGACGTGAATTAATCGGTCCCTGCTCGCAGAAGCCAAAAGCGTCACACCTAAAGTGATTGAGAAAAGGCATGTTTTTAAACAGAGAAAGCAGACGTCTCCAGCACATTCCATTATAGATCAAGAGAGTAAAAAGCACTATCCACATATGGTATGAAACTCTGATTAATAAGGAACTATTAAACACAGAAAAAAATTAACCCCGGGCTCAAACACTCACTAATCTCGGATAGCAGCAATAGCTATAATATTCATCACCCAAAAATATTTACAAAAGCAAACTACAAAAAGCTGCTGGTTTCTCAAATCCCAGTGCCATGGTCCTAAAATTATAATCTTATAACACAGTAAACGTGATCACTCCCTCGCACTAACATCTGTCATAGCACAGCAGGGCTAAAATGAAATAATACCTACCTGTTAGGGGCTTTGAATATTCGAGACACAAAACTTCCCCATCGTGGGCTTCTATTGTCAGATACTCATCAAACTGACCCAGGTCATATATTCTTAAAAGAAACAAAAAAAGGTATTTTTGTTATTAAATATATATATATAAATAAATAAATATATATATATATTTGTGTTCGGGGCAAATAGCCGTATATGGAGTAAGGATCCAGCATAAGCTTAGGATAGTGTAAAGGGAGCAAGTCGGTTGTGGTGTGCCGATACCGACGATACGGTAGGCCTGTAAATAAAGAGGGCCCACCAAGGAGTAAGAAAGTAAAGTAAATGGAAAGAAAAGAGAAAGTGTTGAAATGAGGAGTGGGTGGGAGGGTCATTCTGATGCTGACCTCAAGCGATATGAGTCAGGTAAGGGGTGTCCCTTATATAGGGGAGTGAATTAATTTAAGCCCCTCCCACAAATACAGGCAAAACTGCCTTAATACTTGTGTAAGGGGCAAAATAGCCGTATATGGAGTAAGGATCCAGCATAAGCTTAGGATAGTGTAAAGGGAGCAAGTCGGTTGTGGTGTGCCGATACCGACGATACGGTAGGCCTGTAAATAAAGAGGGCAAAAATGAATAATCAAAGATTTAATACAGTCAACAAATATAAACAAATTAACCAGACATTTCCTTAAATGCATTACAGTATTTAATTCCTGAAAGGATTTTGAAGGTAGGAATCTAGGACCGAAAGTGGGCACCATTTGTTGTGGGTAGGATAGTATGTTATCTCTACTGTTGGTGCATGTTGACTCATTTCGGAATGTGGTAGAGCCAATAGGTAATGATATATGTGTTTACGTACGTGGGATCGTTGAAGACAATGATCTGTCTGAGTGGTGGTGATGGTAGTGGATTCTCTGGCCTGAGAAAGGCATAAAAGGCAATGTGCATGGCTGGTAATGGCCGACTTGGTAGTATAATTGAATGGTTGTAGATCTAATAGGTCCGATAAGGATGAACAGTTGGATGGCTATTGGTAATCTCTGAGAGGAACGTGGGGGAATGGATTCCTGAAAACCTCTGAGTATATTCTTTTCTGGTATGATAGCATGAAGTTTATGGTAGTTTTGGCCATAGGTTATCATGTGTTGTTGAATGCCTGTAAAATATATAATTAATGGTGTATGAGATAGTTTAAGTTTAAGGTGGCAAAAATAAGCAAAACTTAGGAGAAATTTTGTGACACAGGTTGAGCTATGTCGTGTTCCAATGAGATTCTTTAAGCCAGGTGAAAAGCTGTGTTATGCGTTCTACAAGTATGGGACGAAAGTGCTAGGTGGGATAGTGCATGCTATGCTGCATGAGTATGTCTAATCCATGATTTTGTCTCTGGAACGAAAGAGTGGACGTGACTGTATGGGCGGCTGTAGGAAGCGTATGATGAACATGCCTGGAATATAAATGAGACAGTTGTCGGCAGGGATGTATACCCCCGTCTGGTACATGAAAGTGAAATGTGATAAGTGGCCAACCAAGTGAGTTCCCCAGAAACATCATGAACTTATGGATGAGTAGTGGCGTTTGTTGATGATATGATATGTGCTTAGTTGTCTGAGTAACAACGGATTGATGACCCTGACCATGATTTACCCCATGCCACAGCAGCTGCTACAATGGGGTAGATCTCCCAAAGGGGCTGAAGTGGTGGAAAAATTTCCAAACCTGGATGCCATGGCCAACAGCCCCAAAGCAATTGTTCCCGGTAGATCGCTGCCAAACCTGTGGTATACGCTGCGTCTGACCATCTGGTTGGAGAAGTGTCAGACAATCCTGGAAGGAACATGCTTTTACCATGCCAAGTGGTTAAGAAATCCCCCCCCCATGTGCAGGTCTGCTGTTGCTGAGGTGTCTAGGCACCTCCTCTGATCGTCATGTTGGAAGTGTGGAAAAAAGGGGAAAGTACTCTGGATGTGAAAGCGTGGTCTTGTGGTATGATTGGCATGGCAAAATTAAGGAACCTGGTAGGGATTGTAGTTCCTTGTAGTTGTAAGTACTAAGCAGGAGGTAGTGATTGATTTAGTTGAGAATGTTCCCTATTTGTCTTGTGGTAACTTGCGTGTATGGATGCCGACTCAAGTCATATGCCCAGTAATGTGATGATAGTGTCTGCGCCTTCTGTTTCTTATGGGGTACTGGGACGCCCAAGTGGTCAACCAGACTAAGCTGCCATGAGGCTTCTAGTGAAAAATATGCTTTCTTTGAGCAACAAGAAGTCTTCTAGATAGTGTATGACTGTAATGCCTCTGGATATGTTATCATAACCAGCACAGAGTATCTGCGAATATCGATAGTAGGTTAATCTGTAGCTCGAAAGTTGAGCAGGGAAAGGATTGCCCAATTTATGCCATGTAAGTGCCAGTGTGTAGGGTAGATGGTAGCTGTTTACTGCGTTGATGATATTGGTCTTACTTAACCAAGCTTTAACCCATGCTTGAGTGATAGCTGTAAAGGTAGATCAATGGTGTTGTATAGTAAGAAAAATCCTCTGAGGGTATGAGGGAGTTGAGACTTGGGGTAGCAGAGGTGTGTGGTGCCAATAAGTCTATGGTTAGTCTTTGTTTAAGGGAAGATTCCTTGTGACAATACCAATGTGTGTGTTTGGTGCCATGCTGTAAATGGTGGAGATTGGAAGACCACTCTGCAAATCTTGGCTATGAGTGTGTTTCAGCCAATGGTTTTGTTGTGCTGACTGTAAGTGAGGGCATGCTATATTCCTTGAAGGTGTGTTTATGATACCTGTATGGGAGCCCTTTGAAGCTCCAGAGCTTTAGTAAATCTACTACAAGTCTGGAAGGGTGATGAGTCAGTAGTGTTGAAAATGCATTGGTGTGTACAGATGGTGAGTACGTTATTTGTAAGTTGTATTGGGCCACATGGTTTGTCATGTGCCCTGAACCATTTGAACATATATGCAACAGTCTATATGCAATGCAACTACTCATATCAATCGTCTCTGGTAGTTCAGAGGTGCTGGTACCTGGAGCCTGAGAGTGCTCATCCATTTGTTTGGGACAGAACCCCTTCTGTATGGGTACCTGCACAAATAAACATCTCTACATATTCCAAATACCAACCTATCCAAGAGATGGTCAGTTCCCGATTTACCTGGAATCCCTGAATCTGACCATCACAGATACATCATCATACATATATATGCCTTGCTTCCCCAATGTGCTGGGGTCATACGTGCAGGGTTAACATCTTGTGTGTCATAAGAATTGATTGTACCAGGTAACCGAGTTTCGGTTGGTGCTGGTTGTACAGTAACGTGAGGCCCAGCCTTGTGAGGGCTGTGGTGACCAACTCGAGATTGCCAGTCTGTCATAAAAATTTTTTGGCTCATGAGTTTATGAGTGAGGCTAGCATAGCCTGGGTGTCACCTGAGTTGATGTAGCTGGGCCTTCCCCTGCCTCCGTGTTGTCCGTTGATGTATGGAGGAGTTTGAATAACTCTGCTTTCCTTGCTGTAGCAGGGTAGGGGATTTGTCACCTCCTTAGGTCGGTGGTAATGTGTGGGATCGTCCAGGATCTGATTGCTGCAGGACTAGCAACATCTCCTCTGCTTGAAGGTGTATCAATTCTAGCCGGGGTGCTAGGAAGAGGTGATTCTTCACCATCTTTTGGAAAAATACTTAAATAACAATAAAGATGCAATTATTTGTACCCAGGGTTCTTGTACTGGCTTGCTAGCTAAGCCGTAAGGCGAAACGATTAGGCTTGGTGTTTTTTGGTGACTGGTGAGGCCCTGCTAGTTGCCAAGTGGCTTGAGAGGCTCTATCTATGCTTGGCGCGAGGGGATTTTGTGTGGCCACCGAACATTGTGGCAGGATGTTGGCCTCTCGGTGACAGTAACCAGAAAATAGGAAGGGGAGTGACAGGTGAGGCCCTCTCTATGATACAATGCGAGGCGGCTAGCTCACGAGTGGCCCGAGGGGTGTATGCCTCCGAGTGTGAGGCGGGGTGTTGGCCTCGCGGGACCACTAACCGAAGCATAATGCAGAGAAAAAAGGGGGTAATACCTATTGGGCCCTAGAACCCTAATTGCCAGTACACTATTACTATTCCAGGGAAGGTAAGAGATGGATAACTACGTGAGCAGGTGTATGTACCTGGTAGTATGGTATTGAACCTGACAATCCGTATAGGTTTTTTAGTAGTAACTGTAACCTGAATGGATAAAACCGTATGGCATAAGGAAATATGGCATAGACCAAGCTTATCTTAATACGTACAGTATATGTGAAAAGTAAAGTGCCATGATGTGTAAATATTAAACATCGTAGCCATACTGGTTAAATATGTATCAATCTTAACCCATTAAGTGCCGTATGTACAAGTGAAAATGTGGTCTGTCCCCACCTTGTATGTTGTATGTCCCCTTGCTAGGGGAAAGTCTGTTGCGTGAGCAGCGTGCTGTGAAAAATGTATGTGAACTATATTACCAGTTACGTATATACAGACGCGTCTGCTACTGTGTAATAATATATGTATTTATACCTGATGTTGATATAGTGCTTGCTATGTGAATTGTTGTATGTCTTATTGAATGGTAGGGGTCAGTGAACATGGTGTTGCAAAATGCAAGTGCACTGGAGATCTGCCGAGTGCCCTATAGGTGGCAGTGTAGTTGGATACTGATTGGTATGTGAAATGTTGTTTGTCTGTTGACCTATAGGTGTAAGTGTTTTGGTGTTTGTAAAACCCCATGAAAATTGTCAATGTACTTGACAGACCTGTAGGTGGCAGTGTTGATAGAACCACTGTTGGTCTTGATGTGAAATGTAAATTATTGTGAATTAAACCTGAATTTGAGCCCGTGCTGGAGTTTCATTTATGGTTTATGGTTATGTTTAACCCCGTAAGGACCAAACTTCTGGAATAAAAGGGAATCATGACACGTCACACATGTCTTGTGTCCTTAAGGGGTTAAAACAATCTTATGTGTAATTTATATTGGCTGGTAAATTGTATATGACATGTGAAGACAGTTTTGCTGTTGACCAGTAGGGGTCATAAATGCTGATTGTATGGTAAAATACCCTTTAACCCCTTAAGGACCAAACTTCTGGAATAAAAGGAAATCATGACATGTCACACATGTCATGTGTCCCTAAGGGGTTAATCCTACCGTTTGACAGATAGGAGTCAGTATAAAAGCGAAAATGCTGTAGTTAGTTTGTTTGCTTATGAAGTGAAATAAAGTCTGAGAAGACTGTAGTATACCGATTGACCGGTAGGGGTCAGCATGTAGGCGAAAATGCCGTGGTTCGTTAGTTTGTACATGAAATGCAATAATGTCTGAGAAGCCTGTAGTACACTGAATGACCGGTAGGTGTAAGTGTGTAGGTGAAGAATGCAGTGGTTTATTGTTTTGTACACGAAAAGTAATAATGTCTAAGAAGCCTGTAGTACACCGAATGACTGATAGGGGTCAGTATGTAGGTGAAAAATGCAGTGGTTTGTTGGTTTGTACATAAAATGCAATAATGTCTGAGAAGCCTATAGTACACCGAATGACCGTTGGGGTCAGTGTGTAGGCGAAAATGCAGTGGTTCGTTGGTTTGTACATGAAATGCGATAATGTCTAAGAAGTCTGTAGTACCCCCAAAGACCAGTAGGGGGTTTAAATGAATGATATGCATGAACATGCAATGGTTTTAGAACAGACTTAGACAAAATGCAGCAGTAAAGTGAGGACCTGACCCTTGCATGGTGCCGTGGGACTGATGCCTGGCGTAACGGGTAGGTCGACTTACGGTTTGTGAGTCACTTGGACACCATCCACAGCGATAGATTGAAGAAAGAAGGTGGTAGGCCGGAAAAGCCTGTGGCTGAATTCCTGACACAGCTCAGCTTAGAAAACCTCATGGAGTAATCAGGTAAAATGGCGTCTGGATGACCCGGAAGTGGAAATCATTCTGATGCTGACCTCAAGCGATATGAGACAGGTAAGGGGTGTCCCTTATATAGGGGAGTGAATTAATTTAAGCCCCTCCCACAAATACAGGCATAACTGCCTTAATACATATACATATATATATATAGTGAAATGTAGCAATTACATTTCCCATCTGAGATACAAGGGTTTTACACAACAGAAAATATGTGCAACAATGTTTCCTTAGCACTAGAACAAAATGAGATTTTTTATAAATAAAGTAATTTTCCGATCCTATCGTTTGACAAATTTTCCAAGAGCATTTTTGTGATTTTTCAGCAGCTGATACAATGACACGCCACGCAGGGCGCAGGATGCAAAAACATTTAGCAGAATGAAGCAGCAATTTATTAATTTGAACTCCCTAAAAGTGAATTAATTAGTATGTTTGATCTACAACAGGCAATAGCTTTAAAATGTTCCCCATATTCATCTCACATGAGTTTGTCATGGCTGTTTTGTGTGCAGCCCCTCCATTCCTAATTCAGGGTTATCTGTGAGCATTCCATCCCGTTATCTCTTAGTTTCATTTAAGGAGAAAGACACTTACCGGATGTTTCCTGTCCGATCACCTGAAGCTAAATGTTGCCCATCGGGACAAACCTTCAGCACACGTATGCCACATTTAGGGTCTCTAGCATCAGACTTCTCAGTCGTGCCCAAAGACCCTTTCAGATACTGCAGATTATTCTCTACGTAAATTACTTTGTGAAGATCCTTCAAATAAAAAAAGAAATAAATCAAAAATACTGGAACCAAATCTCATAATTCTAATTAAGAATAACAGTTCTATATAAATGGCAATATCTACTTACAGGCAGTATTCATTTTGTCGACTAACAATTCTAGTCAGATTTTAGTTGACTAACATTTTTGAGATTTAGTCGATTAAAATATGACAAACTAAAATGGCTTTTTAGTAAAAAGACTATGACTAGAACTAAATTGAAATTTGCTGCTAAAATGAACACGGATTACAGAGTGTATAAAACATCAATCATATCAATGTTGTTAGACATGGTAGGATCCCTCTGACCACAAATTCATTTTCTCAGAGACAGCAATAGAATATTTTACGGGTAGAATTATTGGCTCGATGCACTCTCTCCTTGCCGAGCGATCTTAGCAAACTATTCGACAGATTTGTAAAATATACTAAAATGAATAAAAAAGTGTTCTAATAACCTGGCCTTAATGGCACTCGCATTATCTATAATCCCAGCGAGTCAGACAGGAACAACATTTATTTCTGGTTGTTGGTTTCCAGGTGACTAATGTAAAGCACATTATCAAAACACATCCTTTTACAATCTTTCTGCTCTGGAGAGATCCCTTTAAGATCTCCAAGATGGATGCATCAGCAGCTTACTCCGCTCAGATAATACTTACATTGCTGTAGATATTCCTTCTCGTGTTAAAGAATGAGCTTCTCTCCATGTTCCAGAGACGGATGGTGTTGTCAGAGGAGCAGGTGAAAAATGATCCCTTAAGAAGACACGGTTTCTGTTCTACTTCAGGATAGACCTAAGAAGGCAAAGAAATGTTAAATGGGGGGGGAGGGCAAAGAAATGTTAAATGGGGGGGGAGGGCAAAGAAATGTTAAATGGGGGAACACCACTCTCCTCAAGATTTCAATGTGAGCATTAGAATATGTTTTTGGAAAATCTATAAAGCAAGCCTGTTGTCTTTACAACAATTTATTTCCTTAAGAACAGCCTTAGCTCTTAAATAGTTTCTGCCAGAACAGCCACAAAACCTTTCATGAATTATACTGATCTTTATTATATAGAAAGAATAATAAAAAGTACAAGCTGGAGAATTAAAGAAACAGCCGTTCACCTCCACATTCCAGACGTACGAGCTGTGGTACAGAGCCGAGTACACCTTCCCCACTTTCCGAGTGTCATTGACGTCCCAGACGTACAGACTATGGTCATTGTACAAGCAGCACAGCCATTGGTTAGTTTCATCGTATACCAAGGCGGAGGTGTCTGGATAACTTACATTTGTTTGTTTGGCAAACAACATGCTACAGAAAAAAAGGTGAATTTTAAAAACTAGATTAGACAGATTTTACAATGATTCCTAAACCATGGGTCTCCCCAAATGCCATTCCATTGGATCCTCACTATCTGGCACAAAAAATCACTTTACATATGTAATTACCTTGGCTCAAGCCCCAGAGTCACATCTACACCCAAATAGTGAGGTTTGGGCAAGTCCGTAAGGTACTGCAGATTCTGTGCGTTAAATATCCTAATGACACCATCCTCACAGCCACAGAAAACAAACTTCTCTGTCACAGAAAGGCAGCTGGACACAGTTACCTAGAAGAAGAAAGAAAGATCCAATCATTAATCACAATGGCACACAGAGAACACAATCTGCAGGCTGTTATCAGAGAAGCTTCAGAGTTTCAATGAGTTGAACAGTTTATATTATAACAATGTGCCATTGCTTTCTGGGGCGTAGAGATTGCCCTACAAAAAATAAAAGGCAGTGTTTACAGAGCTGCCTACAGTCGCTAGAGAGACTTCCTGGGTTCGGTCCAGCAAAGATTGCAGGAATGGCGTTCATGCAGACTATGAACGCTCCTCATAGACACGCAATAGGTCAATGCATGTTTATGGGGTGATGCTGGGGTGATGCTGATTAGCAGCGATTTGCGCTCTATGGGAAGCATTGCATTGGCTGACATCATCAGAATTGAAAATTAGCCAACATGATGACAAAAACACTTTAAGTCAGTGATATCATTTTTATTTTGGTGATTCATTTTTAAGGAAAAATCTTTTTTACCTTTAATTTGATGCATCTCTCCAGAATTCTCTTCTCACTGAACTGACAAAGGATTCCAGAGGACGAAATGCAGAAAGTGATTCCAGCATTTTTACCTTTACCGCAAGCGACGCCACTAAATATATTATTGTGCAGATCCCCCAATAATCCTGATCTGCCCACCAGAGGAACCGTCCCATTAATCTGTGAGAAAGAAGACATTTATTTTGGCTTTGTGAAAAAAAAACAACAACAAAAATTCCCTGAATTAAAGTTTAAAATAACTGATAAATTAGAAAAATATAGAAGATGTTAACATCAATAAAAAGTATATATATATTCTAGGAGAAAATATCAGCAACAGCCTATGGTAGGGGTTGTGAAACGGCAATGCCACACGTCGTTTGAGTACAATTCCCACAATCCTCTACCATGGTCACATACAGTCACAACCCAGTGACGTACCTGAAGTTTTTTTGTTGGCTCCAAGTACCAGAATTTAACATGGCGGCTGCCAACTGTAACAAAATAGCTGCTGTCCTCGGAGAACGACACGGCCGTCACTTTACTGGAAACTTTGTTTTTGGCAACAATATTATCAGCCTGTAAAGAAATAGATGCTTCCGTCAAGGAGTCACACTCCAGACACAGCTTGATTTGGAAAGTGATTGCACAACCTGTGTTTGACAGCGATTTAACAAACCCAATCCAAAACCCAAAAACAGACAAAAAGTAAAACGGCCAATGAAGTCCAACAAAGACATAACCACAAACCAGTTTGCCTTTAGAACTCGAGGGTCAGGTGGTCAAAACGTACATAAAAAATAGCCCCCCAAAAAGAAGTTATCAGAATATATACAGGAAGTTAAAACACCTAGTACCAGGGAGAAAAATCATATTATTAGGGGAGTATTGACTAGACAGGCAATGGCTAACATTGACACCCTAAGGTTTCCCTGTATAGACTAGACAGGCAATGGCCAACACTGACACCCTAACGTTTCCCTGTATAGACTAGACAGGCAATGGCCAACATTGACACCCTAAGGTTTCCCCGTATAGACTAGACAGGCAATGGCCAACATTGACACCCTAAGGTTTCCCCGTATAGACTAGGCAGGCAATGGCCAACATTGACACCCTAACGTTTCCCTGTATAGACTAGACAGGCAATGGCCAACACTGACACCCTAACGTTTCCCTGTATAGACTAGACAGGCAATGGCCAACACTGACACCCTAACGTTTCCCTGTATAGACTAGACAGGCAATGGCTAACATTGACACCCTAAGGTTTCCCTGTATAGACTAGACAGGCAATGGCCAACATTGACACCCTAACGTTTCCCTGTATAGACTAGACAGGCAATGGCTAACATTGACACCCTAACGTTTCCCTGTATAGACTAGACAGGCAATGGCCATTGACACCCTAACGTTTCCCTGTATAGACTAGACAGGCAATGGCCAACACTGACACCCTAACGTTTCCCTGTATAGACTAGACAGGCAATGGCCAACACTGACACCCTAACGTTTCCCTGTATAGACTAGACAGGCAATGGCTAACATTGACACCCTAAGGTTTCCCTGTATAGACTAGACAGGCAATGGCTAACATTGACACCCTAAGGTTTCCCTGTATAGACTAGACAGGCAATGGCCGACATTGACACCCTAACGTTTCCCTGTATAGACTAGACAGGCAATGGCCAACATTGACACCCTAACGTTTCCCTGTATAGACTAGACAGGCAATGGCCAACACTGACACCCTAAGGTTTCCCTGTATAGACTAGACAGGCAATGGCCAACACTGACACCCTAACGTTTCCCTGTATAGACTAGACAGGCAATGGCTAACATTGACACCCTAACGTTTCCCTGTATAGACTAGACAGGCAATGGCCGACATTGACACCCTAAGGTTTCCCTGTATAGACTAGACAGGCAATGGCCAACATTGACACCCTAGCGTTTCCCTGTATAGACTAGACAGGCAATGGCCAACACTGACATCCTAAGGTTTCCCTGTATAGACTAGACAGGCAATGGCCAACATTGACACCCTAACGTTTCCCTGTATAGACTACACAGGCAATGGCCAACACTGACACCCTAACGTTTCCCTGTATAGACTAGACAGGCAATGGCCAACATTGACACCCTAACGTTTCCCTGTATAGACTAGGCAGGCAATGGCCAAGACTGACACCCTAACGTTTCCCTGTATAGACTAGACAGGCAATGGCCAACATTGACACCCTAACGTTTCCCTGTATAGACTAGACAGGCAATGGCTAACATTGACACCCTAAGGTTTCCCTGTATAGACTAGACAGGCAATGGCTAACATTGACACCCTAAGGTTTCCCTGTATAGACTAGACAGGCAATGGCTAACATTGACACCCTAAGGTTTCCCTGTATAGACTAGACAGGCAATGGCTAACATTGACACCCTAACGTTTCCCTGTATAGACTAGACAGGCAATGGCTAACATTGACACCCTAACGTTTCCCTGTATAGACTAGACAGGCAATGGCCAACATTGACACCCTAACGTTTCCCTGTATAGACTAGGCAGGCAATGGCCAACACTGACACCCTAACGTTTCCCTGTATAGACTAGACAGGCAATGGCCAACATTGACACCCTAACGTTTCCCTGTATAGACTAGACAGGCAATGGCTAACATTGACACCCTAAGGTTTCCCTGTATAGACTAGACAGGCAATGGCTAACATTGACACCCTAAGGTTTCCCTGTATAGACTAGACAGGCAATGGCTAACATTGACACCCTAACGTTTCCCTGTATAGACTAGACAGGCAATGGCTAACATTGACACCCTAACGTTTCCCTGTATAGACTAGGCAGGCAATGGCCAACATTGACACCCTAACGTTTCCCTGTATAGACTAGACAGGCAATGGCCAACATTGACACCCTAACGTTTCCCTGTATAGACTAGACAGGCAATGGCCATCATTGACACCCTAACGTTTCCCTGTATAGACTACACAGGCAATGGCCAACACTGACACCCTAACGTTTCCCTGTATAGACTAGACAGGCAATGGCCAACATTGACACCCTAAGGTTTCCCTGTATAGACTAGACAGGCAATGGCCAACACTGACACCCTAACGTTTCCCTGTATAGACTAGACAGGCAATGGCCAACACTGACACCCTAACGTTTCCCTGTATAGACTAGACAGGCAATGGCCAACACTGACACCCTAACGTTTCCCTGTATAGACTAGGCAGGCAATGGCCAACATTGACACCCTAACGTTTCCCTGTATAGACTAGGCAGGCAATGGCCAACATTGACACCCTAACGTTTCCCTGTATAGACTAGGCAGGCAATGGCCAACATTGACACCCTAAGGTTTCCCCGTATAGACTAGGCAGGCAATGGCCAACACTGACACCCTAAGGTTTCCCAACAGTGGTCTAGATAATGATTAAAGACAAATTTCATTACTTTGCCCAGTATTCTATCGACAACCCATTCGAGAGATTTCATATAAATGGATCATTTTCAGTATGCGTACAATGAAGATATATTGCAGAATCACTGCACTGGACAAAATGTATACTATGTTCTTACCTTCCAGTCCCACACATTGACGACCATATCGTGTTGATAACCCACAGACACGACATACTTCATATTGGGCGAGAAACACACACATGACACGCCATATTTGTGCCCAAGCATTTCAGAAACCAACACCTTTTCCGCGACATCCCAGATCCGTACTGCTGGTTTGTGGCCACTCTGCAAAACACAATTCCCAAAAGAAATCCGAATTTGTTACAATAATCAGAAAATAGTAAATGGCTGATCACTGATCAGGTTTGGCAAAGGCCTGGTGTAAGGGTAAAACGTGGGGACTTAATAAAGGAACTATACTGAGCATTGTGTGCGGAATCGCTAGTCTGGGCGACTGTTTTTGGAGATTTTAGTCACATGGCTACAAAACACAGAACGAAAAACTTCTAAAAGGATCAACTTACATCTCCTGAGACAATAAACTTCCCATCCGGAGAAAACGACAAAGCACTGAAAGGTTTGCTGTGGGGACAAAGAAGAGGATTCAATACTCTGGACTCCAGGCAACATGACAGAGGGAAAACCTCATCTCAACACCCCATTATAACCTAAAGATTGTAACCTCACAAGCACTTTGTACAAACATGCTGCAAATGGTACAGTTTAAAGGGACACTAAGCACCAAAACCACTCATCTTAGTGTATTGATCCTGGTACATAGATCCTATCCTGCAGTGAAAATGTCACTAAGACAATGAATCAATCACTGAAAGCCCCCATATTGCAGTGCTTCTCATAGAGACCTATTGGATTCAGCACTTCTCTTTGAAACTAATCAGATAAGCAGAGGTTAATGATTGCCACGCATGCACTGAAAGGCCCCAATGATTCTCTAAGAGGAGCAGCTTTTATGGCGAGACTGGAATTGAGCCAGATAAATAAATTATAAAGTTCCTTAACCCCTGGAATAAAAGGGAATCATGACATGTCAGGTGTCCTTAAGGGGTTAAAGCTCACAGATCGTACAGTTTAGACCACAGAGCCAGTTTTCCCCTACCTGAGGGTCACTTTATACATACTAAATGATAATGTCCCTCTAGCCCATATTACATTACTATATATACACTAAAGCTATTATTGACATTATAAGGAGCAATACATCTGTTATATTAACGAGAAATGTCTCACTCACTGAACGATGCCAGGACTGTACAGATCTGCAAAGCCTACAAAAGCATCCTGTTCCATCAGAGTATGATTAAGCCAGGGGCCCCTAGAACCATGAATTATTTGCCTCGGGCCCTATTAATAGCACGTTAAAATAGGCAACGGAACTAACTCCTGAAGGTATCTAGTAAAATTAAAGATTCACAAAGTAAAGGTATTCACAGTAGAATAAGAGTGGAATAAAAGGAATACTAAATCATTTTTAATATACACAATTTGTCACGCACTAGGATCACAAGGGATACATTAATCGGGAAGACAATTTTGAAGGGAAAAAGGGGAGGAAAAAAAAGAGAAAGAGAAGGGGGAAAGGGAATTTTTTTTTTCTCTCTCTCAGTAATAGATGTAGACTCACGGGATAACAAGTTTAATAGCACTAAGATTATAAAATGGCATCGGAATTAATCCCCGATGTTTTCTAGTACAACCAAAGGTTTACAGGGTAAGGGTACTCACGGCAGAATAAGAGGAATAAAAATGAACAGTAAACCAATTGATACTATTTGCAATCTGTTCGGTATTAGGATCACAAGGAATATAATAATCTTTAAGAGATTTTTTTATTATAATTTTTATTTTATTTTTATTAAAATTATACAAAGTTGGCCAATGTGGCAAACCCTGCCACTGGAACTGATCATTCTGTGTGAATGAGGGACTTTCACCAAGGGAATAACTAACCGAATGGACTTTCCTGTTATATTGCTGTTTTTAGGCGAATGGCCGAAACTACCGAACGGGAGACCACCCCGGGGTGGTCGTGTGTTTCCAATTAGCTGAACGATACAATGTTGCGAGGGAATTAAGTGCCTGTATGTGCGGCCACCATTTCGCATACCGAACACGTGGCGGCGGCCATCTTCCGCACGAACAGCGGTACTTGGTTGTCGAACGCCTGGAACTCAAACCGGGCATTTGACTAACCAAGTACCGCTGAGACATCTAGCATGCTCCGACAGCACGAATCAAACACACGAACGCCCCGGCGTTCGGTAGATTCCCCTAAACGAGGGGATTCATGCGAAGGCTTGCAATCGCATGGATCGCTATGTTATTCGGTATTTTTAATTCACTGAAATAGACCGACCGCAGGGCCAAAATTCATGGAACTGTTTTCGGCTACTGAGTCCCTGCGGTCGGTCAAAACTTTAACTGTCTGTAACTCCCGAACCCCTGGTCCGATCTGGGTGAATTTCGAGTATGTTGCTCACCCAGATCAGATCTACCAGGGGACCCCTTATTTGTCCCTGTACCCCCTGTATTTAGGGGACATCCAGAAAGTGGGGCAAACTCTGTCCCCACTAATCTGTTTACGTGCTAATCTAAGTGGAGGAGAGGGAGGGGAGGTGACCGGGTTATAATTGGCTACTGTACTAATTCTGAAAGTTACCTCCCTTGCATGGGAGAAATGCATAAAAGCAGACCTGTGAATAAAGCTGACAGTTGACTCCCAGACTGTGTCATCAAGTCCTTGGGGAGGTGGATTATGCTGCGTTCCTGTGATTTTGTATGCTGAATCTTTGTTCCCAGCGGAGAGCCATTGGATTAACCCCTGCTCCTCCGCTACAGCCAATATAGGTTAATAGTAACATGGGCACTGAAACAATCACGATAAAGCGGCTTAATACTGTCAATGAGTGAATTTATTAGCAGGATTCACATCCAGATTATAACGGACTAATAGGTTTAAACGTTTGAAGAGGATCTATGAACATTTTTGAACTTTTTTTTTTCTTTTCCTCCTCTTCTCTCCTTTCTCTACTGAGGAGGGTGGAATATTGGATACACTACTGCTGACAGTCCTTGAAGGTGGACGGTCTGATTAGATCGGGGGGTGGTGGAAGGGGGGAATGAGGCAGCATAACTAACAAATCATTTTTCCGGGAGTGTTTGTCTCTTTTTTTTTCCTTTTACTTCCTTTTCTATATATATATTCAAACATCTAATTTAATGTTTTGGGGAAAATTGGTAGCAAGGCGTTTCTCCTCCTAAAGGGCATATTTGACCTGGCCATGTGTCCAGTTCGAGACACATTGACCGATATGGTGATTTGGTTCAATTCACCCATCGAGAGAATGGCTCTCCCCTTTGGGTATTTCATGGTAGAGGAGAGGTCATTCTTTCCAACCTGGTATATAACCAGAAAGGAAGGGTATGACTGTTTTGTACATGCCGGTTGGTATACTGGGGTGGTCCTGTGGGGATCATGGTTAAAATGATATCAGTAAACTAAACTCTCAATATAAAAAAGCGTTACTATAGGATTTTCTTATTAAACAAAAGGTGGAGGTAGGTTTCCTACAAGAGACCCATTGGAGGTTGGTTGATAATGTATAGTGGGGGGAAATAGATTTCCAATTTTACTCCAGGCTTCCCTCAAAGAGAAGAAAAAAAGAGAGGTGGCTATCGTAGTGGCCAACACAGTGAAATTTGAATTATTATACCGATATGCAGATAGAGAATGAAGATTTTTAATTGTTATTTGTAAACTAAATGAGGTCAAATATACTTTAGTTAATATATATTTGCCAAATACTCGCCAGGTGGTGTCACTGAGAGGGATTCTGGAACTTTCGGAATTGGTTAAAACTGGAATGTATCTGATTGTAGGTGATTATAATTGTGTGTTGGATCTAGTTTTGGATAAGAAACTTAGTCATAATTCGAAGGTGAATAGCTCAGTAGTTAAAATAGCTAAAACGCTTAGTAAAATAATAAAGGAGTTTGATCTTTTTGATCTGTGGAAATTTTCCTATCCAGAGAGACTGGACTATACTTTTTTTCAAGACTACATTATTCATACTCGCGTATTGACATGGTCTGGGGAAATGTAATGGCTGTGGAAAACTTAGAGAAGATCAATATTAGGGACAATACATGGTCGGACAACAGTATTAATATATGGATCATGAAAGATCAATGAAACATCAAAAATAACACGACATGGAGACTAAATGATTATTTACTCTATAATGAAAAAACTTTAGAGACTAATAGACTCCAGATAGAACAATACTTCGCTTTAAATGTACCCAACAAAACTTCTCATCCAATATTATAAAACCTATGGAGATTTACTCATAAACCACTTAGCAGATTTATTTAATAATATCGTAGAAAGGGGTCATTTCCCAAAGCAGATGTTAAGGGCGAATATACTACCAATTTTGAAGCAGAATAAAGCTCCCGGGGAGGTGGAAAGCTATTGGCCAATCTCCCTTATAAACACCGATGTTAAGATTTTTTTCAGCAATAATAGCCAATAGGATGAAATCGACTCTAGCTAATAGAATCGATTCTGACCAAATAGGGTTCGTCCCGGATAAAATACCAGATGTATTGTGGATATCATGGATCTGGCAAATAGAACAAAAATCCATATGCCAATAGTTACAGTAGACGCAGAAAAAGCTTTTGATAGGGTGGATTAGGAACTTGTGAGCCATATTAACCATACCGATGTGAAGAATAAAGGGGGTGCAAATTGGTAACCTGCTTCGGGCCCCTTCTCTGCATTCTGTGCTGGCATAGGATCTAGAACGATCCAACTGTGACAGAGCTTAACATCATGTCTGAATTATTTACTATTTGAATACAACTTAAAACTTGTCTTTAATATAACGTAAACACTCTGCTGAAATCATGTGGCAAATTTGTCAGTTAAGAAAGCAGTTCACCCAATGCAGGCAGAGACTGAAGTTTGGGCTTATCTAACTTGGCCTCCAGCTAGATAAACCTAATGTAACGATAAACCTTTAAAGGGACAGTCCAACACTATAACTACTGCTGGCCCGTCCACAGGCTATTCAGCCTGCATTCACAAGACACTGGGTGCAGGGTGTGATATAAAATCCACTGGCCCTTTAATAGTTGCTTTATAATAAATATTAAAAACCTTTAGATGGGAAGATCCTGTGATGATGGAAGCATGTATAAATATTTATTAGCAGCGAGACAAGCTGTATCCATAGATTGATCCATGCAATGTCTGAGGGCACCCAAAACATTTAGTGCATTGCCTTACGCCTGATAACTCTGTGGGAATAGTGCGGAGACCAGGAATCAGACATCGGGTAAATATAACAGCTGAGCGCAGGGGTTATAACAGCTCTCCCACCCCCCCAGTCTCTCTCAGACCGTATGGGAGCAGTATAACAAGGGTTATAACAGCCCTCCCATCCCCCAGTCTCTCTCAGACCAAGGGTTATAACAGCCCTCCCATCCCCCAGTCTCTCTCAGACCGTATTGGGGGAAGTATAACAAGGGTTAGAACAGCCCTCCTACCCCCCAGTCTCTCTCAGACCGTATGGGAGCAGTATAACAAATGGATTATGCACAATGTACTAGTCTATGTGATTCTACCTAGACAGCAGCGATACTCGGAATGCTAGGTGGGGGAAGACGATTAAAGACCATTACTGTTATAACAACTGAGCGCCTTTAAAATATACATTATCTGCAGATGAGGAAAGAGTTATTTAAGTGTGAAAACATACCACATTCTGTTTCATATAAATACATAAGAGGACAGTTCATGATAGTCTATCGACTGAAGATGTAAATCACCTGCAGGTATTGAAGATGTGGGTTTGCTTGTTCTTTCTTGGACACAACAGCACAATGACACAACTAGAAAAAACAGAAAACAGAGTTAGAAAAATACCCGCATCCTGTGTGTGAGGTCGTGGGGGAGAGCAAGATACCAGCAGTGGCCACACTGCACCTTACTGGTAGCGAGAGATAACGAGACAGACAGAGAACGCGGTGTGAGAGTATTATACAGAACATACACAGACAGATACTGGGTATTCATAAAGTGACGACACAGAACATACACATACAGATACTGGGTATTCATAAAGTGACGATACAGAACATACACAGACAGATACTGGGTATTCATAAAGTGACGACACAGAACATACACAGACAGATACTGGGTATTCATACGGTGACGACACAGAACATACACAGACAGATACTGGGTATTCATACAGTGACGACACAGAACATACACAGACAGATACTGGGTATTCATAAAGTGACGACACAGAACATACACATACAGATACTGGGTATTCATAAAGTGACGACACAGAACATACACAGACAGATACTGGGTATTCATAAAGTGACGACACAGAACATACACAGACAGATACTGGGTATTCATACGGTGACGACACAGAACATACACATACAGATACTGGGTATTCATAAAGTGACGACACAGAACATACACAGACAGATACTGGGTATTCATAAAGTGACGACACAGAACATACACAGACAGATACTGGGTATTCATACGGTGACGACACAGAACATACACAGACAGATACTGGGTATTCATACAGTGACGACACAGAACATACACAGACAGATACTGGGTATTCATAAAGTGACGACACAGAACATACACATACAGATACTGGGTATTCATAAAGTGACGACACAGAACATACACAGACAGATACTGGCTATTCATAAAGTGACGACACAGAACATACACAGACAGATACTGGGTATTCATAAAGTGACGACACAGAACATACACAGACAGATACTGGGTATTCATAAAGTGACGACACAGAACATACACAGACAGATACTGGGTATTCATACGGTGACGACACAGAACATACACAGACAGATACTGGGTATTCATACAGTGACGACACAGAACATACACAGACAGATACTGGGTATTCATACAGTGACGATATAGAGCATACAGACAGATACTGGATATTCATACAGTGACGATACAGAGCATACAGACAGATACTGGGTATTCATACAGTGACGATACAGAGCATACAGACACTGGGTATTAATACAGTGACGATACAGAACATACTGACTGATACTGGGTATTAATACAATGACGACACAGAACATACAGATACTGGGTATTAATACAATGACAACACAGAACATACAGATACTGGGTATTAATACAGTGACGACACAGAACATACAGATACTGGGTATTAATACAGTGACGACACATAACATACAGATACTGGGTATTAATACAGTGACGACACAGAACATACAGACAGATACTGGGTATTCATACAGTGACGACACAGAACATACAGACAGATACTGGGTATTCATACAGTGACGACACAGAACATACAGACAGATACTGGGTATTCATACAGTGACGACACAGAACATACAGACAGATACTGGGTATTCATACAGTGACGACACAGAACATACAGACAGATACTGGGTATTCATACAGTGACGATACAGAGCATACAGACAGATACTGGGTATTCATACAGTGACGATACAGAGCATACAGACAGATACTGGATATTCATACAGTGACGACACAGAGCATACAGACAGATACTGGGTATTCATACAGTGACGACATAGAGCATACAGACAGATACTGGGTATTCATACAGTGACGATACAGAGCATACAGACAGATACTGGGTATTAATACAGTGACAACACAGAACATACAGATACTGGGTATTAATACAGTGACGACACAGAACAGACATATACTGGGTATTCATACAGACAGATACTGGGTATTCATACAGTGACGAC
The DNA here is from genome assembly GCA_933207985.1 of Pelobates cultripes. NCBI lineage: Eukaryota > Metazoa > Chordata > Amphibia > Anura > Pelobatidae > Pelobates > Pelobates cultripes. The sequence continues at coordinate 3,434,709 of OW240920.1, read as the reverse complement.
ACAGAACATACAGACAGATACTGGGTATTCATACAGTGACGACACAGAACATACAGACAGATACTGGGTATTCATACAGTGACGACACAGAGCATACAGACAGATACTGGGTATTCACGACACAGAACATACACAGACAGATACTGGGTATTCATACAGTGACGACACAGAACATACACAGACAGATACTGGGTATTCATACAGTGACGATATAGAGCATACAGACAGATACTGGATATTCATACAGTGACGATACAGAGCATACAGACAGATACTGGGTATTCATACAGTGACGATACAGAGCATACAGACACTGGGTATTAATACAGTGACGATACAGAACATACTGACTGATACTGGGTATTAATACAATGACGACACAGAACATACAGATACTGGGTATTAATACAATGACAACACAGAACATACAGATACTGGGTATTAATACAGTGACGACACAGAACACACCGACCGATACTGGCACACTACAACGACGACACAGAACATGCCAGACACTGCATTAACAACGACAACACAGAACACACAGATACCCATTAATACAGGACGACACAGAACATACAGATACCTGGCATTAATACGCGATCCACACAGAACATACAGACAGATACCGGCATTAATACAGGACGAACACAGACCATACAGACACTGGGTATTAATACAGTGACGATACAGAACATACTGACTGATACTGGGTATTAATACAATGACGACACAGAACATACAGATACTGGGTATTAATACAATGACAACACAGAACATACAGATACTGGGTATTAATACAATGACAACACAGAACATACAGATACTGGGTATTAATACAGTGACGACACAGAACATACAGATACTGGGTATTAATACAGTGACGACACAGAACACACAGATACTGGGTATTAATACAGTGACGACACAGAACATACAGACAGATACTGGGTATTAATACAGTGACGACACAGAACATACAGACAGATACTGGGTATTAATACAGTGACGACACAGAACATACAGATACTCGGTATTCATACGGTGACGATACAGAACATACAGAGTGATACTGGGTATTCATACAATGACGACACAGAACATACAGATACTCGGTATTCATACGGTGACGATACAGAACATACAGATACTGGGTATTAGTACAGTGATAACACAGAACATACAGACAGATACTGGGTATTAATACAGTGACGACACAGAACATACAGATACTCGGTATTCATACGGTGACGATACAGAACATACAGAGTGATACTGGGTATTCATACAATGACGACACAGAACATACAGATACTCGGTATTCATACGGTGACGATACAGAACATACAGATACTGGGTATTAGTACAGTGACGATACAGAACATACAGACAGATACTGGGTATTAATACAGTGACAGCCATAATGACAAACCATGCCAATGAAAAATACTGATATGACATTTTCTTGAAACAGACTTTGGGGACTGCATGGGGAAACAATTTGGTTTGTCCCAAAAACATGTTTATTTCATATTAACCAAATTTCGCTAATACAGCATTTAGAGTTTTCTCCATCTGATCATTTGAGGAACAATTCTGCCAAACAGAAAATGTATTGCTCAAATTTCAGATGAATGGTGATTCGCTTGAATCCGAAAGCACAACTCTGAGTGAAACTACCCAGTTATTTGACCAAAAGTCAAGTTTGTGAAGAGCCCCAATGCATGGAGTGAGATTTTATTACCCTGCAGGATACGCAATCAGCCCTGAGTGGGGGTCGCAGGTTATGCTGCTGCTGCTTGAGACAGTTATCCCCAAAACCTTCTCCAGTTCCACCTGTTAAAAAGCATACATTCAGTTACACAAATTTCATTCCTAACGCACCAGCCAATAGGATGGCCACATTCGTGTTTTTAGTATTAGTAGTGTAATGATATAATATACAGTTTGTAATAATATATTATATAGTAGGCGTAAAGATATAATATACAGTGTGTAATAATATATTATATAGTAGGTGTAATGATAGAATATACAGTGTGTAATAATATATATTATATAGTAGGTGTAGTGATATAATATATTATACATTAGGTGGAATGATATAATATATTATATAGGTGTAATAATATAGTATATTATATGGTAGATGTAATGATAGAATATACAGTGTGTAATATAATATATAGTAGGTATAATGATAGAATATACAGTGTGTAATAAAATATATATTTTATAGTAGGTGTAATAATATAATATATAGTATAGTAGGTGTAATGATATAATATACAGTGTGTAATAATATAATGGGTGTTATAATATTATATAGGCTTATTGTGACCTGTTTGTCATAATATACAGTGTGTAATGATGTAATATACTTGGTGTTATAATATTATATAGTGTCATATATTTTATTATTATTAATATTGTGACATAGCTGTGATAATATACAGTGTGTAATATTTCTATATATAATATACTGGGTGTTATAATATTATTATATAGGATTATTGTGACCTGGCTGTGATATAATATATAGTGTGTAATAATATAATATACTGGGTGTTATAATATAGGAGTATTGTGACCTAGCTGTGATATTATATACAGTGTGTAATATTAGAATATATTATATAGTAGATGTAGTGATATAATATAGTGTGTAATAACAGAATATATTATATAGTAGGTGTAATGATATATACATTGTGTAATAATATATTATATAGTAGGTGTAATAATATACAGTGTGTAATAATATATTATATAGTAGGTGTAATGATAATATATTATATAGTAGGTGTAATAATTTAATATAATAATATAATAAATATTATTATTAATACTGTGACCTGGCTGTGATATAACATACAGTGTGTAATATTATAATATACAGTGTTATAATATTTTATAGTAGGTGTAATTATATAATTTACAGTGTGTAATAAAATAATGGGTGTTTTTATTATTATTATTATTATTATTATTATAATAATATAGGATTATTGTGACCTGGCTGTGATATAATATACAATGTGTAATAATAAAATATACTTAGTGTTAAACTATACAGTGTGTGATAATATATAATATACAGTGTGTAATAATATAATATACTGGGTGTTATAATATAATAAATTAAATACAGTGTGTAATATACAGTGTGTGATAATATATTTAATAAACTGGGTGTAATAATATAATAATATGTAATATACAGTGTGTAATAAAATAATATACTGGGTGTTATAATAAACTATATACAGTGTGTAATAATATAATATACAGTGTGTAATACTATAATATACAGTGTGTAATAATGATATATATTGGGTGTTACACTATAATAATATAATATACTGGGTGTTATAATAAATAATATACAGTGTGTAATAATATACAGTGTGTATTAATATACTGGGTGTTATAATATAATATAATATACAGTGTGTAATAACATAATATTATAATTTCTGTGACCTGGCTGTGATATAATACATAATACAGTATATTAGGTGTGATATTATTATAATTTCTGTGACCTGCCTGTGATATAATAATTAATAATAATAATAATAACACCCAGTAATAATAATAATAATAAACTGGGTGTTATTATATTATTATTATTATTATTTTTATTATTACTACTACTATTTCTGTGACCCGGCTGTGATATAAGAATATACTGGGTTTTATATTATATTATTATTATAATTTCTGTGACCTGGCTGTGAAATAATAATATACTGGGTGTTATTATATTATATTATAAATATTTCTGTGACCTGGCTGTGATATATTATTATTATTATTATTATTATTATATTATTGTTATTATTATTTAGTTATTATATTATAATTGTTATTATATTATTACTATTATTATATTATTATTATTATTTAGTTATTATTATATTATTTTATTATTAATTAGTTATTATTATATTGTTATTGTTAGTATTATATTATTAGTTATATTATCATTGTTATTATATTATTATAATTATTGTTATTATTGTTATTAGTTATTTTATTATTAGTTATTGTTATTATATTACTATTATTATATTATTATTATTTAGTTATTATATTATTTTATTATTAATTAGTTATTGTTATTATATTGTTATTATTAGTATTATTATATTATTAGTTATTAGTTATATTATTATCATTGTTATTATATTATAATTAATTATTATTAGTTATTATTGTTATTAGTTATTTTATTATTAGTTATTGGTATTATATTGTTATTATTATATTATTATATTATTATTAATTAGTTATTGTTATTATATTGTTTATTATTATACATTAATTAGTTATTGTTATTATATTATTAGTTATTATATTATTATTAGTTATGGTTATATTGTTATTATTAATTAGTTACTGTTATTATATTGTTATTATTATATTATTGATATATTATTATTATTATTATTATATTATTGATATTATATTATAATTATTAGTTATTGTAATTATATTATTATTATATTATTGATATATTATTATTATTATTATATTGTTATTATTAATTAGTTATTGTCATTTTATTATTATTGTTATTATATTGTTATTATTAGTTATCATTAATTATTATTAGTTATTATATTATTATTATTATATTGTTATTTTATTATTAGTTATTGTTATTATATTGTTATTATTATATTATTATATTGTTATTATTAATTAGTTATTATATTATTATTATAATGATAGTTACTGTGAGGTGGTTGTGATATATTATTATTATTATTATTATTATTATATTGTTATTATTGTTATTATTATTAGTTATTGTTATTATATTATTATTATAATGATAGTTACTGTGAGGTGGTTGTGATATATTATTATTATTATTATTATTATTATTATATTGTTATTATTGTTATTATTATTAGTTATTGTTATTATATTATTATTATATTATTATTAATTAGTTATTATATATTATTATTATATTATTATTAATTAGTTATTATATATTATTATTATATTATTATTATATTGTTATTATATATTATTATTATATTATTATTATATTGTTATTATATATTATTATTATATTGTTATTATATATTATTATTATATTATTATTATATTGTTATTATATATTATTATTATATTATTATTATTAGTTATTATTATGATAGTTACTGTGAGGTGGTTGTGGTTGTGGTTCCCTCTGGCTGGCGGTGCCTGCGGTCCCCGGGACGATCTCCTGCGGCCGGGCGGGGAGTTGGGGTGGGGGTGGGGGGCTCCCCGGCTCGGACCGACCATCTCCGCCATGTCTCACTTCAAACCGCGCGCCTACACCGGCTCCAACGGCCGCCGCTCTGATTGGTCAGCGGGGAGGAGAGGGCGGGGCTTCAAAGCAGCGACAGCGCAAAACGCGGTGATTGGACAGCAGGGTAAAGGGGCGGGGCTTCAAAGCAGTGACAAAGGATTGCGCAATGAATGGACAGCGGGGAGGAGAGGGCGGGGCTTCAAAGCAGTGTGACAAAGGACTGCGCAATGATTGGACAGCGGGGAGAAGAGGGCGGGGCTTCAAAGCAGTGTGACAAAGGACTGCGCAATGATTGGACAGCGGGGAGGAGGGGGCGGGGGCTGAAATGCAACTCTAGGGTTTTTAATGGCATCTCCGGCGGGGGGGGTGCTCTAACTAGAGGGCGTGGCTTCTCCCCAAGGAGAGAGGTGGATCATGGGAGGCGCTGTGCGGGATCTGTCACCATGGTAACGCTGAAACGTTGTG
>OW240920.1:3351177-3428836 GCA_933207985.1 Pelobates cultripes | reverse complement strand
TATATTCACAATCTCACACACATTGATACACTGCTCTATATTCACAATCTCACACACATTGACACACTGCTCTATATTCACAATCTCACACACATTGTGTGTGTGTGTGTGTGTGTGTGTCAGTGAGCTGTCTGTAGTGCACTGTGTGATCTTGCATAATTGGGTATATTAGTGAGCTGTCTGTAGTGCACTGTGTGATCTTGCATAATTGGGTATATTAGTGAACTGTCTGTAGTGCACTGTGTGATCTTGCATAATTGGGTATATTAGTGAGCTGTCTGTAGTGCACTGTGTGATCTTGCATAATTGGGTATATTAGTGAGCTAGTGTGTAGTGAGCTGTTTTTAGTGAGCTTGTATGTATCCAAAAGCTTTCTGCAGTGAACTGTATGTCCTGATTTTTCTGTAGTGAGCTTGTGTGTCTGTGGCTGAGCTTGAGAATATGTCAGTGAGCTTGTGTGTAGTGACATTGTGTATATATCAGTGAGCTGTCTGTGGTGAGCTTGGGATCTTGTGTGTGTGTGTGTCAGTGAGCTTTCTGTCGTGCTCTGTTTGTAGTGAGCGTGTGTGTGCGTCAGTGAGATGTCTATAGTGAGCTCTGTAAGTTTGTATGTAGTTAACTGCTTGTGCATTTACACCATACTGGAAGTATTTATATACAAAACAGCACATGGACTGACGCGGACAAAGTGCAACAGTGTTTACAATGATTTTAACACTAAGATACAAACATGCCTTCATACACATACCCTCACACCATATACAAATAAAAAAATGCACACTTATTTGAAACATAAGTGGCCCTATAGGGGTTTTGCCCAGGGGCCCAGAAGGCTGTCAGTCCGCCACTGGCTGAACATACCCCATTTGCCATACCTTGGGTTGTCTTCTTTTGCAAATGGTATGCCATCATGGGGGTAATTCTAATTCCTGGGCTACCATAGGGTCTCAAAGGCAACGTAACCAACCTGGCCAAATTCTAATGTGAAAAGCTGAAACACAAGCCTTATATTTGACTCTGTAACTTTCAAAATAGTAAAGCGTATCACAACAATTATATCATCAGTGAAAGTGCCGTTTGTGTGTGAAAAATGCAAAAATAGTCACTTTCACTGACAATATCGTCGCTGTGATACATTTTACTGTTTTGAATCACTAATATTTGTGTTCAGCGAAGTCTCCTGAGTAAAACAGTATCCCCCATGTACAGGTTTTATGGTGTCGATAAAGGGTTAAATATAGTGCTAGCAAATTAAATTCCACTGACTTTCTGCCTGGGTTGTCAGGCAATTCCCTCGTATAGTAATTAATAAAATGACTTAATTATGTAAAAATATTATATAAATATATGTGTAGATTTTAAGTATATATGTTGTAGCGGAGTAGTAGTATTATCCACGGTATCTCCGCTGGTAGACAGAATCAAGCAGGCAAAAAGCAGGTAAAATCCAGGTAGCGTAGTTACAATCCCTTCCTCCCAAGAACTAGACGACACATAGCTTGGAGGTCAACTGAACTTTATTTTCAGGTCACGGTATTTATGTGATTCCCCATGCAAGGGGTTTCCTTACTGACATTCCAGGGGTGGTACAGTAGGGGACTACATGGGGAACTGAACAATACATGCATTTTTCCCACCATGCACTGCTGCACGAGAAGGATACTCCCACGAGAATATACAGTTAAGTGGTTTATCCCTCCGTGTAGCAGAACTTACATTTCAAATTAAAATACATATCTCCCATAATATTCCCTTGATTTACACGAATGGACGTTCGGTAGATAGCTGGGGTCTGAGCGCATAGTTCGTGAAAATACCGCTCAGATCCCAGCCTAACTAACCGAACGCCGCACGAAACACACATGAAATTCAAGTTCTGCTCAAAATACCGATTGACATCAGGGGAACAACCTCCCGAATGGCCGGGGCTCCCGAACGGCCTGGAAGTCCAGCGGGGTTTGCGCCGTCGAGGAGCCGATTTTGGTTCCAGGCGCTCAAAGACAAAACCCCGCTGGGCTAACAAAGGAACCAAGATGGCCGACCGCCGTGTGGTCGGTAGTCAAACGACGGCCACCTAGAAACACACTTAATTACCGATTGCAACAATGTTGCAATCGGTTAATGGGTGCCACACGACCTCCTGTGTGTGGTCGTGCATTCGGTAAGTTATTTGTTTCACGAACAGTGTTTAAACTCACTGTTCGTGAAACTACAGTATGAATGCTGGGGTTTTCATACTGCCAGCATACGAATGCCCTCATTCGCCTGAAATGGAAATACAATCCTACCCTTGTCTCTACAGCTCTAGCAAGAATACAAACATACTTATACATTTATAGTCTCCAGTGGCTAGTTTTGCCACATATGTATATATATATATGTATACTTATAAATGTATATATATATTTTAATTATTTTTATTGCTATATATGGAAATATAGATATAGATACATACCTGTACCTGTAGCTGGTCAATTAGCAGGCAGGTTTTTAAAAGAAGGGATCAGCCTGCTGCAGAGTGAGGTAGAAAGAGCCAGAGGAATGGTGTGTGTTGCAGCTATATCTTGTTATTGTAAATTGGTAAGTGGGAAAGCCACCCAATTCCAGAAAGTGATTACTGTGTTTAGTAAGTGCTCAAACAAGAGCAAGGAGTTTTGTTTTGTTTATTTTATTTTTACGCACCTGTAGATTTTGCACCAAATAAAATCAGAAAAACTGAGCTGGATGTGTCCTGGACTTTGATTACCCTAGAAGGCTGCGGTTACTGTAAGATCTGTGACAAAATCCTACCGGTAACAGAGGTGGTTTGTTACAATATACACACACACGTATTATATATATATATAATATAAATTGGAAAAAAAAACATTTAGAAAAAAACAAATAAAAACGCTAACTTTGGCCTGCATTTTTGACTAAGTGGCAACTAGAAAAGACTGGAAATACCCCATTTGGAATACCCTGGGTTATCTACATTTGAAAATGGTATGCTGGGGTTAATTCACATTCCTGGGCTACCATATGGTCTCAAAAGGCATCACAGACCCAGCGAACCAATCTGGCAAACTGAATTGGGCAAGCCCTATATTTGACCCTGTAACTTTCCAAACCATCATAAAATCTGTACATGGGTGGTATTGTTATACTCGGGAGACTTCGCTGAACACAAATATTAGTGTTTACAACAGTAAAACCGACGATAAAATCACCAGTAAAAGTGCAGTTTTTGGGGGTAAAAAAAAATGCAAAAAACAAATAAAAACGCTAACTTTGGCCAGTATTTGTGACTAAGTGGCTACTATAAAAGACTGGAAATACCCCATTTTGAATACCGTGGGTTGTCTACTTTATACAAATGGTATGACATTATGGGGTTAATTTTCATTCCTGGGCTGCTATACGGTCTCAAAAGGCAACATAGGCCCAGCAAATCAATCTGGCAAATTCCAATGTGCGAACATGGAAATGGGGAAAGCCCTACATTTGACCCCTGTAAGTTTGCAAAAACCCATAAAACCTGTACATTGGGGGCACTGTCGTACTTAGGAGAAGTTGCTGAACACATATTGGGGTGTTCTTTGTCAGTAACACATAACAGGAGTTCAGAATCCATGCCTAAATTACAACGTGAGAGAAAAATAACACACAAAAATGACTACCCAAAAGTTTGAGAAAGACTGGTGGTAGAATTAGTGCATGGAAAGTGCTAAAATACCACCATTTGAAATACCCTACGGTGTCTACTTTTCAAAAATATATGGTTTGATGGGGTAAATTACATTGGCCGGCTTCAAAAACGTCCCAAATTGGACATGGATGCATGATGGCCAGCTGTGAAAATTCCAGTTGGAAAACTGGAATGCGCACCCTCCAAATAAGGTATTTTAGCCCCCAGAGAACCCAGCACACCTATACATTGGGGGTATTGCTGTACTCAGGAGATGTTGCTGTACACATATTATGGGGTGTTCTTTGGCAGTAACCTTTAAGGTTCTCAATATATGTATTCTTAAATTGCTATGTGTCTCTAAAAAATCACCAATTATTATTTTTTTTTAAATTTGGCATTGATGGGTGGTAAAATGGTTGCATGAAAAGAGTCAAAATACCCCAAGTTTAATACCTTAGGTTGTCTTCTTTTAAAAAATATATACATGTGAAGGGTTATTCAGGGATTCCTGACAGAAATCAGCGTTACAATGTAACTTGAGTTAATTTTTAAACAAAATGGTGTGGAAATAGCAAAGTGCTACTTGTACTTATAGCGCTATAACTTTCCCAAAAAAATCTAAGAACATGTTAACATTGGGCATTTCTACACTCAGGACAAAATTTAGAAACTATTTAGCATGGGTGTTTTTTGGTGGTTGTAGATGCGGAACAGATTTTGGGGGTCAAAGCTCAAAAAAGTGGGGTTGTTTTGCATTTTTACATCATATTTTATATTTTCCTTATAGTAAATTATATGATATGTTGAAAATAATGGTATCTTTAGAAAGACCATCTAATGGCGAGAAAAACGATATATAATATGTATATAATACATAATATAATATAATAATAGCGGCTGTCAATAGTGTCCCTTTAACTTTTAAAAACTTTTTTACAGGAATGAGGGGGACAGCCTGAGAGTTCAGGCAGACCCTCTGCAGGCACTGCATAAGCCGGCTGTTCTGGCCATGTGATCACGAGGACCCTGTGATCACATGGTCCTGCAGGGCTGGATCAGGCAGAGGGGGTCTGCCTGAGCTCCCAGGCAGACCCCAGGATCGCGACCGCCGGTGTGGGATCGGAGGGGACACGGTAAGTGCTTTGAATGACGGGGCCGTTTTATGCCGCCCTCCGGCGTTTAGATCAGGCCGAAAAAGGACGGCATAGAATGCCCACTCTTCTTAAGGGGTTAATAACAATGTATCTAATTACTGACTGATCAATAAACTTAGTGATTGTCATTAATAATAATGTATCTAATTACTAAATAATCAATAAACACAGTGATTATCATTAATAACAATGTATTTAATTACTGACTGATTAATAAATTCAGTGATTGTCATTTATACCCCTAGTTGCGGTAAAAGTGTACTTTAGCGTATTTATTATTTTTCAATTTCACTTAGATCAAATAGTGTATTGTATTATTAACAGTCATTATTAAAATACACTTTTACCTTAACTTGTTTCATTTTACGCTGCTCCTACCCCCCAAGGATTAACTAGATACGCATCACAACTTTAAAGAACCACTATAGTGCCAGGAAAACATACTCGCTGGCATCTTCTCACTGTGAAAATCACAGTGAGAAGCGCGGAATCGCCTCTAGCGGCTGTCAATGAGACAGCCGCTAGAGGCTGGATTAACCCTAACATAAACATAGCAGTTTCTCTGAAACTGGTCTGGGTGCCTATAGTGGTCCTTTAAACCCACTGACTTCACGTTATGAGTGTAAAAGTAAACAGGCGTCCAGATGTTTAAATCCCCAACAGGAAGAGGGATGAGGAAGAGTACATATATTCCATGGAGGCTAGCATTATGGCACTATATGTGTTTCATGGAATAACTGCATTATCTATGGGCCCATCCTGTAGCATGTCTGACTGAGTGTCACCAAGTCTAAGGCCATAGATGTGTGGCTCAGCATTATGGGACTGGCAGTTTACAATAAAGGACAAGCCAGAGATGGTCTCACTATCTCCCCAATGTGAGCTGCACTGGGCACTGACATTGTTTTATGTAATCTTGGATACGGCCAGTTACTGGGAATAAATCATGCCCCTGTATTGACTGTAGGTATTCAGTGTGAGAGTACTTACCCATGCTCCAGGGATAACTATACCCAGCACACAGCGAGTGCCCCCTGCCCTGCACAGCAGATTACAATTTGCCACAGTCCCTGGTGTTAGAGAGCAGACGCCACATCATGTCATATGCCATATTATATTATAGATCTTTATATATCAGATTTTATTCAATAAAATTTTATATATAATTTCATATTATAGCATAGCATATCATATTATATATCATTTTATATTTATTTCTAAAATATTTTACCAGGATGGATACATTGAGATTTCTTTCATTTTCAAGTATGTCCTGAGTCCACAAAACATTGCATTGTTACAATAGGATACAATATTACAAAAATACAATATACAAAATATATATATATATACACACATATATAAATTGAATATATAACAGGTAATAAATATATTCACCCATGACGGTATATTGCCATAGATCTCTTTTTGATTTTAGATTGAATGAAGATTTGACTGTGCCCCTGAGGTTATTCCATAATTGCGGTGCTCTGTAGGAAAACAAGGATCGAGCCACTTTATTTTTATGTTGCCTGTGACAAGAGCAATCTCGCCACATTGCATTGGAGAAGCCTGGTTGCTCGTCTGCTGCCTTTGGACTATGGCCCCCATGTTAAAATACATCTTTTTCACTGCAGAAAAGACTTATTCGTGCTTTTCTGCCCGGTGTTCGGTAGATTCTCGGATTTACTGAATGAACTCATATAACCCAGTTAGGTATGCCATGGAGCCTATTCATGTAATAAAAGACTTTGGCTCCATGAACTGTATGTGTGTGCTCTGAGCGCCATTCAGTACTAATGTGTGCTCAGACCTAAGCTATCTGGGCATATGTTGCATGTCTGTATTTTATGTCATAAATGTAACCTTGTGTATTTTATTGTATTTTACTGTCTTTTTGCTGCCATGTGTTCAATGGAGTTTTGCCTCTGTCTTTGAGATAATTGGATTACTTCTAATTATCTCCAGGATAGAAGACTCTATGGAACTGGTTTTGGGCAGAAAAGCCATGCTTCCTGTGGTCACAAAGGACTACGATCTATCTTTTGAACCACTGGACCAATTTGTATGATTTTGACTTATGTTTGTATTTGGAGTATGCTGATTGTGAATGTGATGCATACTTTTCAAATTATGAATAATGTGGAAAAATTGTATTTCTCTGCTTGTTATAATTACATTACCCATTGTGTAAGGTAATTGTATCACAGGCAGAGGGGAGGATTTTGTGTGGGAGTGTCTGAGTGTATTGTATGTGTTTATTGGTTGTGTTCCAAAACCCTGTGGGTGGTACTAATGTTCTGTTCACTGCTTGACCCTCAACACGGAGCTTTGTCTCGTTTTTGGGGGGATTTATTGTATGCTGTTCCAGTTTGACTGCTAGGAGTGTAAACCTATTCGTATGGTTTTTCCTATTCGGCTGCTTACAGTATTCGTGAGTTTCCTGTTCAGGAGTTGGAGAATTCATGTAGTTTGCAGTTCGGGAGATTGGTGCTTGCAGTAGCTGTCTGTGCATCTGAAAGGGGAATATCGCCTACACGGTTTTTAACCTCTTGCGTGCATAACGGTCCGTTACATTGCCGTATGCTAAATATCGTGCTGGTACTGGTTCGGAGGTTATAGGAGATGGGAACAACCAGGGAGAGCATTCTGCTCAGGTAGGGTGGGTGCTTCCAGGAAATACTCTTATGCACAAGGCTGGAAAGATGAAGGGTGCGTCGGTATTCCAGCGACAGCCAGTTTAGCTCTTTTAACATGTCACAGAAAGAAGAATTACATTCTAGTACAAAGCGGCTAAACGAATTACATGGCATATTAAGTTTATTAAGGTGGGTTTGCGGTGTGGGTGCATACATTACATCCTCATAATCAATGACCGGCATTAGCATTTGTTGCACTTGACTGCTGACCCATACCAGTCCCCCAAAACCGTTGCCCCCCCAAAAACACACATGACACATTATTATGATGGATAAGGGCAACGGCCACAGCTTTATTTAACACACTGTCAACTGTTGGGTGGTTCCCAACAGACAGTTCTCCCAAATTGTGTTCCATGAGTCTCAACAGCTGGCTACTTGCCATCAGCTCCGTGCAGGCTGTCTTCTCCCCAAAGTTCCTTTTCCATCTGCGCTGTCCAGGGAAAACCCGCCAAGCTGTGACAACACAAAAACAAAACAAGACACAAGCCACAACACCAGAAACAGTCAGGAGCCCTCAACCGATCCTGCTGAACCCCAACTTTGCTATAATTGTAACCTTCTTGACCCAGCCCACAATCTTGGGCAGCAGTCATGCTCCCCCTTCCTTAATGTTCCAGGGGGAAACTATCTGTTTCCTTACTGTAGAGCTAAGGCAGGATTTGTTTCTGTAAAGGGCACCTAGTTTGGGTAAAGATTTTTTTCAATGTGAAGGCCAAAGGATAGATTGGGGTCTAGCAACATGCCAAGATATTTGAAAGAGCCGACTGCTGTCAGTGTGCTAGTTGAATTTGTTCTGATACACAATTGTTGATTTTCATAGGCGTGCACACGGGGTGTGCCAGGTGTGCCTGGGCACACCCTTATTCCCTGCAGCCCACGCATGGACCGAGGCGGGCAGGGGAGATCACAGGATCTCCCCTGTTAATCCATGCAGAGCCGGCGCTATTTGAGCGCCGGCCCTGCTGTGTGCCTCCATGGGCCGGTGGGGAGATCAGTCAGCAGCTCCACTGGGTTCCTCTCGCGAGGTGGGAGCGTTGCCGCGGCAACTTTTCAGATAATTATTATTTAGGGAACAGGTTATGCCAACGAGTAAACCAAATATTTGATCTTTAAGTGGTTTAATTAGGGCGATCTAGATGGTTTAATCTCTTCTTCAAGTTTAGACCTTATCACTCTTGGAAATCTATTTATCTGGTGCTTGGTTGAAACACTGCGTTCCCCAGAATTTACAGAGTATATTACACAAGCTGACAATCTGACAAGAAATGGTAACAATATAGAAATGACAAATCACAAAGTCTCCATTAGTTTGTAAGCTTTACCTACTGCTCCCGTATGTCATACACGAATTACACGTTTCTCTCATTTACCTGTTCTACAGCGCTCTGGAATACGCTGGCGCTATATAAATAATTGTAATAGTAATACTCAACAAGTTATTCATCAGATCAGCGTAGGAAACAAATGGGAAAAGAAGCCGACATCTCTTGAGAAAGTTTTCGTTCTATAGCTCATTATAATTAAGGAGACACTTTAGACTTTCCATGAGATCACACAAAGTTAACCATTCGTTTGCGGCCTTAAATGGGACGAAAACAATATCACTCATTTTGTAAAGTGCCCTGCTTTATAACATGATTTTCTAGTAACTGCTGTTTGATATCTACCGTTTGCTGATTGTCTGTCCTGTGGACCTTGTTTTAGGACACTGATTGCCAATGGTAACACTCAGACCCCTGACTTTAAAGACATTTTCCTCCTTTACTCCATAGTAAATATACTAAGCTTTTCTCAGTTACTTTGCTATCTTTGTAATTAGTGTTGACCACTCAGCTCCTCCCTGAGACCTGATAACGAGAGCTGATAAACCAGCTATGAGATGTGTAAGTATCTGCTCAAAGCATAGTTAGAAAGAAGCAAGGTAGGACTGGGAGAGACAGAGCAGCAGTCATTGGACCTGTTACCTTTAAAAACATGGCTTCCAGATCTTTTAGCTTTCTTTTCGTATAAGTTAATCAACATCTGACAATTTGCATGTTATGTAAAGGAAGGCACAGAGGAGCTGAGTCAAAGCCACCAAAGACTGGGTCCTACCTGTGTGGGATACCTGTAATCTGGGAACACACACCTGAGCGAGAAGAATAAATCTCATTTACCAGCAGTTTGCTAAAAACATTCATGTTGTAAGAAGAGGATGAAGCTGAAAGTCATTGCTCAGAGAGGATTGTGGGGCTAGAGACAGACCCACCAGCTATGCAGTCTCAGAACCTGAACTCAAGGGAAGAAAGATCTTGGAGGTTTCATTAACAGTATCTAGAGTTCAGAAGTATCCAGGTGTCACAGTGTCCAACACACATCCAGGTAACAGTATGTAGTAAGTAAAGAGATAGTTCAATCTAGGGACTGACTGGGTACAATTCCTGAGTGGGAGATATGTTGGGTTTTTGGAAGGGTGCAATTTATTAGGGTATTTCTAATAATTGTCTATTCTACAATACTATGTACAAGACTTAGAGTTCTGTAGTCTGTTTTCGCTGTTTTATAAATTAGTGTAAATCATTTTTAAACATTCCAAAAAAAAAATCCCTGTTGGTTAAATAAAATAAATGAAAGTATACAATGTGCCTTGGGAGCAGTCTATTCAATGTGAAATACGTGTGTGTCAATTGTACATGGAAACAAATATGGCACACCCAGACACGTTATCAATAGTACTGCTGTACAGACCTAAATCTATACAAAATGACCACTAAGGGAACATGGTACCTAAAATCACTGGTCTAGAGTTCAATTGCAACAAAAGTACCCCAATACCTGTGATTTCTGCACTAATTTTATCAGGAAAAATATACACACTGGCTAGAGATTTACTGTCTGAACCGCACGCAGAGGATTTCCTCTGATTAATACTTTCCTGGGGTCACTACTAATGGGCTACCGCTGGGTGGAGTGGTGCTCGACACAAAGAATCTGTCCAGACTCCGAGTATACATGCATTACTTAATAGTGGTGCTGGAGTAAATTTATAGAAATAAATACAAATCCCTATGCTTTTTACATTAGATGAGAGATTGGATGTAGCTTGGTAAGATTTCACAGTACACAGTTGTGATGGAGCTCCCGTATTCGGACTGAGTCTCCGTATAATTTGCTTTGATTTGCTGAAATGATTACAGGGGTTCCCCAAACATCAGCCAAGTGTTGATGAAGGGTTAAAACCAACACCCCTTATTGGCACACCTTGCACCTATTTATAGGGACAATCTGCACAGAGGGTCGGTCATCAACATGAACTATGGGTCCCCTCCTTGGCCCCCATGTGTCAGGGAATAACTCGATTAACGAGATTTTATTAACTTCCAGATAACAGGATGCTGTGCAACTGTAACCCCAAAATATAGATTTCCCCACACACAATAGTGACAAGTTATACATCTCCGGACAGGGATAGCTAAGTCTCTCTAACTCCGTGGAAGGGGGTTCCTCCTAACTTTCGATGTTTTTCGTTACCCCTCTACCTTCCGTCCATTTAGTGCTCTCCTGGGTACCCATGGGCATGGGCGGCATACGATGGTAGCTGCCATGATCTCTATCCGAGTGCCAGTTCCAGACAGACGGTACGTATTTCCCACTGGTGTATCTGCGGTTATCCCAGTCGGGATAACTCTGCTGCATGGAAGGTACTAACACAGGAAGGAAGGGGCAGGTGGGCGATGAAATTCTTTTGGGGGGAGTTTCCTCGAGTCCTGCACCTGTTGTTAGCAGGCTCTGTCACAACAATGTTTTGTGTGTATGAGCTCACTCCTTCTTGTGCATTCTGTATTGTTGTTGGTTTTTAGATTTACAATACTGCATTAATTTACAAATCTATCGCACATATTTAGATTCATGTTGCAACGCGGTCTCCCTTGGGTTAGAATTGTACATTTTGATTGGCGTTTGGTTTTCCAGCAGTCTTTGTACCACGGCTCTGAGTGGATGCAGTGAATTTAAGATTGGACGACTCATCTCTTATTAGTGGAGGCTGGGAGAGTCAACGCAGCAATGGATGTGATAACAAACAAGAACGTTCCTCCGCAAAGAACAGGTACAAAATGGGGTTCACATCTAACGGGTTTGTTTTTTATGTGCTCAGATAAAAAAAGACCTGATCTGTAGACGATATTGTTGAGTGTTTGATCCATGCATGGCCAGCAGGTATAGGACTACAAATCCCACAATGCTTTGCCATCATTTAGGCTGCAAAGTTAAAACTAATATCCACTGTCAATGAAGACTGTATTGTGCAGCCACAGATCTCCTGCTTTCCCAATCCTCCACTAGGCAACTACATGCTTCAATGGCTGCATCTCTCCACACCCCAAAATGATATAGAGTAAAGTGCCAGCCCCCAAATAATAAAGCATAGGGACACCCTCTATGTAGGTACCCTGCTGGGAGCCCCAAATAATAAAGCATAGGGCTACCCTCTATGTAGGTACCCTGCTGGGAGCCCCAAATAATAAAGCACAGGGCTACCCTCTATGTAGGTACCCGGCTGGGAGCCCCAAATAATAAAGCATAGGGCCACCCTCTTGTAGGTACCCGGCTGGGAGCCCCAAATAATAAAGCATAGGGCCACCCTCTATGTAGGTACCCGGCTGGGAGCCCCAAATAATAAAGCATAGGGCCACCCTCTATGTAGGTACCCGTCTGGGAGCCCCAAATAATAAAGCATAGGGCTACCCTCTATGTAGGTACCCGGCAAGCCCCAAATAATAAAGCATAGGGCTACCCTCTATGTGGGTACCCGGCTGGGAACCCCAAATAATAAAGCATAGGGCTACCCTCTATGTAGGTACCCGGCTGGGAGCCCCAAATAATAAAGCATAGGGCTACCCTCTATGTAGGTACCCGGCTGGGAGCCCCAAATAATAAAGCATAGGGCTACCCTCTATGTAGGTACCCAGCTGGGAGCCCCAAATAATAAAGCATAGGGCTACCCTCTATGTAGGTACCCGGCTGGGAGCCCCAAATAATAAAGCATAGGGCTACCCTCTATGTAGGTACCCGTCTGGGAGCCCCAAATAATAAAGCATAGGGCTACCCTCTATGTAGGTACCCGGCTGGGAGCCCCAAATAATAAAGCATAGGGCTACCCTCTATGTAGGTACCCGTCTGGGAACCCCAAATAATAAAGCATAGGGCCACCCTCTATGTAGTTACCCGGCTGGGAGCCCCAAATAATAAAGCATAGGGCTACCCTCTATGCAGGTGCGGGACTTCTGCTGGGAGCCCCAAATATTGCTAGCTACCCTCTATGTAGGTACCTGGCTGGGAGCCCCAAATAATAAAGCATAGGGCTACCCTCTATGTAGGTACCCTGCTGGGAACCCCAAATAATAAAGCATAGGGCCACCCTCTATGTAGTTACCCAGCTGGGAGCCCCAAATAATAAAGCATAGGGCTACCCTCTATGTAGGTACCCGGCTGGGAGCCCCAAATAATAAAGCATAGGGCTACCATCTATGTAGGTACCCGGCTGGGAACCCCAAATAATAAAGCATAGGGCTACCCTCTATGTAGGTACCCGGCTGGGAGCCCCAAATAATAAAGCATAGGGCTACCCTCTATGTAGGTACCCAGCTGGGAGCCCCAAATAATAAAGCATAGGGCTACCCTCTATGTAGGTACCCGTCTGGGAGCCCCAAATAATAAAGCATAGGGCTACCCTCTATGTAGGTACCCGGCAAGCCCCAAATAATAAAGAATAGGGCTACCCTCTATGTAGGTACCCTGCTGGGAGCCCCAAATAATAAAGCATAGGGCTACCCTCTATGTAGGTACCCGGCTGGGAGCCCCAAATAATAAAGCATAGGGCTACCCTCTATGTAGGTACCTGGCTGGGAGCCCCAAATAATAAAGCATAGGGCTACCCTCTATGTAGGTACCAGCAAGCCCCAAATAATAAAAGAATAGGGCTACACCCTCTATGTAGAGTACCCTGCTGGGAGCCCCAAAATAATAAAACATAGGGCTACCCTCTATGTAGGTACCCACGGCTGAGGAGCCCCAAATAATAAAGCATAGGGCTACCCTCTATGTAGGTACCCTGCTGGGAACCCCAAATAATAAAGCATAGGGCCACCCTCTATGTAGTTACCCAGCTGGGAGCCCCAAATAATAAAGCATAGGGCTACCCTCTATGTAGGTACCCGGCTGGGAGCCCCAAATAATAAAGCATAGGGCTACCCTCTATGTAGGTACCCGGCTGGGAGCCCCAAATAATAAAGCATAGGGCTACCGTCTATGTAGGTACCCGGCTGGGAGCCCCAAATAATAAAGCATAGGGCTACCCTCTATGTAGGTACCCGGCTGGGAGCCCCAAATAATAAAGCATAGGGCTACCCTCTATGTAGGTACCCTGCTGGGAACCCCCAAGGCGCTGCAATAAATGGGGCGTATTAAAATGAGTGAAGTTTCTCCGTTGTTTAGCCTAATCCGGTTTCTCTGGCTTTCAGACCTAATGCAGTTATATAGGAAGACCGAGAGTATGTCCATGACATTAGACGCAGACACCATCGAAATCGCGGCCCTGTCACGGCCTTTTAGCATGGGCATGCTGTATGACTGCCGCAAGGACAAACTCATCCCAGGTACCGCAATGCGAAGGGTAATGTGTACGCCGTATGGTCTCCCACTGACATTACACTACAGCGGGCGCATATATTGCAGAACTACGGCTGGTTTGTTATAATGGATAATTCTAGTTATTGGTAAAAATCTGTATGTTTAGAATGGATTCTAACCTGAGATTCATTTATCCCTCATGTATCATCACCTATTTTGTCATACACTGAATTGGGAAAACTGTAAGCTGATTAATTAACAGACATTAATTAAAGGACCACTATAGTGCCAGGAAAACATACTCGTTTTCCTGGCACTATAGTGCCCTGAGGGTGCCCTCCCGCCCGGCTCTGGAAAGAGGAAAAGGGGTTAAACTTACCTTTTTCCAGCGCTGGGCGGAGAGCTCTCCTCTTTCTCTCCTCCTCTTCTCCTCCCCGCCGGCTGAATGCGCACACGCGGCAAAAGCTGCGCGCGCATTCAGCCGGTCACATAGGAAAGCATTCATAATGCTTTCCTATGGACGCTGGCGTGCTCTCACTGTGAAAATCACAGTGAGAAGCACTTATAGCGCCCTCAACATCGTGAGACAGCCACTAGAGGTTTTGGGGGAAGGATTAACCCATTTATAAACATAGCAGTTTCTCTGAAACTGCTATGTTTATAAAAAAATGGGTTAACCCTAGCTGGACCTGGCACCCAGACCACTTCATTAAGCTGAAGTGGTCTGGGTGCCTAGAGTGATCCTTTAATTTTATCCAGTTAGATCAATGAAGTAAAGTAAAAATCTGGGGTTCAAAATAAAAACATTTATTGTGTTTTTCGATCCAACAAAAACCATATTTGATTGCTTTGGCATGTTGGGTAAAAATATAAGCAGAAACTGAATTCATTATAATAAACCCAAACAGCAATCCTAAAAATGAAAAAACATGGGAAACGAGATCAGAAACATTTTATTTGTATGCAACGTTTCACAGTAAAACCCTGCACATAGAGATTCCAGGCACCATAACCACTTCAAATCACTGAAGTGGTCAGGGTGATTGAAATAATGCTTTAAAGGACCACTATATGGTCTTTAGGTCCCCCCCCACCCTCATGGCCCCCCTCCCGCCGGGCTCTAGGGGGAGGAAGGGGGTTAAACACTTACCTTTCTCCAGCGCCAGGATCCCTCAGCGCTGGGGACTCTCCTCCTCCTTTCCCCGTCATCGGCTGAATGCGCATGCGTGGCACAAGCCGCTCGCGCATTCTGTCAGTCCATAGGAAAGCATTCTCAATGCTTTCCTATGGACGCTGGCGTCTTCTCACTGTGAAAATCACAGTGAGAAGCGCGGAAGTGCCTCTAGGGGCTGTCAATCAGACAGCCACTAGAGGCTGGATTAACCCATTTGTAAACATAGCAGTTTCTCTGAAACTGCTATGTTTACAGCAGGCAGGGTTAATCCTAGATGGACCTGGCACCCAGTGGGGCTAAAACCCCTTCAGCCACTTACCTTAATCCAGAACCGGGCTTCCTCGGTGCTAGTGACCTCTCCTCCCCCTGCCAATGTCAGCTCCAAATGAGAATGCATTGCCAGAGCCACGTGCGCATTCAAACTGCCCATAGGAAAGCATTTCTCAGTGCTTTTCTATGGACGTCCAGCGTGTCCTCAATGCGATTTTGTCATTGAGCATTGCGGAAGCGCCTCTAGCGGCTGTCAGTGAGACAGCCACTAGAGGCTGGATTAACCCTCAGTGAAACTATTTTTACAGCTGCAGGGTTAACACTAGAGGGACCTGGCACCCAGACCACTTCATTGAGCTTAAGTGGTCTGGGTGCCTATAGCGGTCCTTTAAATTTGTTACAGTTACATTATTGCTTATGACTACAATACGAGTGTTAAATATTACTGGGCTTAATGTATGTAGGCCATGTTTAGGGTCATTGAGACATGTAGGTGGTTGGTGTAGATGTTGGTGAATAACAAAAATACATAATGTAAAAGAATATAATAAATAGGTAGCTAGAAACCAGTCAATAGCTACCCTACATAGATGTGTTACATTGAGTTCAAATCCATCAAAATGTTTAGATCATTTAATAAAAGTAAGAAAATAAAGGTGTAACAAAATTAGGTCTCTGTTTTGAATGATGTAATGTTAAGAATCTTAATTAAGAAAGTGTTTCTCTGTAGGTGTAACCCTGTGGGATACAGAATTACTTAAGAAAGATCTGCGTGTCCAGACACAGGAAAACACCAGTTTTGAAATAATTTGCTCTGACACCATCTCTGAGAAAGCCTCTGCTCTGCACATCTCAGCCTCCACCAAAGCCAGCAGTCTCTGTGGCCTGATAAAATTGGAAGGTTCAGCCTCTTTCTTAGAAGACAAAATGAAACACAAGCAACAGGTCCGAGTCTCTCTCCAGTATTCCAAAACAACAAGGTTTGAACAGCTAAGCATGAGTCAGCTGGGAAGTCAGAATATCATGTACAACGAGGTGTTTGACCAAGGAACGGCCACTCATGTAGTGATTGGCATCTTATACGGAGCTCATGCTTTCTTCATCTTTGACCAAGAAGTCTCCTCTAATGAGAGCATTGATGAGGTGAACAGTGCACTATGTCTTTCTGTCAAGAAAATACCAACAATTTCTTTAGAAGTAGATGGTTCTCTTAAAATAAACAACCAAGAAAGAGAAAGTGTGAAGAGTTTTAGCTGCAAGTTCTATGGGGATTTTTCCATTAATAAAAACCCATCAACCTATGAAGAGGCTGTCAAACTGTACAGCTCTCTTCCTTCACTTCTTGGAGAGAAAGGTGAACGAGCAGTGCCAGTAAAGGTTTGGCTGTACCCACTGGAAAAGCTGAATTCAAAAGCATCCAAGATGGTGCAGGACATGAGCGTGCATCTTCTTTGTGAAATAGAGAATATAATGGAAGGGATAAGTGATGTGAACATGCAATGTAATGACCTCAGGAAGCATCCAGTGGCCATTACCTTTCCCAATATGAAGATTAAAATCTACCAATTTCAGGTTTTATTGAATGAATACCTGTTGGGTTTCCGAAGAAGGTTGGCAAAGATCCTTCCTGCTATACGTGAAGGACTGAAGGAGGATAGTGACTTAACCAATATACTGATTAAACAAAGTCGGTCCCCGTTTAACATCATTTATATGAACAAATATTTAAGCAGGGTCCTTGAGGAAATGAATTTTGTGGACTCTTATCTCACAGCAATGGAGGAGATCAAAGTCATCTCCATGGAAAGTGAGCTAAACCATCTTGTTCTAGATCCAAAAGTTGATTACATTATGTCCCTCAATTTTGCATCACTTAATGGTGAGGAGCAATATTTAAAAGATTTACGATGTTGGCTCCTAATGGAGTCATTCAGACGAGAGGTCTATGAGCTAAAGAGAACAGTACCATGGTACAAAGATAGACAGGTATTTCAAAAAGCAAGGCTTTATCTAAAAGCTTTTATAGCTTTTTACAAAGTCAACAAGTCTAATAAGGAAACAAAGTTTATTGTGTCTTCAACCACAGATTTAGAGAACCCCGGTGTTTCAATTTATCTGTATGATAAAGGCAGTCTCATGAGTACTAAATTCTATCCTCCGGCAAAACCAAATCCTTTGGTAATAAGGACATACCATGATAGTGCAGAACTAAAACTTAGTCCAAATGTTTTTGGGTTGAAGGAGATCAAATGTTTTCAAGTGGAATATCGTCAAGAAGAACAGAAACAATGGAGTAAGATACTAAGTGAAGACAACAATGAGAAGATACTTGTCAGCCCCTTGCTCCCTAACACAAGGTATCAGTTCAGATATGCTGCCATTTGTCTACCAGGGTTAAGTGAGTGGAGTGATGCCAGTGATTTTGAAAGGACAAAGCCCACCAGTCCACCTATGAAACCATACGTCAGTGAATTCAGAACTTCTACTTTAATACTGAAATGGAAAGAGCCAAATGTTAAAGGAAAGGGAGTCAGAATATGTGATTACAAAGTAGAATACAAGTCTGAATCTGAAAAGGGGAATGTGGAAACCTGCTGGCTTGAAGAAACATCTGGGAGTAAAATGGAAAGGTGTGAGATTACTGGACTAAAGATTGGAAAATCCTACAGATGTAGGGTGTATGCCATATGTGCCGAAGACAAAGTGAGTGATCCTAGTGAGGAGGTTATTGTTTTGATGAAACTTGGCGAACAGAGTCTGTTCTCCATGTGTCAAGTTTGTTGATAATAGGAGCTCGTTTATTCTACCATTGAGAGACCACGTCAGTTGACTCAGTCAGAACTCTGGTTAATTATTGTGCAGCAAGATGACTGTTTTAAAAAAAAAATGTCATACGCAGGTTTTAATTTCATGTTTCACCAGACATGGGAATGGGAATTATTATGGCATGGGAATTCCATTATTTTAATGAAGAATTAGATCAACAGACAATATCGCAGAAAGATATAAAAAATAAATAGAAAAAAAAAAATACAGTTAACAGTGATATTTGTCTCTACAATGAGTCCACAATATCCTGGAAAGGAAGCTATTAAACATACCTATCTGATGAAAAAACAATAATCAGCTTATATATGCTTGTCGTGTTCTCCAATGGTCAAAAGCTGGAGGCAGTTTGGGAAGGTGGTCATTACGAAGCTGATTGTTACTGAAAACATCCAAGAAGTATTTTTCTTCATCCTTTTAGTAATCAAGAAAGATACTGTGCATTCTCTTGGTTTATATTGCTTATTAAAGGCCAATAAAATGTCATATAATAATCTAGCTGAATTTCACGTATTACTGATATAAAACCTTTGAGATTCACCATGGACAAATAATTGGGCGTATTTACTGGACAGAAAATCGAAAACCAAACTTTAAAAATTAGTATAAAATAGCCAATGTGGGGTGAAAAATAAATCTGCTAATTAGCTAAGGTCACACCGTGGCTCTCTTATTCTGGATTTTGTAACACGGTTTTTAATACACTAGAATTCATTGCTTAATGAAGTATTATAAAACTGAGTGAAATGAACTCAAACAATCGAAACAAATATAATCATTCTGGAATAATCACATGACTATTTTAAATTGCACGAGAATCCCACTTAAGACGAGCTAATTGCTGAAATACTGAATACTTTCATATGTATTATTATATATCATTTACACATACATTTATTTTTAGAGTTCTTTAAAATATGCATTGGTTTTACTTCTTTCTTTTTTTCCATTTACTTCTGAAATGGTGTTTTATCTTTGTATTCACAGTCTGTCGTGTCACTTTGTATGTTATTTAGAGTCACAGTTCATTATCACATTTTATGTTATTTTTTCACTTGGCAGAGCTAGTCTGCTATTTCACATTCATATTACTATGGAAAGACTGATAAGATAAATTATTGTGATAGGGTGGTTTGTGAGGTATTTTAGATTTCCGCTAACTTGTTCAGAGAGGCGTATGACATGTAACCCTAGGGGAGTATGTGTTGGATGTAACATAAATGAATGTTTAGATGTGGACCCCTGGGGTGAAGCATTCGGAGAGTAGGGCGGGCCGGTGCTCCACTCCTCAGTTTACAAGTAACTGGGAGAAATAAGGCCCAAGCCAGAGTTTTGGACTGTCTCCAACCCATTCCTGGGCTGCAGGTAATCAGCTGCAGAAGGGGAAATAAAACCCTCCCTGGTAGACAGGTAGAGGAGACTTTTTCTTTCTCCCTTGGGGTGGAAGCAGCAGGCTGACCTGTCACTGAGTACTGGAGTGCAGAGAGCTGCTAATAAACAAGATTAGTGAAACCGGTATTTTGTTTAAGTTTAATTCTCGATACAGAGGGAATTGAATGTTAGAGCTCAGACGAGGGTTTCTATTATTAAAGGGACGAGCTCAGACGAGCTAGGATTTCGTTTTTAGGGATTTCTGTTATATTATTGTTTCTTTCATTCTACTGCTGTCTCCAGAGCAAATTTCAACAATAAAGTGCCAGAATTTATGTTAAATCAAATGACTGCGCATGTTTATACCCTGGAGGACCGTGCTAATTGCAATACATGATCACACTGTAAAAAACACACACAAAAAAAGGTCACGATCCGTGTGAAAAGCCATGGTAAACAAAAATGGACTAATTACGTAAGGGTCCGGTTGAGAGATCAGTAGCAATTTATTTTTGAGAAAGCAAGATATGTCTCACAGGAAATTTATATTTTAGGAGACCTTGAGTGCTAGGATTACCCCAGATGGTGATATCGTGTTTGGGGGGCTGTAAAGGTGAGTTATACTTACCTGGTGGTATTCCGCATGAGTACTGCCATCTTGTTTCTTCAACACCTGGTGCTTAGTGTGCCCACGACAGTGCTGTACTCACATATGCTTAAAGGGACACTATAGTCACCTGAACAACTTTAGCTTAATGAATCAGTTTTGGTGTATAGAACATGCCCCTGCAGCCTCACTGCTCAATCCTCTGCCATTTAGGAGTTAAATCCCTTTGTTTATACATTTCTTATCTCCTGCTCTGTTAATAGCTTGCTAGAGCCTCCTGTATGTAATTAAAGTTACATTTACAGAGCAGGAGATACACGTTTCCGAAGTAAGTAACATCTGATTGAAAATTACACCACTTTTATTTTTTCATGCAGGCTGTGTCAGTCACAGCCAGGGGAGGTCTGACATATCTACCAGTATTTCTACCGAGAAATATTCTTCTGTTCTATGTACATTTAAAGGAGCACCATCTATTTTAATTATGCATTATGGGAGTCATTTTAAGAGAGGTAGAAAGACAGGACCCTCAGAATGAGCATGTGTGACATGGCACCCGCACTCCCTATTCTTTAATACATTATATGCATCATACAAGCAAAATAGATCATGTAGACTACAAAACGATAAAAACATTAGGAAAAAAGTTTTGGAATTTGCTGCAAACTTGCTCAGCACCCCCAAAGTGTGTGGGAGCCTGGAGTGTCCCTTTAATAATATAAACCCACCCAGTATAACTGTAACCTAACCTACACAGTGCATCTAACGTGTGTGGGAGCCTGGAATGTGCCTTTAATAATATAAACCCACCAGTATAACTAACTGTAACCTAACCTACACAGTGCACCTAACGTGTGTGGGAACCTGGAGTGTCCCTTTAATAATATAAACCCTCCCAGTATAACTAACTGTAACCTAACCTACACAGTGCATCTAACGTGTGTGGGAGGATGGCGGGTCCCTTTAATAATATAAACCCACCCGGTATAACTAACTGTAATCTAACCTACACAGTGCATCTAACGTGTGTGGGAGCCTGGAGTGTCCCTTTAATAATATAAACCCACCCAGTATAGCTAACTGTAACCTAACCTACACAGTGCATCTAACGTGTGTGGGAGCCTGGAGTGTCCCTTTAATAATATAAACCCACCCAGTATAACTAACTGTAACCTAACCTACACAGTGCATCTAACGTGTGTGGGAGCCTGAAGTGTCCCTTTAATATTATAAACCCACCCAGTATAACCAACTGTAACCTAACCTACACAGTGTGCCTAACGTGTGAGGGAACCTGGAGTGTCCCTTTATAAATATAAACCCACCCAGTATAACTAACTGTAACCTAACCTACACAGTGCATCTAACGTGTGTGGGAGCCTGGAGTGTCCCTTTAATAATATAAACCCACCCAGTATAGCTAACTGTAACCTAACCTACACAGTGCACCTAACGTGTGTGGGAGCCTGGAGTGTCCCTTTAATAATATAAACCCACCCTGTATAACTAACTGTAACCTAACCTACACAGTGCATCTAACGTGTGTGGGAGCCTGGAGTGTCCCTTTAACAATATAAACCCACCCAGTATAACTGTAACCTAACCTACACAGTGCATCTAACGTGTGTGGGAGCCTGGAGTGTCCCTTTAATAATATAAACCCACCCAGTATAACTAACTGTAACCTAACCTACACAGTGCACCTAGCGTGTGTGGGAGCCTGGAGTGTCCCTTTAATAATATAAACCCACCCAGTATAACTAATTGTAACCTAACCTACACAGTGCATCTAACGTGTGTGGGAGCCTGGAGTGTCCCTTTATTAATATAAACCCACCCAGTATAACTAGCTGTAACCTAACCTACACAGTGCACCTAACGTGTGTGGGAGCCTGGAGTGTCCCTTTAATAATATAAACCCACCCAGTATAACTAACTGTAACCTAACCTACACAGTGCATCTAACGTGTGTGGGAGCCTGGAGTGTCCCTTTAATAATATAAACCCACCCAGTATAACTGTAACATAACCTGCACAGTGCATCTAACGTGTGTGGGAGCCTGGAGTGTCCCTTTAATAATATAAACCCACCCAGTATAACTGTAACATAACCTGCACAGTGCATCTAACGTGTGTGGGAGCCTGGAGAGTCCCTTTAATAATATAAACCCACCCAGTATAACTAACTGTAACCTAACCTACACAGTGCACCTAATGTGTGTGGGAGCCTGGAGTGTCCCTTTAATAATATAAACCCACCAGTATAACTAACTGTAACCTAACCTACACAGTGCATCTAACGTGTGTGGGAGCCTGGAATATCCCTTTAATAATATAAACCCACCCAGTATAACTGTAACCTAACCTACACAGTGCACCTAACGTGTGTGGGAGCCTGGAGTGTCCCTTTAATAATATAAACCCACCCAGTATAACTGTAACCTAACCTACACAGTGCACCTAACATGTGTGAGAGCCTGGAGTGTCCCTTTAATAATATAAACCCACCGAGTATAACTAACTGTAACCTAACCTACACAGTGCATCTAACGTGTGTGGGAGCCTGGAGTGTCCCTTTAATAATATAAACCCACCCAGTATAACTAACTGTAACCCAACCTACACAGTGCATCTAACGTGTGAGGGAGCCTGGAGTGTCCCTTTAATAATATAAACCCACCAGTATAACTAACTGTAACCTAACCCCACACAGTGCCGCAACGTGTGTGGGAGCCTGGAGTGTCCCTTTAATAATATAAACCCACCCAGTATAACTAACTGTAACCCAACCTACACAGTGCATCTAACGTGTGTGGGAGCCTGGAGTGTCCCTTTAATAATATAAACCCACCCAGTATAACTAACTGTAACCTAACCTACACAGTGCATCTAACGTGTGTGGGAGCCTGGAGTGTCCCTTTAAAAATATAAACCCACCCAGTATAACTAACTGTAACCTAACCTACACAGTGCATCTAACGTGTGTGGGAGCCTGGAGTGTCCCTTTAATAATATAAACCCACCCAGTATAAACTGTAACCTAACCTACACAGTGCATCTAAGGTGTGTGGGAGCCTGGAGTGTCCCTTTAATAATATAAACCCACCCAGGAGTAACCTGCACAGTGCATCTAGTGTCCCTTTAATAATATAAACCCACCCAGTATAACTGTAACATAACCTACAGTGCATCTAACGTGTGTGGGAGCCTGGAGTGTCCCTTTAATAATATAAACCCACCCAGTATAACTAACTGTAACCTAACCTACACAGTGCACCTAATGTGTGTGGGAGCCTGGAGTGTCCCTTTAATAATATAAACCCACCAGTATAACTAACTGTAACCTAACCTACACAGTGCATCTAACGTGTGTGGGAGCCTGGAATATCCCTTTAATAATATAAACCCACCCAGTATAACTGTAACCTAACCTACACAGTGCACCTAACGTGTGTGGGAGCCTGGAGTGTCCCTTTAATAATATAAACCCACCCAGTATAACTGTAACCTAACCTACACAGTGCACCTAACATGTGTGAGAGCCTGGAGTGTCCCTTTAATAATATAAACCCACCGAGTATAACTAACTGTAACCTAACCTACACAGTGCATCTAACGTGTGTGGGAGCCTGGAGTGTCCCTTTAATAATATAAGTAAAACCCACCCAGTATAACTAACTGTAACCTAACCTACACAGTGCACCTAACGTGTGTGGGAGCCTGGAGTGTCCCTTTGATAATATAAACCCACCCAGTATAACTAACTGTAACCTAACCTACACACTGCATCTAATGTTTATGTTGGAGCCTGGAGTGTCCCTTTGATAATATAAACCCACCCAGTATAACTAACTGTAACCTAACCTACACAGTGCATCTAACGAGTGTGGGAGCCTGGAGTGTCCCTTTAATATAAACCCACCTAGTATAACTAACTGTAACCTAACCTACACAGTGCACCTAACGTGTGTGGGAGTCTGGAGTGTCCCTTTAAAAATATAAACCCACCCAGTATAACTAACTGTAACCTAACCTACACAGTGCATCTAATGTGTGTGGGAGCCTGGAGTGTCCATTTAATAATATAAACCCACTCGGTATAACTGATGGTAACCTAACCTACACAGTGCATCTAACGTGTGTGTGGGCCT
This sequence comes from Pelobates cultripes, assembly GCA_933207985.1. Classification (NCBI taxonomy): domain Eukaryota; kingdom Metazoa; phylum Chordata; class Amphibia; order Anura; family Pelobatidae; genus Pelobates; species Pelobates cultripes. The sequence continues at coordinate 3,404,302 of OW240920.1, read as the reverse complement.
GGAGGTCCTTTAATAATATAAACCCACCGAGTATAACTAATTGTAACCTAAGCTACACAGTGCATCTAACGTGTGTGGAGCCTGGAGTGTCCCTTTAATAATATAAACCCACCCAGTATAACTAACTGTAACCTAACCTACACAGTGCAGCTAACGTGTGTGGGAGCCTGGAGTGTCCCTTTAATAATATAAACCCACCCAGTATAACTAACTGTAACCTAACCTACACAGTGCATCTAACGTGTGTGGGAGCCTGGAGTGTCCCTTTAATAATATAAACCCACCCAGTATAACTAACTGTAACCTAACCTACACAGTGCATCTAACGTGTGTGGGAGCCTGGAGTGTCCCTTTAATAATATAAACCCACCCAGTATAACTAACTGTAACCTAACCTACACAGTGCACCTAACGTGTGTGGGAGCCTGGAGTGTCCCTTTAATAATATAAACCCACCCAGTATAACTAACTGTAACCTAAGCTACACAGTGCATCTAACGTGTGTGGGAGCCTGGAGTGTCCCTTTAATAATATAAACCCACCCAGTATAACTAACTGTAACCTAACCTACACAGTGCAGCTAACGTGTGTGGGAGCCTGGAGTGTCCCTTTTAATAATATAAACCCACCCAGTATAACTAACTGTAACCTAACCTGCACAGTGCATCTAACGTGTGTGGGAGACTAACAAATAGCTTTTAGAATTAGTTAAATGTCTAAAATGGTTTCAGAAATATCTGTTTCCACGCAGAGCAGATTATGTTTGTTGATGGTATTAACACTCTTGCTATCCTGGTGGATTGTGTGTAATGAAGGGGTGAAAGTATTTAGCAAATTGGGCAGACTAGATGGGCCGAATGGTTCTTATCTGCCGTCACATGCTATGTTTCTATGCTTTACTAACACATGTGTTGCTGATAAGGGATCAATCAGTTGGTGTTTTGGGGAGATCTGTGTTAAAGCAGACTTTTGACATCACGTTTGAGCGGTAGTGTCGTTTCTTTAGCAAGGTATGTTGTGAAATTATTTTTTTAGTTTAATTTTATGATAAGACTCTGCTTATAGAAATGTTTTGAGAAATGAGTTTGTGGCATTTGTTTGTTTAAAACCCAATCTGTGGTGAAATTGAAGTCAAATAGCCAAGTTTAGGTTAATATAGCTACTGCTGTGGAATATTTCTCCCGGCCGGTGTGATATATGAATTCTCTCCTGTTTGCAATCTGCAGGTTAGTTTTTAATTAGCTACATTACGAATTTATTTGGCCCTTGGCAAGCAATACTTTTGTGGCATGTTTTAACACTTTTTTATTTTTTTTATTTTAATTTGTCTCTTTTCTCTCCAGCGAGCAGTGCCCCTCTCCAGCTGCCCCCCGTGCCATCTTGCAGGTCCCACTCTGTTTTTATTATTTTCCCTATAGGGGGCCTGGATCCCTGGTTATTCTTTCTATACACATGGGATTATTCACTAACGTGGGAATTCAATGTGAACATCAGACTAAGAGTCGCCAAACAGACCTGGTGTTTCCAGTGGAGCGATTTTATTTTATTTATTTTTTACCTTGAATTGGAAATTCCGTTTGAATTCTAACTTTAATTAATAACCTGAGTTGAGTGTCAGGTGCACAGCCCGTTGCTGATTGCAATGACCGACAGGGGACGCTCTGTACCAAGATAATGCAGTCCACAACTTTTGTAGTGGCGAAGGTTGCCTATCCGTGATATAGAGGATTTCTACTTTATTTCTAAATTATTATTTTTTTATTTTATTTTTTTTATTCACTCCTCACAAATACATGGTTGGTAAGCGTAGGGATAATCTTATTAAACATAATATTAACATTTCCCCTTTTAATCCAGAAATATTAATATTGGCTTTGTAGTAGCAAGTCAAAGAATAAAAATAAAAAAAAAAAGTGGAAAATAAAGTGTTGAAATGTCATGTTTGTTGCACTATTAAAGAGGGGTCTATTCTCCAAACAATGGCTTAAGGTGAAATGTGACCAAACTTTTATAATTCATTTAATTTGGATTCCTCCTCCCCTCAACTAAGTTAGTGTTACTCCAACCCAAACTCTATTTATTTTGAATAAAACCCTGTTTTTGGTTCGAGTATTCCTTGCTATCATGCCCCTCACTAAAAAAAAAAAAAAAAGTTAAAACTTACCTTTGTCTGAAGGCCGAGGCCAAGTCCCCTCTCAGCCCATCCTGCCTCCACCTACGTCACTCCCCTTTCACTGGTGGAGAAGGGATGTAGGGGAGGACTTGGGTGGTGCGGAGAGATTGTGGCCATGTTACAATTGGGTTCCTCTCCTCGGCACACTGTGTCTGCTGACGTCCAATATTCACAGAACTGACAGTCCGCCTAGATCTCTTGTTCCTGGCTGGCTAATGATGTCTCTGCTGGAGTTACACCTCAGGCAGTGAAGGGATTAAACTCTATGTGTGGCGTTTTGCAGACCCAGGCACCATGATCACTGGTACCAATCACTGTTCCGTGAAACTATGAGTTTATCTACTAATTTCGAATTATTGGGAACTGACTAAAGAACAGGCCATTATTGGTGTAAAAACGTTGAATTAGAAAATGTCTTCAAATTATCTCCAGTTCCCGCACAGCTAATCTGACCCTGTTATTTGAATTGTCTCCACAATTTGTTATATTTCTCAGATTATCCAGTAAATCCCAATGTTGGGAGAGAGACCATGACCCAAGTCTACTTTTCTTTTAATTCCATTTTGTGGCCGTGTTTCCTTATTAACATTTTCAGGATCGCAGTGATCACGTTACCAAGGGCAATCTGAACATACTGACTTGGTTTCACTTTCAGTGTTGTGATAATTTTATAGCTAGAATACAGGCAAATCATCACGGGAAATGTAGTCCACACTTTCTGGTGTACCAAAGGTTCCCACCCCTGGTATAGATCTACTGCGCATGTTTAGAGAAGGGTTTCTGAATATTTTCTTGGACACTCTGGCAGTCGGAGGTCTATGGACTCTTCTTGGGGGCAAGTCTTCTAACTACCACTATGTGCAATTACTGTAACAGAATATGGAAATATCGAACTTGATATAGATAAATGGTCTACTAATCGTACTGCAAAGAATTCATAGTCTAGAGAAATCACGTTGAATGAAGAATTAATTTCCCCAGATATTAAGAGTATCCTATTCTTGTGTTAAAGGAAGGTTTTTGGAGTATTTTATAAATGAAGGAAGAAGAACGTTTGCTCACAGATCATGACACGGTGGAAACGGCGGCGCTGGGACGACCTTTCAGCTTGGGAATGCTGTACAATGGGCATACAGATAAAATAATTCCAGGTAAGAGGATGCACGTGCAAAAACAGGGCAAAATCTTATTAGACAAAATGTATCTTCTCCTGTCATCCTAAGTTTCTTTTTTCCTAAAGCATTTACGGAATACATTTTTCTATTCCTAACACTAAAGAGTCTCCCACCAATGTAAAGGGTTAAAAAAAATAACAACTTTAAACACTTACCTGATTCCTGCTCTGCCCATGTCAAACTCTGTGAAACCGCACAAAGCACCTCTAGTAGTTGTTTGGTAGCCTGCCGTTACAGGTAGCCCTGCAATGCAAACTTTGCAGTTTCTCTAAAATGGCTAAGGGTGACTAAGGGTGCATCTAACATGTGTGGGAGCCTGGAGTACCTTACGATGAATCTCGGTGTCTACTTTCTGTTATGTGGTCGATATCCCTAGCATAGCTTAGATAGTTTTGAATGTTTACCTTTTTGCACGTGTAGACTGGATGGGCTGAATTTTGATAAAATCATTTTTATTAAATATTTTAATGCATTGATTTTTTTATAATTTATCAATATAAGTTTTTTTTCATGTTGCGCTTAAAATTACTAACATTTTAAAACCATGATATATGGTAATAATACAAAGTAATAAAGTCCAAGAGTAAAGGAACACTATAGTCACCTAAATGGCTTTAGCTAAATAAAGCAGTTTTAGTGTATAAATCATTCCCCTGCAATTTCACTGCTCAATTCTCTGCCATTTAGGAGTTAAATCAATTTGTTTCTGTTTATGCAGCCCTAGCCACACCTCCCCTGGCTATGATTGACAGAGCCTGCATGAAAAAAAAACTGTTTTCACTTTCAAACAGATGTAATTTACCTTAAATAATTGTATCTCAATCTGTAAATTGAACTTTAATCACATACAGGAGGCTCTTGCAGGGTCTAGCAAGCTATTAACATAGCAGGGGATAAGAAAATCTTAATTAAACAGAACTTGCAATAAAGAAAGCCTAAATAGGGCTCTTTACAGGAAGTGTTTATGGAAGGCTGTGCAAGTCACATGCAGGGAGGTGTGACTAGGGTTCATAAACAAAGGATTTAACTCCTAAATGGCAGAGGATTGAGCAGTGAGGCTGCAGGGGCATGTTCTATACACCAAAACTGCTTCATTAAGCTAAAGTTGTTCAGGTGACTATAGTGTCCCTTTAAAATAATAAATTATAAAAGCTAAAAAAAAATCCAAACTTTGAGGTGTGTCAGTATATTTATATCGGCAGACATTTTGTGTCAAGATAAAAATAAAAAGTGTATACTGCCAGTCACTCTCAGAACAGAGGTGACTCCATTTTGTATTACAAGGCTAAGACAGACACAAGATTTCTGTCTCTATCACTCTATTCATTAAAGTCTGAGCTAAGGAATGTGACTTATGTAAACAAGACAAGAGATAAGGCATGATGTCTGGAATACAACTAACCCAAAGACAAATGTATACATAATTATATATACATATAAATTAAAGGACCACTATAGTGCCAGGAAAACACACTCGTTTTCCTGGCACTATAGTGCCCTGAGGGTGCACCCACCATCAGGGTCCCCCTCCCGCCCTGCTCTGGAAAGGGGAAAGGGGTAAAAACTTACCTTTTTCCAGCGCTGGGCGGAGAGCTCTCCTCTTCCGATCCTCCTCTTCTCCGCCCATTCGGCTGAATGCGCACGGCAAGAGCTGCGTGCGCATTCAGCTGGTCGCATAGGAAAACATTTACAATGCTTTCCTATGGACACTTGCGTGCTCTCACTATGATTTTCACAGTGAGAATCACGCAAGCGCCTCTAGCGGCTGTCAATGAGACAGCCGCTAGAGGCTTTGGAGGAAGGCTTAACCCATTTATAAACATAGCAGTTTCTCTGAAACTGCTATGTTTATAAAACAATGGGTTAACTCTAGCTGGACCTGGCACCCAGACTACTTCATTAAGCTGAAGTGGTCTGGGTGCCTAGAATGGTCCTTTAAGGTTAGGAGGTGTCAATTCTAAAATTATGACACCAAATTGCAGATGCTCTGTCTGGGTAAGCGTGAACCAAAGTCTTTGAAGTTGACATGTTCCGTTATTTATAGCAGACTTAAAGATAACCAAAAATTACGTCAAACGCATAACAAATTTCAGTTAACCCATTATACAAAAAGGTAAATGGACCCCCTGACAAGGATTTTTGGTGATGTAATTGCGCCACCTACTGACCAAAACATAGATGATAGTCTGTAGGGAAGACACACCTTGGTCCTATCAACTAGTGACGTGCAGAGATTTTTCCCCTTTAAAAGGTAAGGACAAAGGGAAGAGTGAGAGATTTGAAACAGATTCTGAACACATTCTGACTCTTGGACTGTACTCAAGAAACTCTCTCAACACTCTCTTGAACACACCTAATTCTTACGATTACATTTTCCAACTAATAGAACCCACTTATCATACTTATCATACTTGCATTCAAAATTCCTGGAATATATCTACACATATGATAGAAAATCTACAACATAACTGGTAATTATGCTGGTTTTATTTAATTAAAATTATTTTTTACTAATAGCATGAATATATTTGGATAAATATTGGTCAGATTTCAATTATTAGAAATCATAATTAGCTAAGGAATATATGGTTATAAAAATTCCATTCCTGCAGGTGGAATAAAGGTAATGATATATTAATAGTAAATTTGCCAAATGTTAGCATACCAAATTTTTATCCAGAGGCAGTGACTTGTTCTGATGTAAGATAGTGAATCTTATTTAGGAAAGTTAAAATTCGGCAAACGTAAAATCTGGTAGAATTATTCTTATTGGATTGTCCTAGGAATGGTCAAAGGATCTGGTATAAACGTTACTTTATTGTAAAATTGCAATATAATAGGATATCTTGCCTATGAGGATTGTAGCCAGCAGTGGAATAGTTAATTCAGTGTCATTTAACTGTCAGCCAAAGTTTTATTGCTTTACGCTGCACTGCTGTGAAGTTCTGTCTTCTCCGTGCTATGTTGATTTCTCTGTGAAGTGTCTATCGTAAATCTTAAATTGCATACTGTGACGAGACCAATCTCGCCACATTGCTTTGGAGAAGCCTGGTTGCTCGCCTGCTGCCTTTGGACTATGGCCCCCTGTTAAAAGACATCTTTTTTACCTGCAGAAAAGATTAATTCGTGCTTTTCTGCCTGGGGTTCGGTAGATTTGTTTGAATGTGTTATACCCCAGATAGGAATCCCATGGAGCCCATTCGTATGACACTGACTGTAAAGACTTTGGCTCCATGGCGATTAAACTGTATTCGTATGGTCTGAGCACCATTCACTTAATAATGTGCGCTCAGACCTGAGCTATCTGGGGATATGTAAATGTATAGTTTTAATGTAAGGTGTCTTACCTGATGTATTTTAAAGTATTTTACTGTCTTTGTGTCCCCATGTACTCAATGGAGTCTGCCTCTATCCCTGGTTAATTGGATTACTTTCCCCATTGTCCAGGATAGAGGGCACTGTAAAACCTGTTTGAGCCAGATAGCCATGCTGCCAGCCAGGCCCCAAAAGATACTTTTTACTAACTTTTGAACCCCTGGTCTGATTCATGCCATTTTTTTAATATGTTGTTCCCCTGAATGGATTGATTGTGAATATGTAATTTTATGTGAATGTGATGTATAGTTTTAAAGTTATGAAAGTTGGGTAGAAAGTATGTTTTAACTGTATGTGTAATTGAGTTTCCTCTCAGGATAAGGGGAGGGAATATGTGGGATGTAACTGATATGTGATTGGTTGTTTTATACCTCCCTGTGGGTGGTCCTGTATTTGAAAAGACTGTAATAAAAACCAGGCTGGGTGTGCCAGCACCTCAGACCACTGCTTGACCCTCAACACGGAGCCTTGTCTCGCTCTTGGGGGGATTCACTGTATGCTGTTAGAGACTGATTGCCAGGAGTGTAAGCTGTTCGTCTGCTTTTCCTGTTCGTCTGCTAGCAGCTATTTGGGAGGTTCCAGTTCGGGAGTTGGAGTGCTATTTTGTATCCAGTTCGGGAGTTTGGTGTTCTGCAGTAGCTGTGCCTGTATCTCTGGAAAGGGGGCCGATCGCCTAAACGGTTTTTACCCCTTGTGTGCACAATGGTCCGTTACACATACAACCATTGCTATTTAGCTGTCTATAAACTATTGCCATATTGTATACTTATTATACCTAATTATTCAATGATTGTCACGCATGTTGCCTATTACTATTATTTTTATTATTGTCACGCATGTTACATATTATTGTCACTGTAACGGACCGTTTTGCCCAAAAGAGGTTAAAAAACGTTTAGGCGATATTCCCCTTTTTCAGCTGCACCGACAGCTACTGCAAGCACCAATCTCCTAAACTGCAAACCCGCGAATTCACCATCTCCCGAACTGCATACCAAGGGAATACTCGAAACTCCCGAACTGGAGACACACGAATAGCTGCTAGCAGACGAACAGGAAAAGCCCCCAAGCGGCTTACACTCCTGGCAATCTCTAACAGCATACAGTAAATCCTCCCCCAATAATGAGACGACACTTCACTTTGAGGGTTAAGCAGGAACTGATTTACTGGGGCTAACTGCCCAGCTTTTATGCAGGTCTCTCACCTGGTGGACACTCCCCTAGGGGACCAAATGGGAGACTGGGACACAAAGGGTAAAAGGACCAATCACAGACTTACACATTTCAACCATCCCACAATGCATCACAATCCCTCCTCTCTGCTCTGGAGATAATTGGGAAGTAATTCAATTATCTCCAAAGACAGAGGCAAAACTCCATTAACCACATGGCAGAAAACAAACCGTAAAAGACATAAAATTACCTACAGTTACATTCAGTACATAAAACATATACGTTCTACATATCCCCAGATAGCTCAGGTCTGAGCGCACATTATTAAGCAAATGGCGCTCAGACCACACGAATACAGTTTAATCGCCATGGAGTCAAAGTCTTTACACAGTCAGTTTCACGCGAATGGGCTCCATGGGATTCCTATCTGGGGTTCAACACACTCAAACAAAACTACCAAACACAGGGCCGTTTGTGCACTTTCACCGAACAAGAAGGTTGGTTTCGCCACAGTCATAATAAATTATATTTTTATAATTCATTTGTGATTACTGTGTGAAGTAAAAATCCTCTAGTGAAGCTTCCTCTAGGATCTAAGAGAATTAAAAATCGTGAGTAATTCTCAGCTTTATTATTCTGGGAACAGTGCCAAGCTTTTGATTTTGATATAATAAAAATGATTACAGTTTGATAATTTTTAAGAAAATATAATTTTTAGTATTTATTACCCCATAAATATCCTCACAGGTGTAACAGTGGAGATGTTTTAAGAATTATTTTCTTGTAGGGATAAGGGAACCAAAGAGCGCTTTGGATCCGTATCCACATAGAAAAAACAGAAAAGGTTTAGTATGCCACAACAGAATAATACGTGATATGCATAACTTTATGGTCTTAATCACATTTCATAGAGCTGATACTAGCTTTAGTGTCGTTTGCATTCAGTGGTGTTGATCCCCCACTGGTTGGATATTGGTGAGTATACGTCCAGCAAATATCTCAGCAGTGTGGTAACCCAAAAGAAAAAAACAAAACAAGGAGCAATAGTATTCTCTGTATAAAACTGATTTAAAATATATAAAGGGTCTTATACTCACATCTGATTGAGCATGACAAACTGCCACAATGAGCGCAATGCCAATCAGCCAGCCATATATTGGGGAAACTGTCTGTGGTATGGAGAACCCTCAGGACGTTAACCATGCCAGAGGAGCTGGAGAGGTTGGTGGTTTCTAGGCCCCGGTTCATCAGTCGACCTGGGCTCGGCGAGTGGAGGAGATGGAGTGCCACTTGATTTGATGTTCATGATCCAGAGGGTCTCTTAACACAGAGGAGATGCAGGAGCAGAAATGGCATGCAACTCCTGGAGAATTGCAGAACCGGCCCCCAGAAGAAGCTTGCTTGTGGCATCAGCTGAATAGATGGAGCTACCTTTACTTAAGCATATAATCTACAATTGAGCCATACTAGCCAAAAGTCCAAAAGGTTTGTTTGCTCTGTTTTTTGTCTGCGGTTCCTGTCCGATACGAATTTGCTATTGGCATTTAGTTGTAACGACATTGTATTGTTGATTCAGTGGCCACCATACTAACTTTAACACCTCTTAGATAACAACATGGTGGACCTCCTCATGTGTTTACTAATTAACATCAAGCCTGCAATAGGACCCGGCTGTGGTTACTTACCTTCCAGGACCCGGCTGTGGTTACTTACCTTCCAGGACCCGGCTGTGTTACTTACCTTCCAGGACCCGGCTGTGTTACTTACCTTCTACCTTCTAGGACCTTGCAGTGTTACTTACCTTCCAGGACCTGGTTGTGTTACTTACCTTCCAGGACCTGGCTGTGGAGGAGTAGCAGGAATGCTAGCACACATGTGCAGCACAGGATCCAGCTGATTCCCCTCACCGGAAGTGTCAAGGGTAGGGGATTTTCACAAGGTAGGGGAATTTGATAGAACACCGGGTTCCTACGGAATGGATGCGGGCATGTCACGTGGTGTGCATGACCTCACTGCTGTGCCACGTGACTCTGTGCTCAGCATCATGGGTAATGTAGTTAGATCACAGCTGGAAGCGCTGGGTAGCTTACAGAGGAACATGCTGCAAGCAACGTGCCAACCTCATGGTTGATACTAGTAACCAGTGGGCACAGCATTTGGCCAAAAAGAAAGATTCACACGATGGTCTAAACATCGTGTGGGGGGGCTAGGGTGTGGCCTGACTCTCCCAGCCAAAGGTCTTAAATAGTGTGGGAGGGGCTAGGGTGTGGCCTGACTCTCCCAGTCAATAGGCTGGCCTCTGCAGCCATCTTAGTTGTGAAAGAATAGATCAGTTGTAAACCTTAGCCATCTTGGATGGTCAATGTCAAGGATAAATGTGTATATTAAAAACTAAGAAAGGAAAGACGTGTATATAATAATAATATTATAGTGTAAATTACACAAAGAAAAAGGAATAGATAAAAAGAAATTTAAAAAGTAAAATATAAAAAAGAGAAATGTAAGTTATAAAAATATTTTAGTACAGAAAGAAACAATGTGTGTGTGAACACCCACCACAGTGTAATAAGTGCTTAATTTATATCAACAGAAAGGAACTTTCCTGTATAGGATAAGATTTCCAATAGTATCCCAAAAGACTTCCTCTTGTCTTCCACACAACACAAGCAAAAAAAGGGGATGATCTGCTGAACCTATTATAAATAAAACAACATAGCATATAACTGTGTATGATGACAAATTGTAGAAGTTATATTCACAAATGGCCACTCACACTTTTGCTGAAGTTTGCAAGCCTTGAATATTTTCCTTTTCAAAATAGGAATTCCAAATCCTCTGTCTGGGTTAAAATCTCCATAGATATATTGGCATGTATGTGCTCAGGAAAGAAATGTATATAAAAGAATATAAGATGCACATTCAGAGTGAAGTACAAAAAAGTATTTAATAACTTACATCAAGATATAAAATCATCAGTGTAGTCCCTCTATGTCACCACCAGGGGTCCTACGCGTTTCATCCAACCAAATAGGACTTCCTCAGGGACTTGTATGGTGTGTGATCAACAGGTACAAATAAACAATGAACAATAAAAATTTCCCTCCCTCCCCAGTTCTTATATATCCCTTCAGTGTCCACATAATGAGTGATCTTTTGCAGGTGTTTCTTTTCTGTGCTCCGGACTGATTTTCCGGTATTATGACGTCATCACGTCCGGCGTCGTATGACGCGTGCGTTCCAGCATGCGTTCCTTTGCCGAAACCCGGAAGTTGGTTGAGGGTTTCTGTCTTGTTGCTCACTGCTCGATCTCAGCCAGGCATATAATTATAGTTTGGTGGAAACAGGGAATAAGAGGAAGGGGTAGTGAATATTTCACTCTGCATTAAACAAGTTTAATACTTAAAGATAAAAATGAATCATCATTCTCATTACCTATATTAATAAAGTGCATACATATAAAAAAATAATGAATACAAAAAATATATATAAAAAATACATATAAAAAATGATATACAGAAAATTATATTATATATAAAAATATGTATAAAAATTACAATTTTCTTTCAAGAGCACAAATATTCAGAAAGTGAACAGAGGTGCAATACCCAAATGTATATTGCATTCTTCCCATTGCTTTTTTTTAAAAAAAACATGTGAGTGGTTTTTGCAAGAACTATATTAGAAGGGATACTTTCTCCACTCTATATAGTTATAACATTATAAATCATATTGTGTGTTTATTTGATTTTCATATAAGGGAGAGGGAGGCAGTTTTTTACAACTTGCCTCCACAATTTCTTCCAACTTCAAGAAATGCCATTCGTTAATTTAAAGATTCTGAACAATTTGCTTATTATAAATTCCATTTTTTTTTTTTTATATCAAATTTGAAATGTATATTAATTTTCGTAAATAGAGATAGCAACCTGGATCTACATAAGAGATCCTATTATAATCTTATTAGCCATAGAAAAAATGCAATATTTACAATATCTACAGAAAGAGGTATAGAAAAGAAGATACACAAAAAGATTTTTTTATTCTTCAAAAAAGCTCCACAAATCTATATCTAAATTTAACCCATAAGGCTGCAAAGTTTTTAATTTATTAATCCAAAAAGTCTCTCTCTGTGAGAGTCTCTTGGCAAGATTGCCCCCTCTCCAAAAAAATCTGACCAGTTGAACCTGCTGCAGTTGTTACAATGGATTGGAACAATATGTTTAGTTGATTTTTTTTCGGATATTATTCTGATGTTCTAATATTCTTTCTTTTAATTTCCTGCAAGTTCTGCCTACATACTGTTTCCCGCATGGGCATTGTAACATGTACGCTACATTTTTAGTGTTACAATTTATGTTGGATTTCATTTTGAATTTTTCTTTTGTAACTGTACTATTTTTTTTTTTTTTTTTTTGCTATAAAAATATTTTGCAAGAAATAAAATGTAAAAATATATAATAAAAATGAAAATAAATTAAGCGCTGATCCTTCTGTTTTTTTTTCCTTATTTAGCCTAGACCTACAAACTCTTTCTATATATTTGTACAATGCATTTACTAAAGTCTCAGTATAACTTGTCCTTTTATCCACAGGTCTTACCTTATGGGATATGGATGATCTTGAGAAACATGTGCGTGTTCAACCCCAGGAAAGCACAACAATTAACGTAATATATGCCGATAACCTCTCCAGCAAGTCTTCTGCTCTTGACGTGAATGCATCACTAAAGGCCAGCTTTCTCTGTGGTCTGTTATCAGTAGGAGGTTCTGCTGCATACTTAAAAGATACCAAAAATTCCAAGAAGCAGGTTCGGATATCCATCCAGTACTCCAGAACAACAAGGTTTGAACAACTAAGTATGAGCCATTTAGGCAGTCAACATATCACTTATAGTGAGGTGTTTGGACAGGCTTCTGCAACTCATGTGGTGGTTGGCATCTTGTTCGGAGCTCATGCGTTTTTTATTTTTGATAAAAATGTTTCTTCCACTGACAACTATGATGAAATCGATCATAAGCTAAAGGTTTCTGTCAAAAATATTCCCAAAATTACTGTGAAAGCAGGTGAATCTCTTAACTTAAATGATGATGAGCTCCTCCTTGTGAAATCCTACAACTGCCAGTTTTATGGAGATTTTGCTATTGGTGAAAACCCAACTACCTATGAAGAAGCTGCAAAACTCTACCACTCCCTTCCAAAGCTCCTTCAGGAGAAAGAGAAGCTGGCTGTACCAGTTAAAGTTTGGCTGTACCCCTTGGTCAAACTGAACCAGGCTGCCGCAAGGTTGGTGCAGGATATCAGTGACAAACTCATTTATAACACAGAGTATGAAATTGAATTGATACATGAAGTAGATATGCAATGCAATGACCTGCTGAAGCACCCAATGACTACCACCTTCTCTAGGACAAGGGACTTGATTTCACACTTTCAAGCTTTAATCCAGCAACATGTGGTCCTCTTCCAGAAGCAGCTGTCGCATACCCTTCCATTGATCCGGGAAGGAAAAGATGAGAGTATGTTGGCTGACCTTTTGATTAAAAAAATGAATTCCCCATTCAGCATCAGGTCTATGAAAGGTTTTTTGGCAAGGCAACTACAGCAAATGGATCATGCAAATTTCTTCCTAGATGCTTTAAAGGCAGTAAAGGTGGTCTCCAATAAATATGAGCTCGATAACCTTGTTTCTAATCCAAACTTTAACTGCATTGTGGCTTTTAATTTTTCTTCACTAGAAGATGATGAGCCATATCTCCAGGATCTGGGAATGTGGTTACATAATTTCTCAAAGAGTGAAAGAATCTATGAAGAAAAGGATGTGTCACCATGGCACCAAAATCCGCAAATGAATATCAAAGCCAGGCAATACCTAAGGGCATACAAGACATTTTATAATGTCAACAAATATAATAAGAGCATGTGTTTTATTGTGTCTTCTGTTCGTGATCAAGAGAACCCTGGAATTTCAATCTATCTTTACGTTAATGGTAACTTGGTGAGCAAAAAATTTGGTCCTCCAGCAAAACCGGTTCCTCCTATAGTTGTGACTGCACACTTTGACAGCATTGAACTAAAACTTGAGCCTGTTGAGTTCAACAGGAAGGACATCAAACATTACTGGGTGGAATATCGACAACAAGCTGAAAAAGAATGGCACTTAGTAAAAACTAAAGGTGTCCCAAAGATATTTCTTGTTGGAAAATTGAAACCTAGCTCAAGCTACCTGTTTCGATATGCTGCAGTTTTGGAGGTAGGCAGGAGTGAATTTAGTGAGGCCAGTGGTTTTAATAAGACTTTATCAAGCAGTCCACCTAGTACTCCACATGTCATTCTTCTAGGATGCAGTGACCTTACTCTAAAGTGGAGTGAACCACTAGTAATCGGTTGTGGAGTCAAAATAATAGACTACTTGGTGGAACACAATGTAAACCTTGATAGCTGCCTCTGGGTTCAGAAAAAGTGTGGAAAGAAAATAGAAACTTGTAATATAGACTCACTGAATCCTGGAACATGGTACAAGTTTAGAGTTTCTGCCATCTCTCAAGATCTGGAGTACAGTGAACCCAGCAAAGGGGTAGCTGTTTTAATGAAGTGTAGTGACCGACCAGAAACTGCTGCAACAAAATTCCTCAGAGAATGTGAGCTAATAGAGGAGGGACAGCCATCAATTTTTAAGATCCATGCTGCACCTTCCATGGATCTTGCAGAAGAAATTATGAAATGTACTGTAGCTCATGATGATGACCAGAAGGTGATCTTGTTGTTTGGAATAATGGGAGATGATCGAAAATTACACATCAGTCTCATGATCAATTTTTACTTAGGAGTTTGTTGGGAAAACAATTTCAGATTTAATCTGATGGATGCTGTACAAAAACTCAATGGGTACAAAATCACAGTTTATGAAGTCAACTGTGAGAGTGACTATCAAATTCCTTCCTTGATTCTGATCGATGTTCCTATAGGCTATGATGGTAAGAATATTGAAAATGACTTAATGTTGGACAACTTCTACAGGCTAACTTCCTGTCAGAGTGGAATTGACAACATTCACTCTATATGTATTTTCATAAACCCCTCTTCAGCTACTTTGACACCAAAACAGTATCTTGATCTTTGTTCTGTTTTCTCCATGTTCGATAAAGATGTCCAAGACCGTATTCACCTTTTTGTAAACTGTTCTGGCCCAGAAACTTGCCCAATTTTGAAAGACATCCAAAGTTCTGACCTCCCATTCCCAAAAGACGAAAATGGTGTCATAAATCATTTTAAATTGCATATTCCAGCTCTGTTTGCCAACAATGATGACTGCTGTGTACATGTTAAACAGTTTAATAAGATCTGCTGGCAAATGAATGAAACGTCTATGCGGAATTTCTTTGGTATATTAACTGCCCTGGACCAAAAAAGTTTGGAAAGGACAAAAGAAGTTTTAAGGGAACATAAAAAGCTGCATGTGGCTCTGGGTAAAAGATGCGTGGAAATTGAACATAGCATGTATCATCTTCAAGAGTTGAAAAAGATCTTGGAAATATTTCAATATAAAGAAGTTATGCCAGCCCCCACCACTGAAACTTTGCAAGATTGCTCTGCGATAAACTGTAAGAAATGCAAGTTCACCTGCGGCTTTGGCTCAGATCTCAACCCTAGCAATTTAAGTTTGTATTTGAAGACTCCTTGTGATTCTTGCCCAGGTGAATGTCCCACATCAAGTCACTGCATAGAGTCGTACAAATGGACCCATACAGGAGGGAGTAATTATCTTCGCATAAAGAACAATTATGAACATGTGTTCCACAAAAACATAACCTTGGATACCGCGATTGTGGACTATTGGAAACTTAAACAACAAATCCTGAAAGCCATCAGAAATCCACCTCCAGTAGAGCATCAACTTCAAGCAACTTGGCTCTGTGTATATCCAAGCACTATGTTTATTACAATTGACCATATGATCAAAATGGAGAAGGCTATTGGGCGTTGCGTGAGAGTCCGATGCTTGAAGGAACTTAAGAGGGAAGCTGAAATTCTGGAACAGATGGACACAGGTGGAAAGTAGTTTAGAGTTCAATGTACTATATTATAACACAACTGCTTGCATTTACCAAGGTAGCATCGCCCCATGTGATTACAAAACGGGGGGACAAAAAATGTATATCACACATTTACCTAGTTATGAATGTTTTATTTTGAATTGCAGCAAATTAATCATTAGGCCCTATTAGGTAAAGGCTAAAATATAAAAATGATATATCCCCATTTTATTTAACCCCTTAAAAACACATGACATGTGTGACATGTCATGATTCCCTTTTATTCCAGAATTTTGGTCCTTAAGGGGTTAAAAAAAAAAATGAAAAAATCTCTGCCCCGTTTATGTAAGTGGTCGTGATCAGGCTCGCATGGAAAAAAAAAAAATTAACTTGAAAATTCTTCCCATGGGATCCAAACGGAAGGAACATAATACAAGAAATCGCTTTGCCGAATAAGACCAGAATGTTCGCCCTCTTTTTTTTTTTTTCCCAAGTATTGAAATAAATGTATGGTATGTATAATTGTTAATATTTTGTATTGTACTAATGGAAAAAATAAAGTGTTAATTTAAAAGTGAAGCTTTGGAAACTGTATTTTCCTCCGTTTTATCTCCAAGGCACTTTAGCTTTTAGGAGTTGGGTGGAAAATGGAGGAGGAGGAGGAGGAAGAAGAAGAAATCAGCCACAACATTAAACCCACTTACAGGTGACGTGAATAACATTGATTATTTTGTTACAATGGCAACTGTGGGCTGGGGGCGGGGGAATATTTTTGGGAGCAAGTGAATGTTCAGTTCCTGAATTTCATGTGTTGGAAGCAGGAGCCAAATAGTGTTGGCTATACGACTGGGTCAAAGCACGTCTAAAACGAGTCTTGTGGGGTGTTCCTAGTATGCAGTAGTTGGTACCTACTATAATGTGTGTATACATCATTGCACACTGACATTTCTCTGGTCAATGTTACAGCAGCAGAATAAATATTTGGGTGCCTATTTTATCTTTTATGTGTTTGTTAAATCACATGTAAAACAGGGGCTCTGTGTCATTTGTGGGGAACACAGTTTATTCGCTGAACATTGAATTATTGTGAGACTTTGGCAAACGTTTCCAAAAGGACTATAGCTGGAGATTATTTACAAATTTCCTATTGTTGCCTAAATCAGAGGTGGCTCTCTAATTAGGTAATACATACGGCTGCCTAAGGCCTCGCAGCTGTCTAAATCGAATTTAGGACTGAGTTACTTATTGGGTCCTCTGTCCATCAGGAGGGGGCCTGGCTTTTTGTTCTGTATGCTGCTGAGCATGAGGGCCCCTCCAATCTGCCAAGAGAGCGAGCTCAGCCTCCAATCTGCAGCTCCAAGTGCCTATCAGTGTTGCCGTGAGTTACCACCTCAACGCTCTGACTTCTGGAGATCGCGAGACTGTCAGGTGGTCTGCAGCTCACACCCACGCGATAGGGAGACCATCAAACCACCGGGTAAAAACATTTATTTCTCTCCCCACCTCTGCCACCAGTCACAACCTGTCTTCCCCCTAACTCTGCCACCTGTCACCCCTCCCACACATACTCTCTCTCACCTTGTGGTCTCTGCAACCACTTGCAGCATGTTGATGGACGCAGCAGATCCACGGCAAATTATACCCTTTCGTCCGCCCATGTTGTTGACGACCTTGGCGTAACGCGTGCATGTTTTGGGGTCAAAGATCAATCTAGGCCAATCAGAAAGGTAAAGCATGTATCTAAACTCAAAATAACCTTTCCTCGTTGCCCTGTCGTAGTTTCCGAGTGGTTGTCCGAGAGTGTGTTCCTGAACTGTTATATTCTGTTTTTTGACCTTCACTTTGATTTTAACTTTCCTGTATTCTGATATGCCTGACTTCTTGCTTTCCTTTATCGTTGTGCCCCTTTCTGTGTCCCCTGACCTCGGCTAGTAAACTATTCTTTGGTATATTAGTCAGTGTGACAGATTCATCTGTATTGCTGGTTCGTCTGTTACCCTTTGTTTTCACTGGATTTCCTGTCCGTATGCCCCTGTTCGTGTGATTACAAAATACTGATTGAAACTACCGAACGAACGACCACCCAGGAGAGGAGTGTGCTGCTGGTTAACCTCTTGGCCCCAATTAGAATGTTGTGGTTAACCGCAGACACCTCTCCATTCCATTTGTACGGGTGGTCGTCGTTCGCATGCCGACCATGAGGCGGCGGCCATTTTGGGACACGAGGAAGCGTAGCGGTGTTCGGTACAAATTCTATGGAACTAAAACCGGACACTTTAATCTACCGAACACCGCTGGAAGCTGCTGCCCACCTTCTATTTCGGCGAGGCGCACGAACGCCGGTCTGTTCGGGAGTTTTATACATTCGTATGGACCTTTACCCAGATAGCCGTCCCATGGAGTCATTCGTATACCGAAGGACTGGTGAAAGACTTTGACTCCATGGCGATTCGACTAGATACATGGGATCTGAGCGCTATTCGGTAGAAATATGCACTCAGATCCAGGCTGTCTGGGGATACGTTACACGAACTATATTCATTCGGTATTTCTTCAGTTATATATTTTAATGTATTTTCCTTACTGTATTTTAAAATGGCGATTGTCTCTATCCTGGGAGATAATTAGGTTTCTTCCTAATTATCTCCGGGGTAGAGAAGAAGGGTTTATGGGTAAGATGGGAAGGGCTTATACTGAAGCCACTGCGATTGGCTACTGTCCAATATGTTTTACAGTCTTCCACAAGGTCCCCTCGGGGAGTGTCCACCTTGTGGAGACCTGCATAAATACCGGGCAGGTAGCCCCCATTAAACAGATCTTCATTTGACCCTCAAGACGGAGCTTGGTCTCGTTTGTGGGGGGAATTATTACTGGGACAGCGCTTTCGTTATTTCTAGCTGTGGAAGGCGTTCGACTGTTTTGCTGATCGGGAGTTGCCGTGTTCGTGAACTTCGTTCGGGAGTTTGGCGGTCGGCTGGATAGAAACTGCATTTCTGGAGAGGGGGATTATTCACTAAACGGCGGCTTCATCTACCTGGCGGTGAGTGTCGTAACAATTGGTGGCAAGCGACGGGATGAATCCTACCGCCCAGAAGGCCAGCTACACATCCCAGGTTGGAAATGCAGTATGAAGAGTTAAGGCGTGCTACCCTTAAAGATATATTGGAACGCAGAGGACGATCAGCGAGTAATCTCAAGAAAAGAGAGATTATTGCCATATTATTGGAAATGGATGCAGCACAGGGAACGGGAAGAGCTGATGTGCCTGGCATACTGGAGTTAACACCCGAGGAGATACAATTTAACCGTGCAGTCCAGATCAGGCTGGCACACTTTGGCCCCAACCCCGCAGCAGATATTGTGATTCAAGTGCAAGCAGCAGTAGCAGCACAACAGGCGCTCCAGGGAAGAGGCGCTGCAGCAGCTGAGGTACCCTATAACAATAATGGAAGGAGGAAGGTACCCTTTGCTGCATTTAGAAATTTTGTAGAAGCCGAAGGAGAGATTGATGGGTTCCTGGCTGATTTTGAAAGGCAGTGTGCCTTACACCAGGTACCCGCAGAGGAATGGGTCACCATCCTCTCTGGGAAGTTATCCGGTCGGGCCAGTGAGGCGTTTCGGGCCATCCCAGAGGAGGAAATCACCAGCTACAGGGCAGTAAAAGATGCCCTTTTGGCCAGATACGCTGTAACCCCTGAGGCGTACCGGCGGCGATTCCGGGACACTAACAAACAAGCTGGCGATTCTTATGTGGAGTGGGCATGCCGAGTACACCGCACCGCAGCCCACTGGATGGCAGGGTGCCAAGCGGTAACTGGGGAAGAAGTGCTGCAAGTGTTTTTGTTGGAGCACTGCTTTGATTGCTTACCTGCAGGAGTCAGAGAGTGGGTTAGGGACCGCAAACCCGCTACCTTACCCGAAGCTGCTCGTCTGGCTGATGAGTACACTGATGCACGGAAACTAGACCAGACAGCAACCAAGGTCCCTACCCGAGTGGAGTACAAACCAGCAGCCCCTCCAACCACTGCAGTGTATCAACACCCAGCGCAACGCACCCCCACAATGCCAACAGCGAACAATTATGTTCAGCCAGCCCGGTTCAACGCCCGGGATTACTCACAGCCTATCCGGTGCTATGGGTGTAAACAGTTGGGGCACAAGAGACCGGAGTGTCCATTGAACAATTCCAGCCAAGCCCAGTCGTGGAGAAGACCAGCCGGCGGAAATCAGCAGCCACCCCAACCTTCCGCTCACTGTCTGGAGCAGGAGGAATTTTGGGGTATACTACATGAGGCGGATCCGGTACAAGCAGCGCAGCAGGATAACCGACAACAGCACAGGCAGACCGTTAAACTAAATGGCAAAGCAGTAACTGGTCTGAGGGACACCGGAGCCACTATGACCTTGCTCCAAAAGAACCTTGTTTCAGAACACCAGCACACTGGAAATACTGTGGCAGTGAGGGTAGCGGGAGGTGCAGTGTTCAGTCTGCCTGTTGCCCGGGTTCATTTGGATTGGGGAGTGGGCTCTGGACATGTGAATGTGGGGGTCATGAAAGACTTACCTGCTGATGTTTTGCTCGGGAATGACTTGGCCCCTTTGGTGTCCGCTTATGCTCCAATGGGACCTGCTGATATCAACCCAGTGACTACCCGTGCCCAGACCCGTGCTGCTGAAACCAGCCCACCTGCTGCTGAGATCCAGGTAAGACACGATTCCCCGACTGGTATTCTAGAACAGACCTTTGTTAGCTGGGATTCCCCAGAGGAGTTTGGGAGGGAACCCCAGACAGATTTGACGCTCCAGAAGTATAGGGACAGGGCGGATACTGGAGAGGAAGGAGTAGATGGGGAACGGTATGAGTGGGTGGGGGACAGGTTGTATAGGATCCCTAAGCTTTCCCCGAAAAGTGTTGCCCCTCCGCCGAATCGACAGCTGGTGGTGCCCGCAAAATACCGGCAGGAGATTCTGCGGATAGGGCATGATGTTCCGCTAGCTGGACATCTAGGTTCTCGCCGCACAGCCTATAGGATCATGCAGAACTTCTTTTGGCCAAACTTTAATCAGGCTGTGCGGACATATTGTAGTACGTGTGACACATGTCAATGGGTAGGAAAGCGGGGGGACCACCCAAGAGCTAGGCTTATGTCTATGCCTATCATTGGGGAGCCCTTTGCCCGTATAGCCGTTGACATTGTGGGTCCACTGGCCAGGGCTAGTCCATCCGAAATATATTCTCACGTGGTGGACTATGCCACTCGCTATCCAGAGGCAGTAGCGCTGTCTAATATAGAGGCAGAGACAGTTGCTGATGCCCTGGTTAGGATTTTTACCAGAGTCGGATTCCCTCAAGAGATTCTCTCTGACCAGGGAACTCAATTTACTGCTGTGCTCACCCAGCAACTATGGAAGGTGTGCGGCATTAAACCGCTGCTTAGCTCGCCTTACCATGCACAGACTAACGGTCTCTGCGAGCGATTTAATGGTACCCTCAAACAGATGTTAAGGACCTTTTCTGACACTTGCAGAGACTGGGAGCGATTCCTGCCTCATCTGTTGTTTTCCTACAGAGAGGTGCCCCAGGAATCTACTGGGTTCTCCCCCTTTGAGTTGCTATATGGGAGAAGGGTCCGCGGACCCCTAGATCTCATTAGAGGCCACTGGGAGGGGGAGACAGAGCAGGAAGGGACCCCCATAGTGCCGTATGTTCTGGAACTCCGGGACCGCATGGAGAAACTGTCTCTAATGGTAAGGGAGAATCTCCAGGTGGCTCAGGGTCTCCCCTGAGATGGTACGATCGGGGTGCCCGACAGCGAGTCTTCCAGGTTGGGCAGAAAGTGATAGTGCTCAAACCTGTGAAGGCGAACAAGATGCAGGCATCTTGGCAGGGCCCGTATAAGGTGTTAGCGCAGGTATGTGATACTACCTAACAAAACGGGGGGTTGAGACAGCGCTAGTCAGAGAGGCAGCAGTCCCAAACAAGGATTCCCTCTGGTGTCCTTGGAATACAAATAGTAGTAGCAGAAAAAAATGGGGGATGGGTCTGCGCCGATGTGTACACTGAGTGTTGAGTCCAACGTATATTGTCGTGTCCAAAGTTCTACTTTTGGTGGGGTTCAAAAGGTACGGTATCGTGGAGAGTAGTCCAAATATAAGAAGTAGAAGAGATCTTACTTACAATTAACAGAGCTTAACCCAGCTCTGGTGTGGATAGCTCGCAGCGGTATTATCCCCGCTTACAGGATATTCGGCAAGTGTCCTCTTCTTTGTGGTAGCAGGTGGCCGTAGTTGGGGAAGATAAAATAAAGACAGTAATGGTGCAGTATGTTCTACACTGATAAAAAATATAATAAAATATGATAGATACACTCACATTCGGTAGAGCTTAGGCTAGCTCTAGTTGGTTAGGCGTACAGCGGTATCATCCCCGCTTATGGGATATATGAGGAGTGATCTTGATCGGAGTATCAGGAGCTCGAAGAGAAGGTAAAACAGCGATAGTGCTCTCAATAAAATCTTGAATGGTAAAATAAAATAATAAAATATACTCACAGTGTATAGGGCAGGCTAACTGCTCTATGTAACAGCGTAGGTGGTATAATCCCCACCTGGGATTCTTGGAGTATGGTATACAGGACTTAAAATAATAAATAAAATAAAAAATAATAATAAAATATATTAAAAAAAAAAAAATATATATATATATGCTGCAGACGATACAGAAAGTTTACCCTTACCAGATTTGTTAGAGAGGGACTTCCAGACGGATCTTACTAGCCTGGTACAGCTAGGGGACAGATTGAGCTCCACCAAGAAGGACCAGGCAAGACAGCTTCTGTGGGAGAAGCAGGCGACGTTCTCCCAAGAACCTGGCTACACTACCCTAGATGTACACAAGGTAGAAACCCCTGGAAAGAACCCTCTGCGACAACCCCCTTACCGTATCTCTGAAGCAGTCCGAGAAGGAATGCGGAAGGAGATACAGGAGATGACCCAGCTTGTGGTCATTGAACACTCCGATAGCCCTTGGGCTTCGCCTGTCGTCCTGGTGCCGAAGAAAGATGGAACCACCCGGTTCTGTGTGGACTACAGGCGCCTCAATGAGCGGACCACCACTGACGCCTACCCGATGCCCCGGGTAGACGAATTGTTAGATCGCATTGCCAGGGGGCGCTATCTGACCACCATAGACCTGTGCAAAGGCTACTGGCAGATTCCCCTGGCCGAGGATGCTATCCCCAAGTTGGCCTTCGTCACCCCATTTGGCCTGTACCAATTCAAGGTCATGCCATTTGGGATGAAGAATGCCCCGGCTACCTTCCAGCGTATGGTGAATAGACTTCTTGATGGATTCCAGGAATTTGCTTGTGCATACCTGGATGACATTGCGATCTACAGTGGATCCTGGGAGGAACACCTGGTACATGTAGGGGTAGTACTGGACAAAATTCGGGCCGCTGGCCTGACATTGAAGCCAGAGAAGTGCCATTTAGGCATGGCTGAAGTGCAGTACCTGGGTCACAGAGTGGGGTGTGGGAGCCAGAGACCAGAGCCAGCCAAGATAGAGGCAGTAGCTAACTGGCCCACACCTATCACTAAGACCCAGGTGTTAGCCTTCCTAGGGACAGCAGGGTACTATAGACGCTTTGTCCCCGACTACAGCACCATTGCTAAACCCCTGACTGACCTGACAAAGAAAAATCTCCCTAAGCAGGTCCTGTGGTCTCCAGCTTGTGAAGCTGCGTTTCAAGCACTCAAACAGGCTCTTGTGAATGCCCCTGTCCTGGCTGCCCCAGTCCCTAACAAACGTTTTCTCGTCCATACAGATGCTTCCATGTATGGACTGGGGGCTGTGCTGAGCCAGGTCGGGGAAGATGGAGGAGAGCACCCTGTCGCATATCTCAGTAGAAAGCTGTTACCCAGAGAAGTGAGTTATGCGGCAGTGGAGAAGGAATGTTTGGCCCTGGTGTGGGCATTGAAAAAATTTAGCCCTTACTTATATGGACAGGAATTCTCACTTGTGACGGACCACAATCCCCTTGTCTGGCTCAACCGGGTCTCAGGAGACAATGGCAGACTGCTGAGGTGGAGTTTAGCACTACAACCATATAACTTCACCATCAGCTACTGACCCAGTAAGCAGAACGGGAATGCAGATAGATTGTCCAGGCAAACCGACATTCTTACCACCTCTTAGTCCGGTCAAGCCGGGTCTGCCGGAGTGTCCCACAAGGGGGGAGCCGTGTGACAGATTCATCTGTATTGCTGGTTCGTCTGTTACCCTTTGTTTTCGCTGGATTTCCTGTCCGTATGCCCCTGTTCGTGTGATTACAAAATACCGATTGAAACTACCGAACGAACGACCACCCAGGAGAGGAGTGTGCTGCTGGTTAACCTCTTGGCCCCAATTAGAACGTTGTGGTTAACCGCAGACACCTCTCCATTCCATTCGTACGGGTGGTCGTCGTTCGCATGCCGACCATGAGGCGGCGGCCATTTTGGGACACGAGAAGCGTAGCGGTGTTCGGTACAAATTCTATGGAACTAAAAACGGACACTTTAATCTACCGAACACCGCTGGAAGCTGCTGCCCACCTTCTATTTCGGCGAGGCGCACGAACGCCGGTCTGTTCGGGAGTTTTATACATTCGCATGGACCTTTACCCAGATAGCCGTCCCATGGAGTCATTCGTATACCGAAGGACTGGTGAAAGACTTTGACTCCATGGCGATTCGACTAGATACATCGGATCTGAGCACTATTCGGTAGAAATATGCACTCAGATCCAGGCTGTCTGGGGATACGTTACACGAACTATATTCATTAGGTATTTCTTCAGTTATATATTTTAATGTATTTTCCTTACTGTATTTTAAAATGGCGATTGTCTCTATCCTGGGAGATAATTAGGTTTCTTCCTAATTATCTCCGGGGTAGAGAAGAAGGGTTTATGGGTAAGATGGGAAGGGGTTATACTGAAGCCACTGCGATTGGCTACTGTCCAATATGTTTTGCAGTCTTCCACAAGGTCCCCTCGGGGAGTGTCCACCTTGTGGAGACCTGCATAAATACCGGGCAGGTAGCCACCATTAAACAGATCCTTATTTGACCCTCAAGACGGAGCTTGGTCTCGTTTGTGGGGGGAATTATTACTGGGACAGCGCTTTTGTTATTTCTAGCTGTGGAAGGCGTTCGACTGTTTTGCTGATCGGGAGTTGCCGTGTTCGTGAACTTCGTTCGGGAGTTTGGCGGTCGGCTGGATAGAAACTGCATTTCTGGAGAGGGGGATTATTCACTAAACGGCGGCTTCATCTACCTGGCGGTGAGTGTCGTAACAGTCAGGCCATTCTAAGGCCCAGTAATACTTTACCTATTAGTCGTATGTGTGACACAATTCTGCGTGCTGGATTAAGTAGTAATCCCGACAACTGTCACCCCCTCCCACACTGTTACCCCTTTCTACATTATGACGAAGGCGCATTATAGTGGCGCCGAAACGTGCGTCGGGCTTTTTTTTGTTGTTGTTATTATTCATTTTATTTTTTTTACTTTTTTGGTGTTTTGATTTGGGCTTTACTTCTATGGAGCACTTTGGTTTCTTTTATTCTATTTAAAGTATGTAAAGGTTCAGGTAGTGGTTAGGTTGGAGTGGCTGACAGTTATTTAGTTATGAACTTTTCCACAGCAGATTATACTAGCCAGCTAGGTTCTTCCTAGATACAGAGATTTTAGCAAGTTTTACCCGCTGGCGAGATCTTATGCAGGATAGGTGTCTATCTTATAACTATAGCTAGCTATCAGTAAGGATTAACATACTGTAGGAAATGATGAGTTAATCTGTGAAACAAGTGAACTGTTTGATACCTGCTGAATGCATGATTTGATTAAGACCTACATTCTAATACAGTGGGACCTCGGTTTACAAACGCCTCGGTTAACATAATTTTCGGTTTACAAATGAAAATCTATTGGAGAGAATGCCTCGGTTTACTATTTATTTTTTATTTTTTTTGCAATCCAAAGCCAGTTTCCCCAGGATGCATTGCACCTGGGAGGTTTATAGCGCCCCCCCTGCATGCTGGAGCCTGTGAGAAGCACGTGGTTTCGAGTGTGGAGGTGTTGGAGCGGCTTTTGCATCGAGTTTTGGAGCCATTCTGGAAATTGTTTGCAGTTGTTTTAGGACTTTTTGTTGCATTTCTCAAGCTGTGGAAAGGTAGGGAGCTGAACTTTGTCGTTTGCATGCCTTTTACTGTGTGTTCTGCATTGTGGGTTGGTTTCCATGCCAGCTCATTTTGACTTTTTTCTGACCTCCAGAACAGATTAATTGGTTTCCAATGCATTCCTATGGGACACCCCATTTCGGTTTACAAATTTTTCGCAATAAGAAACGTCCTGCAGAACGCATTAAATTTGTAAACCGAGGTCCCACTGTACTAATATTACGGTCCTGCCTAAAATGTTTATTCTACAGCTCACTCATAACTGCTACACTATTGCTACCTTGTTGGAAGGTGATGTTACCTTGATACATTTGTTGAAACTGTTTCTTTGTTTCTGTAATCTATACGGGGGTGTGGGGGTTATACTAAGTTACATTCTAACTCACTTTTAATTCTTCTAATACGGTGGTGTTAATAACTTAAACCTAATTTTTTATTTATTTATTTTTTAGACATTTAGTAGTAGATAGTAGACAAGGAAGTATATTGGCATAGGTTATGTGATGGTATTGTCTTTTTAGAGAATTTCTACCTTAATTCAAGTTGTAATTTTTGGGATTTTCACCTTAAACATATGTTCCTGGGTATTTTAAAGGGCCATCCAACAACTTTTGTTCCTTCCTTTTTGAACACACTTTATATTCAAAATTAGGGTTAGGCCCTTACCAGTTGGATAATCCCTATTAAAATACCACTATAGTGCCAGGAAAACATACTCGTTTTCCTGGCACTATAGTGCCCTGAGGGTGCCCCCACCCTCAGGGTCCCCCTCCCGCCTGGCTCTGGGGAGAGGAAAGGGGGTAACTTACCTTTCTCCAGCGCTTTCTCCAGGAGGAACGGAGGAGGGAGCTCTCCTCCTCCGTTCCTCCCCGTCGGCTGGCTGCGCGCGCATTCAGCCGGTCGCATAGGAAAGCATTATCAATGCTTTCCTATGGACGCTTGCGTGCTCTCACTGTGATTTTTCACAGTGAGAATCACGCAAGCGCCTCTAGCGGCTGTCAATGAGACAGCCACTAGAGGCTTTGGGGGAAGGATTAACCCATTTGTAAACATAGCAGTTTCTCTGAAACTGCTATGTTTATTAAAAAATGGGTTAATCCTAGAGGGACCTGGCACCCAGACCACTTCATTAAGCTGAAGTGGTCTGGATGCCTAGAGTGGTCCTTTAAGGAGATCTTATTTTTCTTTCTTTTTACTCTGTCTCCTGCCTGGCTTGTCCGATGGTGCCACCTTTCGCTTTGACGCCCCGGCTAGGGCTGACCTAGGGCTGACCAATTTCTTATCTATTGAAATGGTATTTTTGTGTTTTCTCACCTGTTATCATGACTCATGCAGCTGCCCATGCAGGGTTTGTCACAGTCTTTAGCAAATCTCTGGTTTGGAAACGCTTAGCCTGCCGAGACCCTCTCTTTGCACTGTTAGAGTGGCAGCTGCACACGCACAGGGCTGGCGCTTCCTGTAGGGGACTAAGGGGCTGCCCTGCGTTGCTAACGCGACACCCCTCATGCTGCAGCTGCCTTTAGGCAGCACAGCCAGAGCCAGTGCCCCCAGAGTCGGTGCAGGGCGCTGGCCCTGGTTGTGCTGCCTGAAGGAGGCTGCGTCCTGGGATGCAAGATACGAGTGACATGGCAGTAGGGAAATGCACAGTGCTCCCTTCTGCTAGTCACTCAGTGTACTGTGGCCGGTACTTCCTGTACCTGGCCGGACTTACAGGAAGTGTTCTCTCAGTGATTTTAGTGGGGGCCTCATGTTTGAGTCTCGCCTAAGGCCTTGTCTAGAGCCGGATCTGGCCTAAATCATTCATTTTGGTTTTTAATTCACTAGTGAATTCTTGTGTTAAAGACCAGTTCCTCCTGAGTGTGCTGTGCCAGTTTTTGTCAGCTGTTTCAAAGGCTATATAGCTGTATAGGCTGGGTCTGGTAAGTGCCATAATACTGATATAGATATACATAAGGCAATAGTGTAAATATATAGAAGGAAATATATTTTTGAGGAGGGTGTCAGAGTATTTATATCGGCAGACATCTTGTGCTATGATAGAAATTAAAAGTGTATATGCTGAGTCACTCTAAACAGAGCAGACTCCATTTTGTTATTTTCAAGTTAACAAAGAGACACAAAATTTCTATCCTATCTGTAAAACTAACCACTTTCCCAGAGCTAAAGGAATGCATAGTATATACAAACCAAGTGATAAGGAGAACGGGGGTTGGATAGACTGTCTAAATGCTAATGGATTAGATCAATTCTAAACCCAGACGTTGGTGACAGAGGAGATTAAATAATAAAATTTTACTTTCTATATGTATAAGGTACCATTGTAAGGAAAAGGTTAAACTTAGTTCATGAACTGCCATTTTAGAAATTATAGCAGGAATTGCGGACACTAAGTCTGGACAAAACTAAGAGAAAACCCTTTGAAGTGAAAGAAAACGTAAGTTATGGCACTATAAAGATAAAGCAAAATGACGTCAAAATAGCCACCAAGAAAAGTTAACTCTTTCCTGGATAGGTATGTTTAGTGGGACAAGACTGCCCTTTATAGACCAAATACCTAAATTGCGATCCCTAGATAACCACACCCCCAGTGTTTCTATTGGTCTAGCATCTAGTGAATTTTCCCTTTAAAAGTTAGGACATAGGGAAGACAGAGAAAAAAGGACAGGGGTGGAAAGAAGGAAAAAAGAGAGAGAGGAATTGGAAGTTTGGGGACTCCAACTCGGACATGCAGAGAAACCCAGGACAACATTTGAGACTAACACTCTTGTGACGAAGTGCCCTTCGCCACTTGTGCCTGGAGAGGACTGCTTGCCCGCCTCTTGCCCTGTGACTATGGCCCCTGGGATTTATTGCCCTTTAAAGACATGATTTGGGCATAATGGATTTGTGTTGTGCTGCTGCTGGCCCTTTAAGAACCATCTGGGGACATACTGTGGAGTTACTGGGTGGCCACCATTTCCTGTATCAGAAGCACATGGTGAGAACAATGGATGGCGGCCATTTTAACTCACAGACACTGTTTGGACTTTTCAACACGGTGCCATCTCGCCAGTATTTGGTGCACAGAGACATCGTGCAGTGGTTTTGGACTATACAGCAGGGGACACATTATACAGTAATTGTTTTTCATTTAGCCTGTATATGTTCTGCAGAATCTGCATTAAACTGTATTTTCCAAAGTACTGAACGGATCTGGGTGAATTTTGGATATGTGGTTCACCCAGATCCCCCGGTTCCAAGGATATACTTTTTATGGGGTTATTGCATGTTTTGGGGTCCCTGTGTGTTTTATGAAACTGTATTATTTCTGGCCAGCAGATAATTGAGATTTGTGTATTGTAGAAACTCAATTATCTAGCCTGGCCCAGAGGAGGAGTTTTGTGTTGCATAAATTGTGAGTTCTGTGTGCCAGTAAATCAGTCTTGTTCCAGCATTAAGCCTTGGCTCATGTTTGGGGGAAGGGATACCTACACTCTGGGGATTGCTATAATCACTTACTCCCCAGAGGAAGCTCTTGCAATAGCTTGATTTGTTCCTGTTCCTGCTCTCTGGGGAAAGAGAGGTTCACCCACTGGACGCTGGATCCTTGCCTTGGGTCCAGGATGGGTGGAGACAGCAGAGACCCCGGCGCAGTTGCATCGCTGGAAGTGGGGTCTGCAGTGCTGATGGTGTCGGTTGGAGTGCTTGGAGTCCTCAGCGAGCGCTAGGAGCATCGATTGGCGGAGGTACTCAGTCGGAGTGCCAGCGTTCCGTCACAACTCTACTCTTAAAACTCTAACACTTAGACTTTTACTGACTTTCTAACCAACACCACCTTTCACCATAACTCATGCACCTACAGACATCCAAATAAGTTCCTGAGACTATCTACCAATCGGATGAAATATCTACTCAACTGGTAATTATACTGGTTTCATTTAATTATTTAAATTAATTAAAATTTTCTAATAGCATGATATATGACTGGATAAATCACGGTCAGATTTCCATATTAAGAAATCTTAGTTAACTAAAGAATATATAGTTATAAACATTCCATTCTGCAGGTGGAATTAAGAATAATTATATATTAATGTGATATTATCACGTGTTAGCATACTTCTGTTTTTATCCAGGTGTATTGATTTGCTCTAATATAAGATAAGATATCTTTTTAGGCGAATTAAAAATCTGCTTATAAAATCTGGTAGATTCTCTTAGTGGATGGTTCCAGGAAATGACTAATGAACTGGTTTAAATGTTATTTTATTTAAAATTACATAAGAATAGATCTCAATTACCTAGGAGGATCTAGCCAGCATTGAAAGGGTTATTCAGTTGATCTAACTGTTAGCCAGGGTTTTATGGCCCTTCGCTGTGAAAAGCTTTGCTTTCTATGTCTGTAAGGATACCTCATAAATCGTGTAAGTCTTGACAGAAAATGCTGTTTAGCCATTGAAACGTGTATGCCCATTCCACTGTATTGCATTGTATACTATGTTGTACTAAATATTAATTGATTATTGTCATGCATGTTACATATTATTCATTTGTTATTATAAAATAAAATCTATTTTTATAACAAAATTGTGATTTTATTTATATGAAATACTTTTCACTTAACACAATAACGACCTTTGGGATCTGAGAATTGAATTAGTGGGCAATTCTCACTGTTTACTATTATTATCCCATAAATATCCCCACAAGGGGGAACTTATAAACCTCCATCTTTTCTGAAGGCAAGAGAGAAACTGCAAATATGAATATTCGCAGTGCAAACATACTGCTACAAGATTTGTCTCCCAAGTTTATTGAACATATTGGACTTCCTAAACTACCGTATTTATCGGCATATAACACGCACTTTTTCTCCCTGAAAATAGGTGGCAAATTATGGGTGCGTGTTATACGCCGGACCTTTTAAATGCTGCAGCCGCCTGAGCGCTCTGTCAAGAGCGGTCAGGCGGCTGCAGTTGGTTTTCACCTCCCCTCCCCTGTAGCGTGGCCGAGCTGCTCTGCTGTCCGCGGTGCCCGGCCGGAGTGATAGGAAGGTGCACGCTCAGTGTGCACCTTCCTGTCAGTCCGACCGGGTACAGGAAACAGAAACTCCTGTTCCGCGCGGGGTTTCTGTTTCCTGTAACCGGCCGGACTGACAGGAAGGTGTACACTGAGCGTGCACCTTCCTATCACTCCGGCCGGGCACCGCGGACAGCAGAGCAGCTCGGCCACGCTACAGTGGGGGGTGTAAAAAGAGAGTGGGGGGGAGTAAAAAGAGTGGGGGAGTAAGAAGAGGAGGGGTAAGAAGGGGGTAAATAGAGGGGAGGGGGTAAGAAAATGGGGAGGGGGTAAGAAGAGGGGGGTAAGAAGGGGTAAGAGGGGGAGGGGGGGAGTAAGAAAGGGGGGGTAAGAAGTTCTTTATTTAAAATTTAAGTTTTTTTTTCCCTGAAATTTTCTTCTTAAAATGAGGTGCATGTTATACGCCGGTGCGTGTTATACGCCGATAAATACGGTATATGCTGGAGCAGAACAAAAGATCAATACTTGACACAAGATGGTAATAATATTTGGAAGACAATCCATTGTGACATTTCCTCAGAATAAAACAAACAAACAAACGTGCAGGCAGCCAACTAATGCCCCTTAACACCATCTCCTCCAAATCTCTTCATCCCAGTATTATACAATGAGGAAGGGTGTATCTGTGAGTGAAAGTAAAAGATGCTGTTAGGGGTCAGTGTGGACATTGCTTACATCTTCTTATTGTTATTGTCTCTAACCCTCCATAAATAAAGTAATTTGGCACTGAGGTATTTATGGCCTTCGGGACATTATGCCTCACAATATCAAGCTGTAGTGATGTGTGTCTGGGAGTGTATAGCTCCCAGACCCACATCACAAATGGTTTTGTAAAATTCTTAAATATTTCTGACAGCAGCCTGGCTAACAACCTCCAGTATTGTTCTAAAGTACAGCCTTTATCGTGGGAAAATTGCATACAGTTGGAATATAGAGCAGGACGGTGATAGACTCTGCTTTAAAATCATGACAGGTGCATAGTCGACATATGGGCAGGTGGAATTGTCCCCAGAACTTACACCCAAAATCACACTGACCCTAATGTATGGGTAAACATGTCCACAGCTTTATTAATATATAACCATAAATTAAAGTCATTGCCCAGCCCCCATCCCGCCATATAACATCATATGTACCCGAAACAAAAGGCAATGACCCATAATTTCCGTAAATATAAATAACAAACATCATCAACATAAGTGCCAAAGTTTGTTAAATAACCATGCTAGGGGCATACCAAGATACCCCTACCACCCACCAGGTTCTGAGCCACCACCGAGCTACCAAAGTTCATAACGAAATGTTTAACCAAACTCCTATGTTTGTCTCTAGCCCAGCTGCTGTGACCAAATGGGAGCTGACACCCCTTACCCCTTTACATGGGAGGGAAGGACAAATTATTCCAGGTAAGCAAATCAAAAGTGTCTAATTCTAAAATGGCTGTCTATTTATACTGGGCCAACCCCTTAACACCCCCAATCCCAGGGGGCCTCCTAGCTCTGTCAAGTCCACTAAGCTGCACTTGTTCCATAGGGTTACATTCTACACAATTTTTATTCACCTCTGCGTGGGAATGCTTGGATTCTCCTCTCTTGTGTCTTCTCCTACTATAAAAGAATAGCCCATCAGATAACATGACAAATTAACAATTTATTCCAATAATTGCATCTATAAAATACGTAACAGCTTCCATCATTCACCATCTTATTACTTTCTACCCAGTGTCTTCATGAAGCCACATGTTCCACAATCATATCTTTACATCTTCTTCCATGCTATAACATTTCCCGATCTCACATGTTTGTACTGGTGCTTACATGCCACATTTTGGGCCATTTTGTTGCCTCTCAAATTATGCTAAAGTATTCCAAAGTAACAGAAATGTAGATAACGAATTGCATACTAGTAAGAGGTGATCTAGATGGGGAAAAAACCCACCTCTACGAGGTTTAATAGGCTGAAACAGTCTGTAAAAGACCTTTCATGTTCAGACTCTATACATGAATTTCTTATAAATAAACCCTGCATAAACATCAAATTTCTGTGAAAAGGACAAGCATGGTAATTCTCATATTTACTAAAGTCAATCGAGGTTGACTGATCCCGATTTGGTCAGATCTATTCAATTGCCGGTTTAAATTAGAAACATAGAAACATAGAATGTGACGGCAGATAAGAACCATTCGGCCCATCTAGTCTGCCCAAAATTAGTACATTTTATATGTAAATTCTATTTAAAATATTGGATTTACAAATTTCAATAGAAATTGGCACTTCTATAAATTAAGCTGCTATCTCCCTGCTCCCCCGCCCGCCCTACAGGGATTCAGAGAGATGAAATATGACGTAATTCTGGCCACTGAACCCCAAGGAAAGCCTATACACTCCAGCTCTCCAAAAGGTAGGGAGGCTGGGTGGTTGAGTTTCAATCAAAATCATTTTAAAAATGTAACTTCTGAGTGTGTATCTGTGTCTGTTTGTGAGTGTTTGTATGTGTCTGCGAGCTTGTGTGTGTCTGTGAATCTGTTTGTGTGTTTGTCCCTTAGTGAGTGTCTGTTTAGGTGACTGTCCACCTCTGATTACAAAGGAAAGGTGACTTTACTTACCTGTTTTCCCACGCAGTGATGGTCTTGCTGTGGCTGAATTCTTCTCCATGGAGATAATCAATCTTGATGATCCCAGAGGAAAGCATTGGGAGGCTATTGTGCATGCACTAATCTGCATCTCTTCAAAGAGATGCATTGAATCAATGCATCACTATGGGGAACATTGAGTGCCACTAGGCCGAGCGTAGTTTGAGTGACGGCACTACAGGTGTTACAAAGCAGCAATATAAACACTGTCTTC
This sequence comes from Pelobates cultripes, assembly GCA_933207985.1. Taxonomy (NCBI): domain Eukaryota; kingdom Metazoa; phylum Chordata; class Amphibia; order Anura; family Pelobatidae; genus Pelobates; species Pelobates cultripes. The sequence continues at coordinate 3,370,247 of OW240920.1, read as the reverse complement.
TCTCTGAAAAGTCAGTGTTTACATTGAAAAGCCTGAAGGGACACGCTATAGACACCAGAACCACTATATTGAGCTGCAGTGGTTCTGGTGACTATAGTGTCCCTTTAAGAATTATATTTTTGTCGCTAAAAATGAAGCTTTGTTAGTTAAATAAAATACTTGCTCCTAACTGTTTAGCTCTCTCCTAGATTCCAAGCAAATTTATCAAGCCCTGTGTGGCAAAACTAGCCACCAGAGACTATCAATGTATAAAGATGTGTGTATTGCTGCTAAGCCATAGAAACCAATGCTATTTGTATTCCAGGCAAATGGAATACTTGGACATGTACAAAGAGATTGTCCCCGAAACAGTTTCACGAACAGTGAGTGTGACGGTAGTAGAAAATATCCCCGTCAATCATTCCCTTCTTCCCATAAAAGAAAAGCACTCACTATTCCATAAGCAGAAATATCCCTGGAATCGCCGAATAATCCACACATGAGCCAAAGCTTAATGCTGGAACAAGACTGATTTACTGGCACACAGAACTCACAATTTAAGCAACACAAAACTCCTCCTCTGGGCCAGGCTAGATAATTGAGTTTCTACAATACACAAAGGTCAATTATCTGCTGGCCAGAAACATTACAATTTATAACAATTTCAGAAACATACTTTCTATAAGACATACAATTATACATTTAACATCCCTGGATAGCTGAGGATACTGGTAGTCACATATCCAAATCTCACGAATTTCCGTTCGGTAGTTTCCGTGTCGCATAGTGTGGAAGTTTGACCGGCTTGCCATGTGGAGGTATCCGAGTTACAGTTCCATAGAATCAGTAGCAAGAGCCGGTCTCCGTTCGCATCTAACTACACGAAAACTACCGTTCGTATGGTTCAGCTGGTTACCTGTGAATGTTCCCCTCATTCGGTAGATACCATCTACCGAACGCCAGTTTGATTCGTGCAGGGGAACGTAGTCATCCAGGACTTCCATGGGGGACCGGGCGTTCGCATATTTCCCGTACCGAAAACAGTTCCATGCAATTCATGCGTAAGCTCCGCTGACCGCAGTCGTGAGTTTTAAGATGGCCGCCATCCTTTGTTCTCGCCACGTGTTCGTATGTCGAATGGCGGCCACTTAGTAGCAATTAAGTTGCGGTTTTCTCTGTGTTCTAATTGCTACTTGCTACCCAGGGTGTGTGGTCCCCGTTCGGTACATGAATACATTCATTCTCAACATTTGGAACCGAACAATATAGACATTAAAATAGCAGGTTGAGAATTAAACTGAAGCATATAGGCAATTGCATAAAAGTCCTTCACAGTGAGTTAAACACTGTTCGTGAAACGAATAACCTACCGAACGCACGACCACACACAGGGGGTCGTGTGGCACCCATTAACCGATTGCAACAATTAAGAGTGTTTCTAGGTGGCAGTCGTTCGAATACCGACCACGCGGCGGTCGGCCATCTTGTTTCTTTTGTTAGCCCAACGGTGTTTTGTCGTCGAGCGCCTGGAACTAAAAATGGCTACTCGACGGCACGAACACCGCTGAACTTCCAGGCCGTTCGGTAGTTTATTCCCCTTACGATAATCGGTATTTTAAAACCTATGTTGGAAATTATGTGTATTTTGTACGGCGTTCGGTTAGTTAGACTGGGAGCTGAGCGGTATTCTCACGAACTATGCGCTCAGCCTCCGGCTATCTACCGAACGTCCATTCGTGTAAAACTAGTGAATATTGTTAAAGTTATGTATTTTAATGTAAAAAGTGAGTTCTGCTGCACGGAGGGATAATCCCATTAACGGTATATTCTAGTGGGAGTATCCCTCTCGTCCAGAAATGTATGATAGGAAAATTGTGTGTGTTGGTTAGTTCCCTACTGTACAACCCCTGAAATGTCAGTAGGGAAACCCCTTGCATGGGGAATCCCATAAATACCGTGACCTGAAAATAAACCTCAGTTGACCTCCAAGCTATGTGTCGTCTAGTTCTTGGGAGGAAGGGATTGTAACTACGCTACCTGGATTTTACCTGCTTTGTGCCTGTTTGATTCTGTCTACCAGCGGAGATACCATGGATAATACTACTACTCCGCTACACCCTGGTGTATTTGCATGTGTGTCAGTGTAGCTTTGTATCAGGATATATACCTAGATGTCTGTGTATCTGCATGTGTGTCACAGTATGTAACTGTGTGTCAGGGTGTGTAGCTTTGTGTCAGGATTAGGGATCGACCGATTATCGGTTCAGCCAATATTCTGGATTTTGGCAAATATCAGCCACTATTAATATCAATATTGCTGATATTGGGTGCGGTGGCGTTGGCCCAGCACACGCAGGGCAGGCGCTTCCATAAGGCGGCACAGGCGGCCGCCTAAGGACGCACATACTATGGGGGCGCAACAATTGAGTGACCGGCGGTCATTCAGTGTAGAATGGACCATGGTACAGGAGCTTCAGTTTCCTGTACCCGGCTGGACTGACAGGAAGTGCTCTGTCAGCGAGCACTTCCTGTCAGTCTGGCCGGGTACAGGAAACTGAAGCTTCTGTTCCGCGGTCCATTCTGCTTGGCCATGCTACAAGAGAGGTAATGAGACACACCAGGGAATGGAGAGGACTACTAAGGGTGGGGAGGGGAGAGAAGAGGACCACTAAGGGACAGATAGGGGAGGGAGGGAGAGGAACAGCAAGGGGCAGGAAAGGGAGGAGAGAGGAACACGAAGGTACAGGGAGGGGAGAGGAACAGCAAGGGACAGGGAAGGGAGGAGAGAGGAACACTAAGGAACACTAAATATTCTTGAAAACATAAAAACATCTGACTGGCATGTATATTTTGTGCATTTACCACTGAATTTTTATTTTTTTGCAAATTATTTTTTTTAATTAAATAATTTCTACACGAATCTGTTAACTGAATTTGTTTCTTTTTTCAAAACGGTAAATGTACAGAATCTGTTATTTACTGGCTATCAGCTTGAAAGTTCATGGTATCGGCTATCAAAAATCAAGATCGGTCGATCCCTAATCAGAATATGTGTCTGTGTGTTAATGTATGTATCTGTGTGTCAGGGTATGTATCCACAAGTGTGTTAGTGTATGTATCTGTGTGTCTGTGTATTGGCAGGTATGTCAGGGTGCGTGACGAACTGGACCTCATCACGGGTTCTTGGAGGGGCATACTTGCCAGCCTCTTGCCCTGGGACTATTGGGTTAAAGACTCTGATTGTGCCTCTTAGACTTATTACAGGCTCTGTTCGTGCAATTGGGACTATATGGTTAGTTTACCGAACAGGCGCACGAACCGGAGACCACCCTGGAGCTTGTTAAGCTTGATTGATACATTGTTGAAATTTCCACCGCAGTGTTCTAATTGTTTGTCTGGGTGGCCGCAATTCCTATGGACGTCCACGAGGTGGCAGCCATCTTGTTTGCATGGACGAAAACCGCGAATAGAAAGGGGGATTTAGCTGCGTATGCCCTAGAACTATTTTCAGCATGAAAACTTCGCAGTTCCCCTTCGGTCCTCCAGCAGCACTTAGCCCCGATTCTGTGTAACTATTTTTGGCTATGGCACCATGCCTGCGGTTGGTAAAAACTATGACTTCCATAAAATTTCTGAACCCCTGAACTGATCTGGGTGATTTTCAGATATGGTCACCCAGATCAGGGCTATCAAGGGATGTTTATGGGGATTTTATGTGTTTTAAGGTATTTTTTGGGGCTTTGTAAAAATGTGTCTTGTGTTTGGAGAGAATGGAGTTTAGTATAGTGCTTGACTCAATTATCTCCTAAGTAATAGGGGAAGGCTTATTGTATTGTATGTGGGAGTGTCGTGCATTTAATCACTGTGCTTTCTGGTCTGTGTCTTTGTGTTGGAGTCTCCAGCGGGGTCCATGTGGGAATACCCCTTGCATGGGGACGTTCATAAAAGGCCAGTGTGGCACCATTAAAATTCATTCCTGCTTAACCCTCAACACGTAGCCTGGTCTCGTGATTGTAGGGAACCTGCTATACCACTAGCTCTTACTCTCTTGGAGGAGAGGCCTTCCCCTTGAATCCCTGGAACCTCAACCAAGCTGCGGCGGTTCGTGGGGGTCTACGGTGCTTATGGTCCTTAGCGTCAGCTAGGAAGCATCGACTGACGGAGGCAGCTGGTCGGGGTGCCAGGTGGTCAGTCACAGGGTGTGTATCCTTAAGTATGTCAGGGTATGCATCTGTGTACCTGTGTTTGTGTATATGCATGTATGTCAGTGACTTATTTCGATTTATCTGCCTGTGTCGGTATCTGCATGTTTGTCAGTATGTGTGTGTATCTGTGTCAGAGAGAGTGTGTGTATGACAGTGTATCTGTATGTGTGTCAGTGTATGGATCTGCATGTGTGTCAGGGTATGTATTTGTATCAGTGACTGTATCTGCCTGTGTGTCAATGTATCTGTGTGTCACTGTCCGTATCTGTATGTCAGTGTGGGTATATTTGTATGTGTGTCATTGTGTATCTGTGGGTTTCAATGAGTGTGTGTCAGGGTATGTTTATATGTGTCTGTGTATCTGTATGACAGTGTATCTGCATGTGTGTCAGGGTATGTATCTGGATCAGAGTTTGTATTTGCCTGTGTGTCACTGTATCAGTGTGGGTATCTTTATCTGTATGTGTGTCAGTATCAGTCTGTCACTGCATGTGTATATGTGTCTGTATCTGCATGTTTGTTAGTATGTGTCTGTATCTGTGTACCTGTATGTGTGTATCTGCGTACATGCATGTGTGTCAGTGATTTATATTGTCTAACTCCTTGTTTCTGTGCATCTGTATCTGTGTGTCAGTGTTTGTTTCTGTGTGTCTGCATGTGTGACAGTTTGTGTGTCTGGGGCAGAGCAGAAGCAGGGATAGCCTGGGGCAGAGGAGAAGCAGGGAGAGCCTGGGGCAGAGGAGAAGCAGGGAGAGCCTGGGGCAGAAAAAAATGGGGAGATTGGACAGAGAAAAATGTTTAAATTTGAAATAAATGCAACTATATTAATTAGAACATTTTGCTAATGTGAGGGGTACAATTTATGGAAATGGGCTGCCAAGGGGTACTCAAGTGAAAAAAGGTTGGGAATCACTGTAATAAAGTATGGAGCTGAACATCGGAAAGTATGGGGAACATTCAGTACCTCCATGCAGTGCGTGGAGAACCTGAACACCGCACTGACCCAGGAAGTGCCTCCAATGCAGTCTTAGTGACGGTCACTAGAGGTGCTATTAGGCAGCAATGTAAACACGGCAGGGACAGGCTATGGCAACTGTGGCAGAACCAACCTCGCCACTGGAGGAGCCTGGTTGCCCACCTCTTGCCGCTGGACTATGGCCCTGCATTACAAACATTTTATTTTTCCTATGTGAGCAATGTTACGCCAGATAGCTAAGCCATGGAGCCCATTCGTATACAGAAAGACTATGGGAAAGACTTTGGCTCCATGGCGATTGAACTGTATGTATGTGATCGGAGCGCCATCCGGTAATAATGTGCGCTCAGATCTGAGCTATCTGGGGATATGTAGAATGTGTATGTTCTATGTGATAAATGTAACAGTATGTATTTTATTGTCCTTTGTCTGCCATGTGGTTAATGGAGTTTTGCCTCTGTCCTTGGAGATAATTGGATTACTTCCCAATTATCTCCAGGACAGAGAGGAGGGATTGTGATGCATTGTGGGATTGTAAACTTGTGATTGGTCAATGTCCAATAAGTTTCCCAGTGTTCCATCTGGTTCCCTAGGGGAGTGTCCACCAGGTGGGAGACCTGCATAAATGCCGGGCAGGTAGCCCCAGTAAATGAGTTCTACTTCACCCTCAATTTGGAGTGCCGTCTCTTATTGGGGGAATCTGCTACAAGGGATTGCTATGCATGTCATACTCCCTTGCTTAATCACTAAGCTCTTGTAAGAGCTTGTTCCTGCCTTGCTCTCTGGAGGAGTCTATAGTGGTTATGGTGTCTGTTGCAGTGCTTGGAGTCCTCAGTAAGTGCTAGGAGCATCCTTCAACGGAGGTACCCAGTCGGGGTGCCAGGTGATCTGTTACATTGGTGGCAAGCGGCGGAATCATCACCAGTCCGTGGATTTATAAATTGAGGGTAACGCTAGTATCCGTAAAGTGCCCCTATCTACAAACGAACTCGGAAAATGGAGAAGTTTCAAGATAGACTGTACGGTTACGTATCCCTGGGGTCGGGAGCAGTATCAGAGGAGGACATGTTGAGATACAGAGAGATTGCCAGAGCCGGGCTGTGGGACGAAGCCCTAGAGAAAGTACAGTATTGGCGAGGGGATCGGCGCCGCAGCAGAAAGCAGCGAATCCTGGCTCGAATAGCAGAGCGGATGCCCCTCCTGAGAAAACAGACCGAAGAAGCGTGGGTGACTAGACTCGAGATTCTAGTATATGCAGAAATGGCGCTCGACGATGCATACCAGGCGATACAGTGGTACGCAGCTCAGTGTGTCCCCGAGATGGCAGAGTATGAGTTCCCAGATGGTGGAGATTACGCTGGCCCTGGCCTATTTTGGGATAATATTGATGATGACGACTTTGAAAAAGCTACCAACTCTCGTTGTTGGGACCTGTGTTACAACCGAGAAGACATGCTGGGTCTCCCTAGCGCTGTTGATCTCAAGGCAGACCTACGGTATCTGGTCGCCAAAGAATGTGACCTGGAGTGGGATTACCTGCGACTCATCAATGAGGCCCGGGAAGAGACAACCGGTCCTCTTCTCCAACAGCACCCGAGGTAGCGGACCTCCTAGACTGGTCCTGCGAGGATCCCCAGTGGCAGTACGTATCCCAGGGAGCTGAAGTTGCCTCCCCAGCAGCAGTGTGTCCGGGAGGGAGCAGAGACAGTCTGTCTCGCTCCCCAGCAGCGGGACAATATATTGAAAGGGGAGACAGTCGTTTCACCTCTCCACCAGCAGAAAGTGTGTCAGGAAGAGGAGCAGCGGCAGCCTAGCCCACCAAGGGAAGATAAACCTCACACTGGTGCAGATGGGACCGTAGTCTCTGTGCCCAAACCACAGGGGGTAGGAAATCCAACAAACTGGAATAAACTGTGTATATATTTTATCATTTCTATGCATGCAATAGTGTGGCTTTATTTGTAACTTTTCCCCCTGTCACATCCTCCCTCTGCCTTCTACTCTTAGCCAAGTCACCAACTTCTACTCTTCTTCCTCATGTTAATTACAATTACTTGTACAGCACTATGGAATATGTCAGAACATCATACAGCAAGTCTGCATGCTCTACATACAGACAGAGTCAGAGAGTAAGGGACTATGACGGACAGGCAGTATTCAAATCCATGTGTTAAAAATGTTAAAGATTTTAGTGAAGGTTGTAGTTTAACCCCTTAAGGACCAAACTTCTGGAATAAAAGGGAATCATGACATGTCACACATGTCATGTATCCTTAAGGGGTTAATCTCAGACACCGAGGGACTTCCTTGTTTTCCTAGGTTAATAAAGTACAATTTGTGCAGCCATCATGATTGACCGGACACTGCTGACAGCATGGTCCATCATCGTGATTGACCTGTAGGACCGCATTTGGCTAAAAGACACAAACTGTCTAATGGCCATGTAAAGGTCAGGAATTTCCTTTTACACAAACCAGCAACTATGAGGAATTTTTTTTGACATGTTACAGACACAGAGTCATGACATGAATATTTCTTTATTCATTGTAAACATTATTGGTTTAGTTCCAGTTGGGAGCCATAAATACATTATGAACAGAGTTTCTCTGCTTAAGCTCCTGTCAGTGTTTCCTGTCCATGTTGTCTGTGACCAGTTTAGGTTACATTATCTGATGTGCTACAATAGCCCACCCTTGGAGCCTTTTTTCATTTTTATCTCAATTCTAAACAAACAACCCCCCACTACTTGTCTAAATGATCCAAACCATGAAGAAAATGGGTACCTAAATAGCTTGTATTTTCCTACTTGACTAAAATGCCATGGACAGGCTCGTTTATGGTGTGACATTTCCAAACATGGTATCTCTTCTCAAACCCCTGCCACATATTTAATGTATGATGCTTGTCCTTATACTGGGTTCTGTCAGCATCTCTACTTCAAGTTTGATCAAGATGTAACAAAATATATATAAAAAAAAAAAAAAGGCATAAGCATAACGGCGCTAGGCCTGGTCTAGGATCCTGCCATCTATTGGTCATCGACCCAGCCAGGACGAGATACCAGACATGGGCTGGAGACCCTGTCATATAAAGCATACTAAGGCAAGTATGTGGGAAAAGAGGACGACCTGTTTCAGTTACATACAAGTGCAGAAAACTGTCAGAGACTGATCTGTGTATATCTCAAATGGTCATCTTCCAACGATCCATATACAGAAGTTTTTCCACCATGTTCCTGCTAAGAACCTAAAAGTTCTTTAACATGGACCCGTTTGTGTTTGATGAGAGAAGAGTTATCGGTGAAAGACTTGCCGCACTGAGCACAGGAATATGGCTTCTCTCCGGTATGAGTCCTTTGGTGTCTCACCATGCTAGCTTTACAAATAAACCCCCTCCCACAATGCTTACATGCATAAGGCTTCTCCCCTGAGTGCAAACGTTGGTGGACAACCAGGTTGGCGTACTGACAGTAGCTTTTACCACATTCTCTACAAACGTGTGGCTTCTCTTCTGCATGGATTCCGGAATGCTTTATCAGACTGGAGTTACGTGTGAAGCCCTTGCCACATTCCGGACATGTAAATGGCTTTTCTCCAGTGTGTACCACTCGGTGTAGAACTAGGTGGGAATTGTTCGTGAATTTACGCCCACATTCCAAGCAGGTGTACGGCCTTTCTCCAGTATGGATCCGCTGGTGATCTGCAACGTGGGACTTTCGTGCAAACATCTTCCCACATACACCACAAGGAAATGGTTTCTCGCCCGTGTGGACTTTAAAGTGTCTTGCAAGGTGAGAGTTGTTGGTAAATCTCTTGCCGCACACTTCACACGGATGCATCTTGTCGCTTGAATGTGGTTTTTGACGTTTTCTTTTGGCAAGAGACTTTTCACGTTTTTCATTCCTCTGACTTGGATTTATGTCAGAGTCCATATAGTCTAGAAGAAGAAGTAAAAATAAAAATATATATGGGAAATAAAAAAAATAATTTAGCTTTAATAAAAAAAAAAAAAGTGCCAATCATAAAAGCATGCTATGTGCCGCTGACAACCCGAAATTGACTCATTACACAAAGCAGAGTGCACTCAAGTAGTCGTGTTCTGTTGTGCCCAGGAGGTGCTACACAGCCACTTATTCTATAGGGTTGTAGCTTTACTGCCTTGTTGTGATATAATAAAATAACTTTATCGAGAACAAAATGTAATCCCATTAAAATGTTTGGCATTATTAGTGCACTTCACAAATATCACTCTAATATGTCAGATAATACCAAACAAGGTCTGCCTGTTCTACACATAAGTGATTCAAAAAGAGACAAAGTAATAAATTATATAACAATGTTGCAACCCGGGGACTGGGAACAATGTATCAGTGATGTCCATGTGTAGAGAGTAGTTTCTATTATGGTCACTAGAGGGCACTCTTGTAACACCCAAGTATGGAGCTGAACATCAAAACCTAAGAATTAATTTACGGACAGCTTTCCTATCAGTCATTAAGTCACTTCTTATATATTAGACCCTAGACATCCAACATGGACCTCTAGGTGCAGCTCGAAAAGAAGGCCCATTGCCACGTGGTGTCACTATGTCTTGAGGGGCCATACAAGTACATTTTGCATGTTTGTCTGTATGTGTGTTTGTATTTATATCTGTATGTGTGCCGGTGTGTGTATCTGTAAGAGTGTCAATCTTTGTATCTGCAGGTTTGTCAGTGTGTGCCCTTGTATCTGCAGGTGTGTCAGTGTGTATCTAGGTGTGCTAGTTTGTGTCTGTATGTATATCAGTATGTGTTTGTCTGTATGGGTGTCAGTATGTACACCTGCATGTCTGTACCTGTGTGTGATTTTCTGATGAGTGTGGCCCACATACACATACATTTCCATTGAAGTGGCGCACTGCAAAAAAGATGGACACCCTGGTATTAGACATATAAATCTCTCTATATACATACTGTAATCTTAATAGATTGCACCCCATCTTAGATTTGCAACATTGTTATATTGTTCCCACATGACAATTCTCGAATCACAAAAAAAAGACTTTCTAACTTATGGGCTATATCAGAGCGAGCCCTATTACACCAGTAGGATTAGGAGATGTAAAGCTATTAATTTGTCTTTGGTGGATAAGCATCACCCCTCCCCCTTTTGGCAAATCAAACGTTGGAAAGAATAGATCAGGCTCCGCAAGAGAGGGGTGCTTCGGCAACCTTAATCTCCCGGTCTTTTAGTCTACCTACACATTATATACAGTGTTTGAAAAAGAAAAAATATTTTCCTTTACGGCAATGCATCACCAAATGGTACTTTTACCATCCACGAGAGAGGGAAGGAATGTAGGACAGAGACAGAAATGCAGAAGTAAAACATGAATTACCTTGAGATTCTGAACTTTCACCCATCTCCTCCTTAATATTAAACTCCAAATTGGAGTTAAGCTCAGATTGATCTGACAGAGGGAGATATTGGGGAACATCATCTGTAAAGGAAAATTAAACAAGTGTAAATATTATATGTGAAAAGATTTCAGTCACTTTAGTATGTGTGTGGCAGGTGAGAGCAGATGACAAGACATTACGAGTGATGCATATTGACAGAGATAGGTTTGTGTTCCTAACAGAGTGGAATGCAGTAGACAAATCAGGAAAAATGATCTGAGCTTGCTGGGTAAGGTTCTAAGGACAGAATCTGATTGAAGACAGACTGGGATAAATAGAGTGTGAACATAGGACTAGGTAAACGAGTGGCAGATATTCTAATCCAATGGAAAGAGACAGCTTCTCATAATCTACGTTCCGTGTTGTCAATATATTAATTTAATTTCGCTTACATCTGTCTGGGTAAAATGGGATGTTAGTCTGTTTCGTAGAGGGGCGCAGCCAGCTGAATAAAAATTTTTTATTTGAGGGTGGAAACAAAAAACAACAAACAGGGGTGGGGGTAACTTTTACATAATTTACCGGTTCCAATCTGGTCCATCGGCTCGGGTTTAATATAACATAGAGCACTGTAGTTATAATTCACCATAGGTTCGGGTTCAGGGAGAGGTACATGGGCTTCTCTATTTGGCTTTTCATTAGCGTAGCTTTGAGGAACATATTCTGAGGTGCCATCTATTAGATAAAGAATAGGAATTCAGTCAGCATGGAGAGAGCAGACAGAGTAAAGGAGAAATGAAGCAATGTTACAGTTTCTCCTGGATTCTACCATGTGAGCAAGATATAACGTCACTGCAGTGGGATTTTTGACACATTATGGGACTGAGCAGTCAAGCGACATTTAACGTCAATGGAAAGTTATGCATTTTGGAGTGAGGAATTTACAAGCAACTTATTCCCCAATTGGTTAAAAAAAAAAAAAAAAAAAATAAAAAAAAAAGCAGCTGGGTTATTTACAAACATGAGCATTCCAGGTAAATCCAACGAGAATTTCAAACTTAAATCTAAAATAACAGATAAAAGCAGAGCAGACTTACAGAATGTTTACAGTTTAACTATTTTGACTTTAAATTTGAATTCACGTTGGGTTCTCACTATAGCGAATACACCTGGAAACGAGAAGGACTTGCCCAACTGACCAAGCAACAACGCGGCAAGGCCCATTAGAGCTCCCCGTAGGAAATGCTTTTTAATGCTATAGACTGTAAGCTCGATTGAGTAGGGTCCTCGTCAACCTATTGTTCCTGTAAGTTTTTTGTAATTGTCCTATTTATAGTTAAATCCCCCTTCCCCCCCCATAATATTGTAAAGCGCTACGGAATCTGTTGGCGCTATTTAAATGGCAATAACAACAACAACAACGCTTTCCTAAGGGGAATTGTGCGATGCTGGAGGCCCTCACATAGCGTGAGGACGTCCAGCGACGCTCTAGCTCAGGTTTTCTGTGCTATGAAGGAGGAAGTGCCCTCTAGTGGCTGTCTAGTAAACAGCCACTAGAGGAGGAGTTAACCCTGCAAGGTAATCATTGCAGTTTATAAAATAAAAAAAAAAATAAAACCCCACTGCAATAATGACAGTTGCAGGGTTAAGAGTAGTGGGAGTTGGCACCCAGACCACTCCAATGGGCAGAAGTGGTCTGGGTGCCTGGAGTGTCCCTTTAATAAATTCAAATTGGGTTTCTCGCCTTCTTTGGGATCAACATCGGTAACAAAGATATGTGAAACGCTGAACTGCTATATACATCTATTCATTTTACATAGAATAATAAATAATCCCCCAAAACAGAACAGAAACGGCTTCCTACTAAACGGTAACTTTATTATATTATAGGATTAATAATGAACCATCACACGCTGGCTTACCTGCACAGCTATATTCAGGATCGTCTGGCTCCTCTTTTATGTGGTGCAGAATACGTTCCGGTTCCACAGCTTGGTGGAGAGGCAGCTCTGGGGGCGAGTAAGAAGAAAAGCTTTAGTTTAACAGATTTTGTTATTCGTGGTTTTCAAGTCACATTGATCTCAATGTTAATTACCTGACCAGTATGGCTCCATCTAATAGGGTCTCTAAATGACAAGAGTGGGTTAGGAACAGTTTGTACACATGCAATCCCTGCACCCTCAGCACTATGGAAGCAGGGGAACTGCACTCAGAGCCCCCACCTACAGTGCACATGAGGGAGGGCAATCCCACAGCACTATGGAAGCAGAACTGCACTCAGACCCCCCCACCTATAGTGCTCATGGAAGCAGGACAGCTGCTCTCAAACCCCCCCCCAACTACAGTACTCATTGGGGAGGGGGGGCAATCCCCACACCCACAGCACTATGGAAGCAGGAGAGGTGTACTCAGACCCCCCCACCTACAGTGCTCATGGGGAGCAATCCCCACACCCACAGCACTATGGAAGCAGGAGAGCTGCACTCTGCCCACCTTGAGCACTGTAGGTGGTGGGGTCTATCCCCAAACCACTATGGAAGCAGGAGAGCTGCACTCAGAGCCCCTGCCCCACCTCCCCCCACCTACAGTGCTCATGGAGGGGGGGGGGGCAATCCCACAGAACTATGGAAGCAGAACTGCCCCACCTCCCCCCACCTCAGTGCTCAAATCCCCGCACCCACAGCACAAATGTAACAGATAAAAGGAGTTTGCAGCAATTCCGTTGCATAGACCAAATGATGCAGGGGGAGTTTGTCCGTTTAATTTCCAGCCCTGTATATTTTTCTAGGGAATGTGACAGCAGTGAATTAGGCTACAAGTAAAAGGAAATTGCTTCACCTGGTGAGTTCAGGGTCCGGTCCTCCTCTTCTGTGATAGGAGTGTACTCGTCTTTATGCAGTTCGAGGTAGTCCCACTCCGCCACAGAGAAATACACAGCGACATCATCACATCTCAAGGGAACCTGAAACAAAACTAAGATCTCACTCAGTGGCTCCCTGCCAATCGCACTGCTAGTCCTGGTTATAGCCACAGCAAGTCAAACCTCCTTAAAAAGGCATACAAGACAACGACTTTCAAAACTGCATTATTTAATTACCCCCAAGTTTGATCAATTAGAATATCTCAATCTTTCCATTGCTCTTCGGATCAGTAATGATCATATGGATCAAAGTCTCTCACCTCTTTGGTCAACAGCTGAACAATCTTGTTGGCAAGTTCAAGGATCTTCATGGCTACCAAGCTCTTATTCCCAGCTTCTGGGGACTGGCCTATGGGTATCAAATGTTCCATTGATTGATCTTGTGACCTGCGAGGGGATTCTCCCGTGGCAGTACCATTGCTGCACAGGGTATCTTCGGCCTGCCTTTTAACAAGAATATAATCCTATGGATCAAGCAAAGAGAGAAACTAACAGGAGGAGGGATGTAAAACAAAACACGTTCACAGCTAAAAAGGTTTAGAAGAGCCTCCCTGGTGGTCTACAGACATGCAGGAGCCATAGCCATTCATTGGCTGAGAGTGTCAGCTGACCGCACTCAGAGAATATCTGACATTCTGTGCAATAAAAGTTGCACAGAATTGACATGACATTAGCTAGAACTCTCTGGCAGTGAAGGGGTTAAAAAAAATTCAATATATGTGCAGTGTTTGATATCGACCACTGAAGTGGTTATGGTGCTTGGAGTAGTCTCTAAACTGAGAATTCAATGGCAATTTCACATTTAAGATGAAAACAGCCAATGAATCGTCCAAGTCCGCAATGTAAATTTCGATTTGAATTCTCACGTTGGTGAATAACCCTTTGCAGAGATTTGTGCTCTGGAAGTAGGACAGGTAAGTCCTGTATATTCTAGTGCATTAAATCCAACCAGAAAAGAGAATATTCCACATCCAGGACAGGCGAGACTGCCCCCCCCACTCCTCCAACGGATTCAATGCGGTCAGATAAACTTTCCAAATGGTTTACCTACACCCTAGATGTTGGTGACTTCTGTAGATAAATCATTGGAAAAGCTTTTTAAATCACAGACTAAAACCAGAGGTGAATCCTGCGACGGCTGGTGGAACATCTAAAATCCATTCATGGGCTTTCACTTCGAGAACATTCTTCATACAGACTAAGAACGCTACTTTCATTTACAACGTGTTCTGAAAGCATAGCTCACCTCTCCAGATAACAGGCAAATGATTTCTAGAGCGTGATTTAAGATCGTGTCGGAAGTCAGATCCTTTTCCAAGACCACCATTGTTAGTGTTAATTACAAGCTCCACGAATAGGCTTTGGTTTCTGGGCAACTTTGATTTGACCTCTGCAGTCAGCGGTAAGGCCTGCAATGTCTTCACAGCAATACCATTCTAAAACGGGCAGAAACAGTCAATTAAAAGGAAATCAACACACAAACAGATATTTTATTGATAAAACGAATACACTGGTCACCTTTTTATATTCTAAACTAGAAAATACTTAGAACTGCTGTAGTGGTTATGGTGCCAGGAGTTCGCGGATGCTGTCCCATAGTCAGCTGTCTCTGCAAGCAAAGTCGTTCCGCTGATTCTCTAAGGAAGCCAACGAGTGCCATCCTGGAACAGACTGTATGCAGCGGAGGTGACACGGGCGCCCAGCGGAGGCCAAGTAAGATGTCAAACAGTGCTGAAACCACTCGACACCTTACCATGGGCGGCGTCAATGCAGGCAACAAAAACACTACAGTTGGCTGTGGTGGTTATGGTGCTTTTTACCATAGTGATAAATTCTCTAACTGCAGTTATGGAGCACTTTCCTTCATCATCATGCGCCACTATTTAAGGAGGTCTGCGGGTGTTAAAGTACTGTAATACCCGCCCACTGGTTCTGCCTCTTCTGAGATGTGATTGGCCCTTCTTCGGCGCACGCTAAGGAAAGGTATAGGATTAGATTATTTTTAATATATATATATATATGCCAAAACAGGCATACGTACAAAACGGAGTTGGAGAATACTTTTTGAGATTTATGGGGTAGTAGTGCAGTGTGTGAGATATGGAGTAGCAGTGTGTTAGTAATGCAGTGTAGTATGTGGGTGTGTGATTTATTGGGTGGTAGCGCAGTGTGTGTTAGGGAGTAGCAGTTGCTACAGAGTTGCTTTGTATAGAGGGTGTTAATGTTTGTGTGTGGTGTTTTCTATGGGGTAGTGCTGTGCAGTGTGTATAAAGGAGTAAGTGTTGCAGCGGAACATAGCGAGTGTCGTTAAGCAGTAGAACGTAGCGAGTGTCATGGGTTAGCTGTATGTTATGGGGAAGTAGTGTATGTGTTATGGCGCACAATGTGTAGTATTTACTGTGGGCTAGCAGTATACTCTGCACTGTGTATTATATGCTCTGTCACAATACTATGCACTGTATAGTATTTACTATAGACTGGCAGTATACTCTGCACTGTGTATTAAGGGCTCTGTCAGTATACTCTGTGTGACGAAGTGCCCTTCGCCACTTGTGCCTGGAGGGGACTACTGGCTAGCCTCCTGCCTTCCGACTATGGCCCCTGTGCTGATAGCTGTATTTTACCCTGCAGAAAGGTTTATTTGGGTATTTCTGCCAGGGCGTTCTGGACTTTCAGTATGGTAGTAGTGCTACCCCAGATAGCTATGCCATGGAGCCTATTCGTGCAACGAAAGACTATGGGAAAGACTTTGGCTCCATGGCGATTGAATTGTATGTATGTGATCGGAGCGCCATTCAATAATAATGTGCACTCAGATCTAAGCTATCTGGGGATATGTTGCATGTATATATGTTTTATGTAGTAATTGTAACATTGTGTAATTTTATGTCTTTTTGTAACCATGTGGTTAATTGAGTCTTGCCTCTGTCCTGGGAGATGATTTGATTACTTCCCAATTATCTCCAGGATAGAGAGGAGGGATTGTGATGTCACTGTGGGAGTGTTTTGTTTGTATTGTCTGTGATTGTTATACTGGGTCCCACCCTGTGGGATGTCCCCTTGCATGGGGACTTGCATAAAAGCCAGTGTGTGGTCATTAAAACCAGATCATCTTGTACCTTTCTTGAAGCCTTGGCTCATGTTTGGGGGAAGGGATACCTACACTCTGAGGATTGCTATAATCACTTACTCCCCAGAGTAAGCTCTTGCAATAGCTTGATTTGTCCCTGCTACGCTCTCTGGATTTAGGAGAGGTTCACCCACTGGGAGGTGGATCCTGGTCGTGGATCCAGGGTGGGTGGAAACGGCCAGACCCCGGCGCAGCTGTATCGCTGGAAGTGGGGTCTGCAGTGCTGATGGTGTCAGTTAGAGTGATTGGAGTCCTCAGCAAGCGCTAGGAGCATCGATTGGCGTTCCGTCACACTCTGCATTGTGTATTATGGGCTCTGTCACAATACTATGCACTGTATAGTATTTACTATAGACTGGCAGTATACTCTGCACTGTGTATTAAGGGCTCTGTCAGGATACTCTGCACTGTATTATGTCACTGGGTATTGGGGGTATTATGGGATGTCACTCTGGGTATTGGGGGTATTATGGGAGGTCACTCTGGGTGTTGGGGGTATTATGGGAGGTCACTCTGGGTATTGGGGGTATTATGGGAGGTCACTCTGGGTATTGGGGGTATTATGGGAGGTCACTCTGGGTATTGGGGGTATTATGGGAGGTCACTCTGGGTATTATGGGAGGTCACTCTGGGTATTATGGGAGGTCACTCTGGGTATTATGGGAGGTCACTCTGGGTATTATGGGAGGTCACTCTGGGTATTATGGGAGGTCACTCTGGGTATTATGGGAGGTCACTCTGGGTATTATGGGAGGTCACTCTGGGTATTATGGGAGGTCACTCTGGGTATTGGGGTATTATGGGGTGTCACTCTGGGTATTGGGGTATTATGGGGTGTCACTCTGGGTATTGGGGTATTATGGGATGTCACTCTGGGTATTGGGGGTATTATGGGGTGTCACTCTGGGTATTGGGGTATTATGGGATGTCACTCTGGGTATTGGGGGTATTATGGGATGTCACTCTGGGTATTATATTATAACCCGGTTATTACCCTGTGAGTTGGGCCCCTGGGTTTCCTAAAACGTGGATTTTGGGGCCAAACAAAGCCATTGAGCTCCTACCTGCTCCAGCCATGTGTGGGGGCGGGGAGAGCAAAGCTCGGCTCCTATTGGTTTAAACAGCGAGTCTCCCCCGCAGTGCATGCCGGGATATGCAGTGTATCTGCTGTACTTCCTTACCGGCAACATTCCATTCCGAACTACAACTCCCAGAATGCCTGCGAACGGCGGCAGCACGCTAACCTAGCCTCTCCGCTCTCACTGCCGGCGTCCTGGGCAGAAACGGACTGCATCACGGGATTGGTAGTTCGGTCTGCCCTCCGCGCCTTTATAATCAGCCACGAGCCGAACTACAAATCCCGGCAGCACTCACAGCCATGGCCGTTACTCACGTGATGGGAAGACAGCCAATGGGGTAAGAGACACATTCACACCCACATTAACCCAGTTATAATAGTGAGAGCAGTTACAGTGTTATAAATGGGCTAAATAGTGAGAGCAGTTACAGTGTTATAAATGGGCTAAATAGTGAGAGCAGTTACAGTGTTATAAATGGCTAAATAGTGAGAGCAGTTACAGTGTTATAAATGGGCTAAATAGTGAGAGCAGTTACAGTGTTATAAATGGGCTAAATAGTGAGAGCAGTTACAGTGTTATAAATGGCTAAATAGTGAGAGCAGTTACAGTGTTATAAATGGGCTAAATAGTGAGAGCAGTTACAGTGTTATAAATGGCTAAATAGTGAGAGCAGTTACAGTGTTATAAATGGCTAAATAGTGAGAGCAGTTACAGTGTTATAAATGGCTAAATAGTGAGAGCAGTTACAGTGTTATAAATGGCTAAATAGTGAGAGCAGTTACAGTGTTATAAATGGCTAAATAGTGAGAGCAGTTACAGTGTTATAAATGGGCTAAATAGTGAGAGCAGTTACAGTGTTATAAATGGCTAAATAGTGAGAGCAGTTACAGTGTTATAAATGGCTAAATAGTGAGAGCAGTTACAGTGTTATAAATGGCTAAATAGTGAGAGCAGTTACAGTGTTATAAATGGCTAAATAGTGAGAGCAGTTACAGTGTTATAAATGGCTAAATAGTGAGAGCAGTTACAGTGTTATAAATGGGCTAAATAGTGAGAGCAGTTACAGTGTTATAAATGGCTAAATAGTGAGAGCAGTTACAGTGTTATAAATGGCTAAATAGTGAGAGCAGTTACAGTGTTATAAATGGCTAAATAGTGAGAGCAGTTACAGTGTTATAAATGGCTAAATAGTGAGAGCAGTTACAGTGTTATAAATGGCTAAATAGTGAGAGCAGTTACAGTGTTATAAATGGCTAAATAGTGAGAGCAGTTACAGTGTTATAAATGGCTAAATAGTGAGAGCAGTTACAGTGTTATAAATGGGCTAAATAGTGAGAGCAGTTAAAGGTTATAAATGGCTAAATAGTGAGAGCAGTTACTGTGTTATAAATGGCTAAATAGTGA
>OW240920.1:3281572-3351077 GCA_933207985.1 Pelobates cultripes | reverse complement strand
AAATAGTGAGAGCAGTTACAGTGTTATAAATGGCTAAATAGTGAGAGCAGTTACAGTGTTATAAATGGCTAAATAGTGAGAGCAGTTACAGTGTTATAAATGGCTAAATAGTGAGAGCAGTTACAGTGTTATAAATGGCTAAATAGTGAGAGCAGTTACAGTGTTATAAATGGCTAAATAGTGAGAGCAGTTACAGTGTTATAAATGGGCTAAATAGTGAGAGCAGTTACAGTGTTATAAATGGCTAAATAGTGAGAGCTGTTACAGTGTTATAAATGGCTAAATAGTGAGAGCAGTTACAGTGTTATAAATGGCTAAATAGTGAGAGCTGTTACAGTGTTATAAATGGGCTAAATAGTGAGAGCTGTTACAGTGTTATAAATGGCTAAATAGTGAGAGCTGTTACAGTGTTATAAATGGCTAAATAGTGAGAGCTGTTACAGTGTTATAAATGGCTAAATAGTGAGAACAGTTACAGTGTTATAAATGGGCTAAATAGTGAGAGCAGTTACAGTGTTATAAATGGCTAAATAGTGAGAGCAGTTACAGTGTTATAAATGGGCTAAATAGTGAGAGCAGTTACAGTGTTATAAATGGCTAAATAGTGAGAGCTGGTACAGTGTTATAAATGGGCTAAATAGTGAGAGCAGTTACAGTGTTATAAATGGGCTAAATAGTGAGAGCAGTTACAGTGTTATAAATGGGCTAAATAGTGAGAGCTGTTACAGTGTTATAAATGGCTAAATAGTGAGAGCAGTTACAGTGTTATAAATGGGCTAAATAGTGAGAGCTGTTACAGTGTTATAAATGGGCTAAATAGTGACAGACCAGTATACAGTGTTATAAATGGGCTGAAAGTGATAGAAAGTGTCTTATTATCTAAAGAGTGACACAATGTAACTCCAAGTCAATCACACTTCTGTGAAATCAAACTGTCCGCTTAGGAAGCAACACTGATTGACAATCCATTTCACATGCTGTTGTGCAAATGGGACAGACAACAGGTGGAAATGATAGGCAATTAGCAAGACACCCCCAATAAAGGAGTGGTTCTGCAGGTGGTGACCACAGACCCCCTTCTCAGTTCTTATGCTTCCTGGCTGATGTTTTGGTGATTTATGAATGCTGGCGGTGCTTTCACGCTAGTGGTAGCATGAGACGGAGTCTACAACCCCCACAAGTGGCTCAGGTAGTGCAACGCACCCTCACAGGACCCTAACAAACACACAAACAGATAGATAGATGTATGTGTGTATACACACCGTGTGTTTGTGCTTTAGGGTACACACCCTAATGCAATAGGCTGCGCACGCATATGCATCACGGGCTATTTACCTAGGGGTTGTTTTGACACTTTCTATGTAGCCATTTCACCGCCAACTTCTGCTAAATATTGTGGCACACAAACTTATAACAAAGAACTTCTCATGTGTATTTTGTAAAGTTGGTGTGTGCTATTCCTGTACAAAGTTTTATTTTGTGTTCAGTTACTTCTGCTGAGTACAAGGATACCCCCATTGTATGTCTTTGGCACTATTTTGTGAAGCTACATATAGGAGACCTGTCCGTTTCAACATTTACAGTAGGATTTTGAGAGGCGGATTTAATGGACCTATGCTTCAATTTGGGGTATTATAGCAGTTTGACTGTTCAAAATAAAAACACGTTCTACCATTTGTAAAAGTAGACACTCCAGGGTATCTCATAAGGTGCATTTTGTGCCTTAACATGACCCCATTTTTTTCCACCAATATATGCCAAAGTATGTGGTGGAAAAAAATAAATTTGGGGCTTTTTTTTTTTACATACGGATTACATTTCTGCTGGGCATTTTGTACATTTCATATGTGCAATGAAGTTCAAACCCCCCCTAAATTATGCTCAGCTAAGTGTTCTGAGTAAAATATGTCCAATGTATGACCCAGACACTATTTTGTTAAGTTACAGTGCTGTAAAAGAGACGTGACAAGTTCAGGTTTTTAAGTGTGAATTTTTATGGAGGGTTTTGATGCGTCAGTGTCCCACTTTGGAGCACTTGAGCCGGCTACATATTACAACTACAACATAAAGGCTTACCATTTCTTAAAGAACACATTCCAGGGTATTTCAAAAGGCATTTTGAACCTTAGCGTGGGATAATTTTTCCGCTAGCTTGTACCAAGTGTAGTAGTAAGAAGCGTTTTTCTGCCTTTTTGACACAAAGTGAGTTTTCACAGTATATTTTGCAAACCTTATGTGTGCTACCACTGTATAATATGTCATATGTTTCTCAGCTATGTCGGCTGAGTACAGCAATACCCCCGTATGTACCTTTGCCCGGTTTTGTGGACATCAGAGGGGCACATAGGACACAACCATTCCAGTTCTTTTCAAACTTTAAATTTTTACACTGTGCCCATGTCCCATTTTACAGTATTTTACCAGGCTATATAATCCAAATACCCCATAAAGCCATACCATTTCTTAAAGAAGACATCCCAGGGTATTTCACAAGGCCTATTTTGAACCTTAGCATGGGATCATTTTTCTGCTAGCTTGTACCAAGTGTAGTGGTAATAAGCTTTTTTTATGTATTTCTTTTACTTTATAAAACCCGTTTAAAAAAAAAAAATTCTACTTCTTAAATGTTTTTATACTTTAACTATTTTTGACACTTACTTTTTTGTAAACTTTTCTTTTACCGTTAACCCCTAACTAGCAGTAAGCAGCACAAACAGTAAATTCCCCACTTTCCCATAACTCCCACCCACCCCAGCTAGCAAGATATATAATTATAACATTTAAATTAATTAAAATAAATTGTAACCCTGAGGGTTAAAAAAAAAAAAATAAAAGTTAATCCTCAGGGGTTAAAAGAAATTAGATTACAGTATAATACGGTGATCTGTATTTTGATCACTGTAGGCAGTGATCAACTGGCAGGGAGGGGGTTAGTTTTCTTAGACTGGGTAAACGGGGTGGTATATATTTTTTTAACTTTAACGTTTCTAAAAACATTTTTGAAAAACTTTACCTTTTAAGCTTATTTAAAAATTTTTAATGTTAACCCCTAGTTGGCCTAACTCCAAATTCCCCACTAACTTCCACCCATCCAAGGTAGCTAAATATATAATTTTTAAATATTTAATTAAATTAAATAACTTTAACCCTTGTAGTCAGTGATCAATTGACAGGGAAGGGGTTAATTTTATTAAAGCAGGGGAAAATGGGGCTGGGATTTAACTTTATATTTTTATTTTTTACACAGGGAGAAGAGTATCATCACTGATCCGTCTCCCTGCACTAAACAGTGAACCCGGAAGTGCAAGGAGGCAGATCGTGAGTCCCTGCAGCACATGTGCTCGCTCTGAGAGCCTGTCAGAGTGATCACTGCTGCAGGGGCAGTGCCATCCGGTGCTCCCGGTCTGCCTCTGATACCGAGACAGACGGGGTGAGCGTTAACCCTGTGATCGCCACAATCTGGGGTTAACTTTAGTAAATGACGGAAATTTTCCGTCAACGGTCCTTAACTGAAGGACAAGGTTGATGGAAAATTTCAGTCTGCAGTCGGGAAGGGGTTCAAAAATGGAAATAGGCAAACATTGGATTCTTTGTTGGATTAATTTGCATATGCCCATCCAGAATCCTTTGCAGTAGTAACATCACTGTAAATTTGTGATTTCTGTGGGAAAAGTTTGACAGTGAGCAGATTTTTGTTTAACATTGTGGTGTGTGTGTGTGTGTGTATATATATATATATATATATATATATATATATATATATATATATATATATATATATATATATATATATATATATATATATATATATACACATACACTTATATGTACATACATACAGGTGATACTCGAAAATTAGAATATCTTTCTATAGTTCATTTATTTCAGTAATGCAACGTAAAAGGGGAAACTAATGTATGAGATGCATTACATGCAAAGCAAGATCGTTCAAGCCGTGATTTGTCATAAGTGCGATGATAGCTCATGAAAACCCCAATCTCTAAATTAGAATATTGTGAAAAGGTGCAATATTCTAGGCTCAGTGTCCCACTCTAATCAGCTAAGTAAGCCATAACACCTGCAAAGGGTTTCTGAGCCTTTAAATGGTCTGTCTGGTTCAGTAGGAATCACAATCATGGGTGTAACGCACCGTTTTGCACACAAGAGGTTAAAAACAGTTTAGGCGATATTCCTCTTTCAGATTCAGACAGCTACTGCAAGTACCAATCTCCTGAACTGCAAACTACACGAATTCTCCAACTCCTGAACAGGAAACTCACGAATACTGGAAACAGCTGAACAGGAAAAGCCATACGAAAGGTTTACACTCCTGGCAGTCAGCATACCATCCAATTCCCCCAATAATGAGACGACACTTCGTTTGAGGGTCAAGCAGAATCTGTTTTACTGGCACCAAAAGAACCTTCTTTTATGCAGGTTTCCCTTAGATAGGCCCACCCACAGGGTTTTACAAAACAACCAATCATACACGTATATTACAGAAACACTCCCAGCAATTACACAAAAATCCTCCCCTCTGCCTGTGATATAATTATGGTACACAATGGCTTAACATAATTAGCACAGGCAGGAAAAACAGTTTTTACACATCCTGTAACTTTAAAACCATACATCCAATCTCCATAAAAATGACATTTAGAATCAGCAACCTTTTAAATATAAACAACCAAAAATCAGCCAAATCCATCCAGGGGTTAGAAAGTTAGCTGGAGTTCCCTTTATGAACGACCGCAAGCACACTTTCCTGCCCAATACAGTTCCATAGATTTGGGCTGTGAGGTTGGTCTATTTCAGGCAGAAATGAACAAAGATGGCCGCCGCCACGTGTTTGGCAAATGAACAAAGGCCACCCAGCGTTCGGCAATTAAGCTGCGGTTAACCGCAGCTTCTGGGAGGTAAATTGCCGACACGCTCCCAATACAGGTCGTCCGCCTGTGTGGTACTTGGTTCAGTAAGTCCCATTTACTGAACCAAGTGGGAAATAGCTAGGCACAAAGGGTTTTAACCAGGTCTGGGGACACTGTCTTAAAGGGGCAGTGTCCCAATTTTCCCTATGCCCCAAAAAGGTGCTTAAAGGGCCAACACCAGTCCCATAAAATGTACATAAGCCCCAATATGCCCACCGACTGTGAACCATGTTCACCCAATAAAAGTCCATAAGTTTTCAGTCTCCCAGGGCCATAGTCTAAAGGCACCAGGCGAGCAACCAGGCTTCTCCAGTGCATAGTGGCGAGGTTGGTTCCGCCACAATTGGGAAGACTGCTGACCTGACAGTTGTGCAGAAAGCCATCATTGACACCCTCGATAAGGAGGGAAAGCCTCAAAAGGGTAATTGCAAAGGAAGTTGGATGTTCCCAAAGTTCTGTATCAAAGCACATTAATTGAAAGTTATGTGGAATGGAAAAAGTGTGGAAGAAAAAGGTGCACAAGCAGCAGGGATGACCGCAGCCTGGAGAGGATTGTCAGGAAAAGGCCATTCAAATGTGTTGGGGACTTTCACAAGGAGTGGACTGAGGCTGTAGTCAGTGCATCAAGAGCCACCACACACAGACTGATCCTGGACATGGGTTTCAGATGTCGTATTCCTCTTGCCAAGCCGCTCCTGAACAACAAACAATGTCCGATGCGTCTTACCTGGGCTAAAGAAAAACAGACCTGGTCTGTTGCTCAGTGGTCCAAAGTCCTCTTTTCTGATGAGAGCAACTTTTGCATCTCATTTGGAATCCAAGGACCCAGAGTCTGGAGGAAGAATGGAGAGGCACACACTGCAAGATGCTTGAAGTCCAGTGTGAAGTTTCCACCGTCTGTGTTGATTTGGGGAGCCATGCCATGGTGTTGGTCCGCTGTGCTTCATTAAGTCCAGGGTCAACGCAGCTGTCTACCAGGAGATTTTGGAGCACTTCATGCTTCCTTCCGCAGACAAGCTTTATGAGGATGCTGACTTCATTTTCCAGCAGGACTTGGCATCTGCCCACACTGCCAAAAGCATCAAAGCCTGGTTCAATAACCGTGGGATTACTGTGTGTAAAGGATTTTCCTATATTTACCTGTGTTCGTTCGGTTATACCCTCTCCCTGCTGTCTAACTACTTTTGGATGTTTCGTTTATCTATGTGTGCAGGAAATTTATTCGTTCTACCAAGCGGAGACCACCCTGGGTAGCAATCAGAACTTGCAACATAGAGTAATCACACGAAAAACTGCAACTTAATTGAGTGCTTCTAGGTGGCTGCCATTTGGCATACGAACACGTGGCGAGAACAAAGGATAGCGGCCATCTTAAGTCTCCCGAATGCGGTCAGGGGACTTATGCGTGAATTGCCTGGAACAGTTTTCGGCATGGCAACCACGTGAACGGCTGGTCATTATGGAAGTCCCGACTAACTACTTTCCATTCCACGTATCAAACCGGCATTCAGGAGTTTCAATCTACCTAACAAGGGGAACATTCGCATGTAACAAGTTGCAACATACGTACGGTAGTTTTCATGTAATTAGGCGCTAACGGAGACCGGCTCTTGCTGCTGATTTCATGGAACCTTAAATCTGATACCACCACATGGCGAGCCGGTCAAACTTCCACACGATGCGACATGGAAACTACCGAACGGATTTTCGTGAAATTTGGATCTGTGACTCCCAGTATTCTCAGCTACCCAGGGATGTGATTGTTATATTTGTATGTTATGCAGAAAGTACTTTTCTAAAAAATGTTAAAAATTTTAATATTTCTGGCCAGCAGATAATTGAGTCTAGTATGTTGCTGAAGCTCAATTATCTAGCGTGGCCCAGAGGAGGAGTCTGCTATTGCAGTGTTTCCCAACCCAGTCCTCAAGGCACACCTACCAGTCCAGGATTTAGGGATTACCCAGTTGTGTCCAAGGTTTTTTTTGTAAAAACACCTTAGACACAACTGGGTAATCCTTAAATCCTGGACTGGTAGGTGTGCCTTGAGGACTGGGTTGGGAAACACTGTGCTATTGTATAAATTGAATGCCTGTTGCTTCCAGTAAATCAGTCTTGTTCCAGCATTAAGCTTTGGCTCATGTGTGGATTTTTTGGCAATACCAGCGATATTTATTCCTGTAGATTACTTGGTGATTTTCTTTTATGGGAAGAAGAGAATGCTTGACGATGATACAGTTTACTACCGTCACACTGTGCTTGATTGGCCAGCAAACTCGCCTAACTTGAACCCCATAGAGAATCTATGGGGCATTGCCAAGAGAAATATGAGACATGAGACCGAACAATGCAGAAGAGCTGAAGGCCACTACTGAAGCATTCTGGTCTTCCATCACAACTCAGCAGTGCCACAGGCTGATAGCTTCCATTCCACGCCGCATTGAGGCAGTAATTGCTGAAGAAAAAGGGGCCCAAACCAAGTACTGAGTCTATATGCATGCTTATACTTTTCAGAGGTCCGATATTATTCTATGTACACTACTTGTTTTATTGATTGCATGTAATATTCTAATTTACTGAGATTGTGGACTTGGGGTTTTCATGAGCTGTAAGCCATAAACATTGCCCTTACGACAAATCATGGCTTAAACTATCTTGCTTTGCATGTAATGCATCTATCTCATATTGGTTTTTAGATTTTAGCGGACACCTGGATGTTCGGGTCCGGCAGGTTCGGCCAAACTTAAAAAAAAAAAAAAAAAAAAGTTTGGGCTCGAGCTTGACCCCGAACCCCATTGAAGTCAATGGAGACCCGAACCTTTGGCCACAAAAATGGCTCTAAAAAACTGGAAAGGGCTAGAGGGCTGCAAAAGTAAGTAAAAGGGGGGTAAGAGTAGGACAAGTGCCCTTCAAACAAATGTGGATAGGGAAATCACTTAAAAATAACAAAATAAGCAGCCACTTAGTAGATAACTCTCTAATTCCCACAGTATTAGGGAGCTATCTACCAAAAGGCTGAAGGACCTAAACTGGTCACCTATACTGGTCTTTCAGCCACATTTACTCTTACTAAGTAAAGATTACTTAATATTAGTAAATTCAGCCCAGACCCCCACCCCTGTGCAGTGGGTGGGGGCCCTAAATAAGCACCTATTGTTTCCCCCCCCCCTCCTCCCCCACCACTGAGTAGTGGCACTAAATAATAGGGGGGGACCTAATGTCCTCCCCTCACCCCTGAGCAGTGGGTGGGGGTCATTAACACCAGGTGACATGGGGTCCCCAAACCTCCCTCCCAAAAAAAGTTACCCCTACCTACCCCCCCATCCTAAAAGTAATGAAGAGGGACTCATTAACTACCTGTAAATAAAAATAACTCAAACTTACCATTTGATGTCTTCTTTCTTCTAACATCTTATTTTTTCAGCCCCAAAAAAGGCCAAATCAAAATCCAGAATAACTGACACACTTTTATAATAATTTATAAATAATAATAATAATAAAAAAATACATCTAAACCCATGGAGGGCTCTGGACAGACTGAGCTCTGCAGGGCCAGGGAAGGCTTATAAAGCCTTGCCCCGTCCTGCAATTAGTCTCAGAGCACTCTGATTGATGGGTTTAAGTCTCTACATTTACCTGTCAGAGCACTCTGATTGGACGGCTTAAACCCACCAATCAGAGTGCTCTGAGCCTAATTGCAGTGTGGGGGCAAGGCTTTATAAGCCTTCCCTGGCCCTGTAGAGCTCAGTCTGTGCGGAGCCCTCCATGGGTGAAGAAGGATTTTTTTCTTCTTTTTTTATTTTTTTTATTAAAAGTGCGTCGGTTATTCTGGATTTTGATTCGGCCTTTTTTGGGGCTGAAAAGATTTTAGAAGAAAGACACGGTAGGTTTATTTTTTTATTTTATTTTTTTACAGGCATTTAGACCAGCGTCTCCCCTCATTATTTTTAGGATGTGGGAGGTAGGGGTAATTTGTTTTGGGGGAGGGGGGTGACTAGGGGTTTGGGGACCACTCAAGGGTGGGGGCTGGGGGAGGACATTAGATCCCCCTATTGTTATTTAGGGCCCCCACCCTCTGCACAGGGGTGGTGGCTGGTGGGAGGACAGTAGGTTCCCCCCCCTATTGGTATTTAGGGCCCCCACCTGCCACTCGGGGGGTGGGGGCAATATGCCCCCTTTAGTTTAAAAGGCCCCACTCGCATGTCATGGGGGGCTCAGGAGGGGGATTTTAAAAAAAAAAAAAAAAAAAAATTTTTTTTTTAACAGTGAGTAGGCACAGGATGCTCACTGTTTAATAGACACACCCCTATTCGCAAAATAGCGAGTAGGGGCATAATTTACTAATACTAAGTGACCAGCTTCTATAGTAGGCATGGCTGTGATGGCTTCTAAGGGCATACGAGTCAAACGCTTGTTGTTTGGCTGCCCTGCGGCCTCTCAAAACGCGTCATTAAATCACCGTACTCCAACCCGAACATACAGTGATATGTTTGGGTCCGGGGTCCAAAAAAACCTTATGTTCGGTATGAACCCGAACTTTACAGTCCAGGTTTGCTCAACTCTATTAGTTTCCCCTTTTACGTTGCATTACTGAAATAAATTAACTTTTGCACGATATTCTAATTTTTTGCGTATCAGCTGTGTGTCTCCGGATTACAGGCTGTGTGTCTCTCCAGATTCCTGTGTGGAAGTAGTGCAGCATTCCCACGTTATGTGTTAGAAATGTTATAAAAAGTAATAGTCTCAGAAATGCATTGCACTCAATCTAGCCATCTCATTATATGTGTATCACTTTAATTACAATATAACACAAAGTGTATAAATGCATGGACATATGATTACATTGTATTATAAGAATAAACTTCATAAAAGGTTACTTTGTCATAAAGTGTACAGTGTGCTGATACTTTCACCATCTTCTGTAAAATGTATTATGAGGGTGATTATTGTCCAAGTATTTCCAAACAGTCTGATCAAAGGGAGGATACTGGAACAGGGGTAGGCAACCCTTGATACCCCAGATGCCGTGGACTACATCACCCCTTATGCTTTGCCAGCATCATGGCTGTCAGAGCATTAAGGGAGATGTAGTCCACTATATCTGGAGTGCCAAAGGTTGCCTACCCCTGCCCTAGAGTCCAATGTGCGCAGTAGTGGCTATGGAATTAAAGGGATCCAATAAGCACAAACACAACTTTAGCCTAATGAAGTAGTGTTGGTGTATAGATCATGTGCCTGCAGTCTCTCTGCTCCATTATCTGCCATTTGGGAGCTATATCACTCTGTTTATGCACTCTAGCCACACCTCCCTGCATGTGACTTGCACAGCCTTCCTAAACACTTCCTGAAAAAGAACCTATATAGTTGTGCAGTGTATTTAATTTATCACCTGTAATCCAATTATATCCAAGGATAGAGGCTAAACACCATTAGCCACATGGTAGCAAAAGACAATAAAATACATAAATATAACTGTGCAGCCATTGCATAAAACAGGTACATTCAACATATCCCCAGATAGCTTAGATCTGAGCGCAAATTATTACTGAATGGCGCTCAGATCATACATTCAGTTCAATTGCCATGGAGCCAAAGTCTTTCACATAGTCTTTAACATGGTCTTTCATTATACGAATGGGCTCTGTGGTGAAACCGACCTCGCCACTGGGCATTGGCGAAGACTGCCAGCCTCCTGCCATGTGACTATGACCCCTGAGATGTATTGCCATTTAAAGACATGATTTGGGCATAATGGATTTGTGTTGTGCTGCTGCTGGTCCTTAAAGAACCGTCTGGGGACATACTGTGGAGTTACTGGGTGGCCACCATTTCATGTATCAGAGGCACATGGTGAGAACAATGGATGGCGGCCATTTTAACTCACAGACACTGTTTGGACTTTTCAACACGGTGCCATCTCGCGGTGCACAGAGACATCATGCAGTGGTTTTGGACTATACAACAGGGGACACATTATACAGTAATTGTTTTTCATTTAGCCTGCATATGTTCTGTGGAATCTGCATTAAACTGTATCTTCCAAACTACTGAACGGATCTGGGTGAATTTTTGGATATGTGGTTCACCCAGATCCCCCGGTTCCAATTATATTTTTATGGGGTTATTGCATGTTTTGGAGTCCCTGTGATGTGTTTTTATGATACTGTATTTTTGCTGCTTGTGATAATTCTGTTAACACATTGTGTGCCATAATTAGATCACAAGCAGAGGGGAGGATTTTGTGTATAATTGCTGGGAGGGTTTTCTGTAATGTACATGTGTTATTGGTTGTTCTGTAAAACCCTGTGGGCAGTACTAAGTTTGTGGATTGGGAATAAAAGAGGCTGTATGTGCCAGTAGAGGCAGTTCTGCTTGACCTCAAAACGAAGTGTCGTCTCGTTATTGGGGGAATTGGATTGTATGCTGATTTCCAGGAGTGTAAGCTGACTGTATGCTTTTCCTGTTCAGCTGCTTACAGCATTCATATGCTTGAGAGCATTCATATGCTCGTTCGGTGGTTTTGGTGTCTGCTGCAGTGCTTGGAGCCCTCAGGAAGCGCTAGGAGCATCCTTCAATGGAGGTACCCAGTCGGGGTGCCAGGTGATCCATTACAGGCTCCATGGCATAGCTATCGTGGGTATTACTGTTCAAATAGGGAAAGAACTGAATGATCGGGTTTTCGGGTGTTTGCAGGGGAAAATCAAGCATTTTAACATGGGCCATAGTCACAGGGAAGGAGGCTGGCAATCATATGCTGGTTCCGCTACATATTCTTGTTTGGATTAACACCAATCACAGATACTGCCTGGGTCGATGTGTTCCCTTTAAGCAATGGGTGGCCACCCACTCTCTCAGGCGAGACTACTGGGGGTTATTGTGACTATCTCTGTATTGAATAGTTTCTCATACTTATCTTTTTTGGGAAGATCTCTACCTCTATCCTATTCTGTGTGTCTCTCACTCTGTCTGTCTGTACCTTAGACAACTGACACCATTAGCACTGCAGACCCCACTTCCAGCGATGAAGCTGCACCGGGGTCTTGCAATTTCCACCCACCCTGGACCCAAGGCCATGATCCAGCTTCCAGTGGGTGAACCTCTTTCCCCAGAGAGCGTAACAGGAACAGAACAGCTCTTACAAGAGCTCAGTGATTATAGCAAGAAAGTATGACTAGCATAGCAATCCCTAGTAGCAGATTCCCCCAGTAACGAGACAGGACTCAGATTGAGAATGAGAACTGTCTAAAACTTTTTCCTTGGGACTAGCCATTACATTGACATTGCTGTGAAAACTCAATAAAATTACAAACAGTCAAATCATAGCAGGCAACATATACGGTGACTTATTAACACATAATTACATATTTATAAATGGGTGGGGAAGACCATAATTAACACACAGTCTCTCCTGCATGCAGAATTAGCAATATGCAAATCAACCTGAATATGCAAATTACCAGTCTTGCTATTCAGGTAGTGCATATTACTGCTACCAACAGAGGGCACTACACAAGCTCCATAGCCAAATCCACCTAGTTGGTAGCAATCCTCAGCAGTACAGGAGAGCAGGCAATACATCCCAGGGGCCATAGTCACATGGCAGGAGGCTGGCAATCAGTCCTTTCTAGGCACAGGTGGCTGTTAATTTCACCACAGTGTCTCTCTCGTGCTCAAGCATTCGAATGCTGTAAGCAGCTTAACAGGAAAAGCATATGTGACGAGACCAATCTCGCCACATTGCATTGGAGAAGCCTGGTTGCTCGCCTGCTGCCTTTGGACTATGGCCCCCTGTTAAAAGACATCTTTTTTACCTGCAGAAAAGCTTCATTCGTGCTTTTCTGCCTGGGGTTCGGTAGATTTGGTTGAATGTGTTATACCCCAGATAGGAATCCCATGGAGCCCATTCGTATGAAACTGACTGTAAAGACTTTGGCTCCATGGCGATTGAACTGTATTCGTGTGGTCTGAGAGCCATTCGCTTAATAATGTGCGCTCGGACCTGAGCTATCTGGGGATATGTTACATGTCTGTGTTTTATGTAATAAATGTGACTTTATGTATTTTAAAGTGTTTTGTGTCTTTTTGCAACAATGTGCTTAATGGAGTCTTGTGTCTGTACTGGGAGATAATTGAATTACTCTCCAGGATAGAAGACTCTGAAACTGGTTTGGGCCAGAAAGCCATGCTTCATTTAGTCACAAAGATACTTTTTACTAACTTTTGAACCCCTTGTCTGATTTGTGCCATTTTTTAAATATGTTGCTCCCCTGAATGGATTGATTCCAAATATGTAATTTGTATGAAGATTGGATGTATGGTTTTAAAGTTACAGGGTATGGGGAAAAACTGTTCTGCTTTAATTATGTTATGTGATTATCTGAGGGATGGGAATTTCCCCGAATGTATATTGTTCCGATTGGTTATACTGCTAATTATGTGTGTGTCTCCCTTGCATGGGCAGAATCTCATAAAAGCAGAGTGTGTGCCATTAAACAGACCACTGCTTGACCCTCAACACGGAGCCTTGTCTCGTTCTTGGGGGGGATTCACTGTATGCTGTTAGAGACTGATTGCCAGGAGTGTAAGCTGATTGTCTGCTTTTCCTGTTCGTCTGCTAGCAGCTATTTGGGAGGTTCCAGTTCGGGAGTTTGGAGTGCTATTTTGTATACAGTTCGGGAGTTTGGTGTTCTGCAGTAGCTGTGCCTGTATCTCTGGAAAGGGGGCCGATCGTCTAAACGGTTTTTACCCCTTGTGTGCAAAACGGTCCGTTACAGCATACAATCCAATTCCCCCAATAACAAGACGTCACTTCGTTTTGAGGTCAAGCAGAACTGACTGTACTGGCACATACAGCCTCTTTCATTCCCAATCCACAAACTTAGTACTGCCCACAGGGTTTTACAGAACAACCAATAACACACGTACATTACAGAAAACACTCCCAGCAATTATACACAAAATCCTCCCCTCTGCCTGTGATATAATTATGGCACACAATGGGTTAACATAATTATCACAAGCAGGAAAAAAATACAGTTTTTATACATGTGCTATAACTTTAAAAATATACATCCAATCTTCATAAAAATTCAGATTTTACTATTAACATAAGTCATGATTTTATTAATGACACGGAGGCAAGTATTATGCTGCACTCTTTCCTTATTTTCCCTCAGCAGCAAATAAATTTTTTTTATTTTTTTTCTTCAAACATAACCAGTAGTAACAGTAAACAGTCTGAGATGAGTATCTTAGTAACAGGAACAGCCAATCGGATTCCGCTCTGCAGCATAATAGGCTCTGTCAACCAATCCAATCCCTCTCTATTTGTGATCCCGAAGCAGTATAATCATCCAACCGAAAAAAGGGAACTGTGTAACAAGGGTATCCCCAATGATATGAAGTAGGTTAGGCTGTAAGACAAGGAGAAATATGGTAATATCTTTGTATCAAACTGGATGTACACATAATCATAATAGTCATAATACCAATGTAATTCTACTAATCCCTAGTGGTTAAGTGAAGTATTGACAAGTGTAACCTGTAGAAATTCCATGACTACTAGGACTTACTGTGAAATCAACTAACCCATATTCCATCCTTCCACGGGATGGGCGGGAGGGATAATGCTCTCCTCCGTGTCGTTAATAAAATCATGACTTTATGTCATGTTAATAGTAAAATCTGTGAATTTTATTAAGACACAGAGGCTCCTTTTATGCTGGTTTAAAGCTGGGAGATTACCGTTCCCGCGAAGTGCTGAATGGGTTTAAAGTAAAAGTCACGAAAGGTAGATTCTGAGGATCAATCGGCCGCCTTCAAAGTGTCCTCAAGACGACAAACAATTAAGGAGGCCCTGGAAGCCATCGCTCCTCGTACTGAGTGAGGTGAGAATAGTGAGGTGTCCATGCCTGCTAGGGACATAATCCATTTAACCCATCGAGCCAGGGTCGGAGTAGACACTGGTAGGTGTGGTTTTTGGAAGGATACGAAGAGTTCGTGTTTCGGTATGTCTCGTAGTGTGGAGGTGCGACGTTCATAAGTTTGTAAGCATTTGACCGAGCATAAATGTCTGTCAGGGAACGCTGGGTATGACACTTTCTTTGAGGACGTCTTCGTTCTGCGAGATATATCGAAAGTGACCCCTTCCGGGGTGTAGGAACATGCAGTAATGTCCAGGGCTCTGACATATGAGACCCTTTTGCAGGATATGAGGCAGAGGAGTAAAGCCAGCTTGGCCGACAGTTGTTTCAGGGATAGCAGTGCATGTCTGGCCATGATTCGAGGAAATTGAGGATGATGGAAATGTCCCATAATGACGAGTATTGTGGTAGTGGGGGACGTGCAAATTTAATGCCACGTAGGAGTCTACATATCAGCAGGTGACATCCTATCGGGACTCCAGCTGTCCCTTGGTGTGAAGCCGAAATGGCCATTCGGTACAGGTTCACTGTACGATAGTCATTGCTGTCTTCAAACAATGAAGTTAGGAATTGGAGGCTACCAGTCAAAGGAGCTGATCAAATCTCGTTCCAGGCACCAATCACGCCATCTGCTCCATGAAGACTTATAAGCCTGTCTCGTGCCGGGCGCCCATGTACTCTCGAGGGTGTAGAGTTGATTCCGAAACTCCCTAGATTGCCCAAGGTCCCTGAAATGGGCCACACTGGTAGATGCAGTAGGCCTTGTTGTACCGGGGGTGAGGAGATCCGTCCGGGTCCTGAAGCAGGTATTCGGAGAGTGGGAGAATGCAAGGTATGTCTATCGTCATCTTTAAGGGGGGGGGGGAGGGAACCATGGTTGGGAGGGCCATAACTGTGTCACAAACACCAGGGTTCCCGTCTGTCATTGTAACTGCAGTAGGCAGTGGGGAATCAATGCGAACGGTGGAAAGGCATAATTCCTTGTGTACGACCAATCTTGGGTGAATGCATCTGTCGCCAGTGCTGCTGGGTCTGGTCTCCAGCTGAAAAATCTGGGTAGTTGTGTTTCAAGCGGGAGGCGAAAAGATCTTTGTCCATAACGACTGGATATCTCGGAAGACCCTGGGGTCCAGTTGCCAATCGCTGGTGTCCCAGAGGTGTCGTGAGTACCAATCTGCTGTAGTGTTGCAGAGCCCGGCAATATATTCCATTGTAACAGAAATGCCCTGAGTCAGGCAGAACTGCCAAAAATCTGCCAAAAATCTCGTGCCATGTTCGCCAGGACCTTCGCTTTCGTGCCCCCCGGATGGTTGATATATCGGACTGCCGACATATTGTCCATCTTCAGAAGGATAGAGCATTGTACTAGAGTTGGTGAGAAGCTGCGGATCGCAAAGGATCCCACTAGGAGTTCCAGGCAATTGATGTGGAGTGTAGATTCACTGCCGGACCATCTGCCACCTGTAGATGCGTCTCCACAGCGAGCACCCCAACCGTGCAAACTCGCGTCGGATTCTATTACTATATCTGGTGTGGTGCCGAAAATGGCGCGACCATTCCAGGCTTCCATATGGGAAAGCCACCATGTCAGTTAGTCTTTCGCTTCAGAGTGACCAGATCTGTGTAGGAGACCCCGTCTCTCAAGTTTGAAGCTTGTAGGCATTGTAACGATCGGTAGTGGAGAGGGCCCGGGAAGATGGCTTGTATGGAGGCCGCCAGGAAGCCAATCACTCTCGCCAACTGTTTGAGGGTAAGCTGAGGAGCCGCCAGAGCGCGTTTGATTTCCTTTTTTAGATTGTTCAGTCATTGGTAGATGTAGGGTCTGAAACGTAGAGTCCACGATGAGACCCAAGAACTGTGTGTGGGAGCCAAAATTGATTTTTCCCAATTGATGAGTAAGCCTAATTTCTGTAATAGGGTCTGAGTCCAGTTCAGATGGGTCTTGGCAAGTTGGGTGGACTGACCCATGATGAGGATTTCGTCCAAGTAAATGAGACTTACTCCTCGACTCCGTAATAAAGCCATCACGGGCTTCATGAGTTTGGTGAAGCACCACGGGGCTGAAGATAGTCCGAATGGGAGGCAAGTGAATCTCCACTTCCTTCCCTGCCAGATCAATTGCAGGAAGTCTTGGTGTTGTGGGGCAATCGGCACTTTAGATCTAACTTCACCATCCAGTCTGGTTGGAGAAGATCTCTTAGGCAATGTATTCCTTCCATCCTGAAGTGGTTGTAGGAGACGTAAGTGTTGAGTTGTTTCAAACTGATCACTGGGTGGACACCACCGACTGACTTAGGAACAGGTTGCTCACATAGCCTGGTGTAGCCATAGGGATTTCTGAGATGGCTCGTTTTCGCTTCAAATCAGAGACTTCTTTGGTGACAAGGGTTTTGTCTTGTAGGGAAAAATACATTTCCCACGGTGGGGAATATTGTACGGGTAGGGACAAGAAATCTATGGTATACCCTTTTACAGTGTTCAACACCCAAGCATCTGATGGAATGTGGGACCAAGTGTGGGAAAAAATGTCGGAGTCTGCCCCCCACTGCCCATAGGGAAGAATGAAAATTGAGAGGACTTACCATAAGGTCGTCTTCCTGAGTGAGCGTTTCGTGGTCCACGAGCAACCCATGGTTGCCCACTCTGTGGAAACAACGCCAGAGCGTTGCAGTGTTCTGTGAAACTGGCTCGTCCTGTATAGGAGCCTCGGTTCTGTCTAAATGAACTCCTGTTAACACGGCCGGACAGACGGCTCCTTGCTCTTCCAGCCCCACCAAAAACCTTGGGGTGAAACACCTTGCGCATGTTAGATTGCGCTTTGTCTAGGGCAGTAAATGTGTGTACGAAGGAGCCGAGCTCCTTGACAAAATTGTCTCCGAATTTGGAGACCTTGGGCGCCCGGCTCATTCAGGGCCATATTAACCAGCTTCGGTTCTCTTTTTATTTTTTTTTTTTTTTTATATAATATTGCCTTGCGTTTTTTTTATAATAATATTGGCATTGCCAATCAAGCAAATAACCCGTTGGATCCATCCATTTATAGCGGCACGATCTAGCTCCTGGTCATCTTGGACCACTTCAAATATCTTGGTTGCTGGGCCCAAGATGTCTAAGACTTTATCCTGGCAGTTGCGCAGGGAAAAGTCTAAGCCTTTATTAGACTTCCAGCCTGTCTTTCTCAAGAACTGGGTAATTTTCGGGTCAATGGCAGGGGTTCTGCAGGCATCATCTGGGACCGTGGGGCGTAGGCATTCTGTGACGAAGTGCCCTTCGCCACTTGTGCCTGGAGAGGACTGCTTGCCCGCCTCTTGCCCTGTGACTATGGCCCCTGGGATGTATTGCCCTTTAAAGACATGATTTGGGCATAATGGATTTGTGTTGTGCTGCTGCTGGCCCTTTTAAGAACCATCTGGGGACATACTGTGGAGTTACTGGGTGGCCACCATTTCCTGTATCAGAAGCACATGGTGAGAACAATGGATGGCGGCCATTTTAACTCACAGACACTGTTTGGACTTTTCAACACGGTGCCATCTCGCCAGTATTTGGTGCACAGAGACATCGTGCAGTGGTTTTGGACTATACAGCAGGGGACACATTATACAGTGATTGTTTTTCATTTAGCCTGTATATGTTCTGCAGAATCTGCATTAAACTGTATTTTCCAAAGTACTGAACGGATCTGGGTGAATTTGGGATATGTGGTTCACCCAGATCCCCCAGTTCCAATGATATACTTTTTATGGGGTTATTGCATGTTTTGGGGTCCCTGTGTGTTTTATGAAACTGTATTATTTCTGGCCAGCAGATAATTGAGCTTTGTGTATTGTAGAAACTCAATTATCTAGCCTGGCCCAGAGGAGGAGTTTTGTGTTGCATAAATTGTGAGTTCTGTGTGCCAGTAAATCAGTCTTGTTCCAGCATTAAGCCTTGGCTCATGTTTGGGGGAAGGGATACCTACACTCTGGGGATTGCTATAATCACTTACTCCCCAGAGGAAGCTCTTGCAATAGCTTGATTTGTTCCTGTTCCTGCTCTCTGGGGAAAGAGAGGTTCACCCACTGGAAGCTGGATCCTGGCCTTGGGTCCAGGGTGGGTGGAAACAGCAGAGACCCCGGCGCAGTTGCATCGCTGGAAGTGGGGTCTGCAGTGCTGATGGTGTCGGTTGGAGTGCTTGGAGTCCTCAGCGAGCACTAGGAGCATCGATTGGCGGAGGTACTCAGTCGGAGTGCCAGCGTTCCGTCACACATTCTGCCTGTAGTTTATTCCTTGTCGCCTTATCTAAAGACTTGCGTACTCTAGACGCTATATACTTGGCCACATGTTCCGAGGGGACCACTCCGCCGACCGTGGGTGGCGTAGTAAGTCGGGGTCAAATAGGGGTTCCCCATAGTGGTCCAAAATCTTATCCGCGTCCCCTTGGGCCTTGTGCTCCACAATAGGTATATCCGACTGGAGCGGACTATAATCTTGAGATGGGTCACATTCCTCGACCGGGCTATCTGATTCGGGATCCGATGGATCTTCCGAATCCATATAAGCCTCCTCCTCAATGTCGCTGAGATCCGACTCAGAATCTACTTGGGCTTTTGCACTTTTCCATAAAATAGCCGATTTTGCGCAGTGGCATAGTAGTTGTGCCATCTGTGACAGTTGTATGGCTGTCCATCTGTTGCAATGAGGAATGTTTCATCTTTGCCAAGGCCTTGTGGCCAGCCTGAGGTTGTAAAGGGGTCGTGACAGGCAAAACCTGGGCAAGAGTCGGTTGAGCTGGTTTTTTGTGCCTGAATCAGGGCATGCGTAAATGTCTGTGATATCGAGTCAGACATTAGTCCCATGGCTGACATAAGAGCTTTAGTCACAGCTTGTAACATAATGTTATCGATCAGGGTCAGCAGAGGTATCAAGCTCAGCGGGAGAACCCGCTATATTATCAGACACACCTGAAGGTGCCTCAAAACCACCTTGGTTGGGGTTATTAGACCCAGAGGGTGTGGGAGCATCTTTGTCAGAAGACATAATAATTATGCTATTGACTGAAAGGATTATTTCGAGAAATAATAGAAGAAACCTGTGGGTAGTAAAACCTGTGGAGGAGGATTGAGTAACCCAAAGGAGGGACTCTAAAGTATAGAACAAATTTTATGAATATTACTAGTAATATATTTTAACTCACAGAATAATCAATGATACAGGAGAAACAGAGCCGTCCGACCGCCACTAGCACTAACCCCCAACTCCGAGTTCCGGTCTTTTGGGGCAGTGCTAGTTTCAGGACACGGGAAGGCAATAAAATGGCCGCGGCGAGCGGCAAAGTCTCGAAAGGGAGGGGAACAGAAGCATTCATGTAGACTAACATGTTCCTAGTGTTATCAATGCGTTTGCAGAATTATCCCACGAAACTGCCGAATGAGGGGGTCGTGAAAGTGAATGCAAGGTTCCAAGTGCGTTCGCATCAAACACCCGAAGGAGGGTATCTAAGCGTGTAATGGATCACCTGGCACCCCGACTGGGTACCTCCGTTAAAGGATGCTCCTAGCGTTTCCTGAGGACTCCAAGCACTCTGGCAGACACCACAATCACCGAACCAGAGAAGCGTATACCTTCTCTCAAGCATATGAATGCTATAAACAGCTGAATAGGCAAAAACCATACGGATGGGTTTAGACTCCTAGCAGTCAAACTGGAACAGCATACAATAAATCCTCCCCCAATAATGAGACGACACTTCACTTTGAGGGTTAAGCAGGAACTGCTGTGCTGGCACACCCAGCCTGGTTTTTATTAGTCTTTCACATACAGGACCGTCCACAGGGAGGTATAAAACAACCAATCACATATCAGTTACGTCCCACATATTCCCTCCCCTTATCCTGAGAGGAAACTCAATTACACATACAGTTAAAACATACTTTCTACCCAACTTTCATAACTCTAAAACCATACATCACATTCACATAAAATATTCACAATCAATCCATTCAGGGGAGCAACATATTAAAAAAATGGCATGAATCCGACCAGGGGTTCAAAAGTGAGTAAAAGTATCTTTTGGGCCCTGGCTGGCACATGGCTATCTGGCTCAAACAGGTTTTACAGAGCCCTCTATCCAGGATACAATGGGGGAAAGTAATCCAATTATCCAGGAATAGAGGCAGACTCCATTGAGCACATGGTTGCAAAAAGACTAAAAACACTTTAAAATACATAAAGTCACCTTTTACACATAACACACAGACATTTCACATATCCCCAGATAGCTGGGATCTGAGCGCACAAAACTACCGAATAGCGCTCAGATCCTATTCACACAGTTCAATTGCCATGGAGCCAAAGTCTTTAACTACATGAATGGGCTCCATGGCATAGCTATCTGGGTTAACACATTCACATAAAGTCTGGTCCATAGTCCAAAGGCAAGAGGCGGGCAAGCAGCCACCTCCAAGGACACGTGGCGAGGCCGGTTTCGCCACAAAGCGTAAAAAAAAGCAGGCGAAAGGGTGCACTGAGGAAAGCGCGTGCGCTCGACTTCAGTAATCTGGTGGTCGGACGGATAATGGGTAGGGAGAGGGCGAAAAGCGCCGTGACCGGCATCAGCAGTTCCTGCAGACACCCCTGAGCTCAGTTAATCGTACAGATCTCAGGGGGTCAAGGGAACCAAGAAGGGAACAAATACATCAAAAATAACAGAAGTTGTGGCGGAACTAACCGTGCCTCTATGCACTGGAGAAGCCTGGTTGCTCGCCTGCTCCCTTTAGTTTATGGCCCTGCAGTTCAGAGCTGTTATTTTCCCTGCTGAAAAGTTTATACGTGCCTTTATGCCAGGGTGTTCGGTAGATTCCATCTACCGAACGATGGACCACCTGGGAACTGGAGTGTGCCGTCAATTGACCGCTCAGAAGCTGCGGTTAACCGCAGCTTAATTGATGAACGCTGGGAGGCCTTTATTCGGTTGCCGAACACGTGGCAGCGGCCATTTTACCTCCCGAACGGCCAGCGGTGTTCAGCGCCTAAACTATGGAACTGAAAACGGACACTTAATTGTGCGAACACCGCTGAGCCGCCAGCCTCCTTACCTTCGCATTCGGTAGTGGAACCGAATGACTTCATTCAGTAATTTAACCGGATGAAAAGCATCACCCCAGATAGCCATGCCATGGAGCCTATTCGTGTAACAAAAGATTTTGGCTCCATGGTGATTGAACTGTATGTATGTGACCTGAGCGCCATTCGGTAGTGTGCGCTCAGATCTAAGCTATCTGGGGATATGTAGAATGTGGATGTTTTATGTACTGAATGTAACTATATGTCATTTTATGTCTTTTACTGAACATGTGGTTAATGGAGTTTTTTGCCTCTGTCTTTGTAGATAATTGGATTACTTCCCAATTATCTCCAGGACAGAGAGGAGGGATTGTGATGCATTGTGGGAGTGTTTAAAGGTGTAAGTCTGTGATTGGTCAATGTCCAATATGTTTCTCATCTGGTCACCTAGAGGAGTGTCCACCAGGTGGGAGACCTGCATAAAAGCTGGGCAGTTAGTCCCAGTAAACCAGTTCCTGCTTAACTCTCAAAACAAAGTGTTGTCTCGTTATTGGAGGGAATTGGATGGTATGCTGACTGGCAGGAGTGTAAACCTTTCGTATAGTTTTTCCTGTGTTCGTGAGTTTCCTGTTCAAGAGTTGGTGAATTCGTGTAGTTTGCAGTTCGGGAGATTGGTGATTGCAGTAGCTGTCAGTGCATCTGAAAGGGGAATATCGGTTTTAAACCTCGTGTGCAAAACGGTCCGTTACAGAAGTATATCTAGATAAACCGTGAAAACAGGTGGAAATGTAACAAATAATTAAATAGGAAGTAATAGTCCCACTAATAGTTAAATAAACTCAGATAATATGAATAGAATTAAATAACACAGTAATATAACATGTAAACGATCCCACAGTTAAGAAACCATGGGACCTGATGTTACTTAACTGAGGGAGCAGCAAAGAAAGAGGGATTGGTTGACAGAGCCTATTATGCTGGAGAGTGGAATCCGATTGGCTGTTCCTGTTACTAAGATACTCATCTCAGACTGTTTACTGTTACTACTGGTTATGTTTGAAAAAAATTTCTTTGCTGAGGGAAAATAAAGAGAGAGTGCAGCATAATACTCGCCTCCGTGTCGTTAATAAAATTACATATTCAGAATCAGCACACTTTAAAGGACCACGATAGGCACCCAGACCACTTCAGCTTAATGAAGTGGTCTGGGTGCCAGATCTAGCAAGGATTAACCCCCTTTTTTTTTTTTTTTTTTTTAATAAACATAGCAGTTTCAGAGAAACTAAGTTTGTTAGGGTTAATCCAGCCTCCAAATCCTCTAGTGGCTGTCTCGTTGACAGCTGCTAGAGGCGCTTGCGTGATTCTCACTGTGAAAATCAGTGAGAACACGCAAGCGTCCATAGGAAAGCATTGTAAATGCTTTCCTATGAACTGGCTGAACGCACGCGCAGCTCCTGCCATGCATGCGCATTCAGCCGAAGAGGAGGAGGCGAGATCCCCGCCCGGGGCTGGAAAAAGAGGTAAGTTTAACCCCTTTCTCTCCCCAGAGCCCGGTGGGGGTCCCTGAGGGTGAGGGCACTATAGTGCCAGGAAAACAAGTGTTTTCCTGGCACTATAGTGGTCCTTTAAACATACTCTCCCTCTGTGACACTGTGTCTGTCTCTCTCTCTCTCTCTCTCTCTCTCTCTCTCTCTCTCTC
The DNA here is from genome assembly GCA_933207985.1 of Pelobates cultripes. Classification (NCBI taxonomy): domain Eukaryota; kingdom Metazoa; phylum Chordata; class Amphibia; order Anura; family Pelobatidae; genus Pelobates; species Pelobates cultripes. The sequence continues at coordinate 3,327,486 of OW240920.1, read as the reverse complement.
TCTCTCTCTTTTACTCGCTGTCTCTCTTACTGTTTGTGTGTCTCACACTCTCTCTCTCTTACACTCTCTCTCTCTCTGTCTCTGTGTGTCTCTCTCTGTGTCTGTCTCTCTCTGTGTCTGTCTCTCTCTGTGTCTGTCTCTCTCTGTGTCTGTCTCTCTCTGTGTCTGTCTCTCTGTGTGTCTGTCTCTCTCTGTGTCTGTCTCTCTCTGTGTCTGTCTCTCTGTGTGTGTCTGTCTCTCTGTGTGTGTCTGTCTCTCTGTGTGTGTCTGTCTCTCTGTGTGTGTCTGTCTCTCTCTGTCTCTCTCTGTGTCTCTCTCTGTGTCTCTCTCTGTGTCTCTCTCTGTGTCTCTCTGTGTGTGTCTCTCTCTCTCTCTCTGTGTCTGTCTCTGTGTCTGTCTCTGTGTCTGTGTCTCTCTCTCTCCCCCCCCCCTCCTATTGTTTTGCGATCCTGGCTCAGTCTGACTATTCTGTTCCGTGTCGGCTCCCGTAGCCCCGCCCACAGCACTACACGTTCCATGATGCATTGCGCCAAAGGCGGGTTAACGGAGGCGGAGCCGCAGAGCGGAGCATGCTGGGAGATGCAGTCCCATTGTCTGCCCGAGCCGGCCGGTAAGTGTTCTCCATCCCGGGCACCGGGGCTCCTATCACCATGGTAACCAGATTCTCAGTATCACCATGGTAACCAGATTCTCAGTATCACCATGGCAACCAGTATCTCTATATATACAGTGTGTGTGTGTAACAGATACTCAGTATCTCTATATATACAGTGTGTGTGTGTAACAGATACTCAGTATCACTATATATACAGTGTGTGTGTAACAGATACTCAGTATCACTATATATACAGTGTGTGTGTAACAGATACTCAGTATCACTATATATACAGTGTGTGTGTGTAACAGATACTCAGTATCACTATATATACAGTGTGTGTGTGTAACAGATACTCAGTATCACTATATATACAGTGTGTGTGTAACAGATACTCAGTATCACTATATATACAGTGTGTGTGTAACAGATACTCAGTATCACTATATATACAGTGTGTGTGTAACAGATACTCAGTATCACTATATATACAGTGTGTGTGTGTAACAGATACTCAGTATCACTATATATACAGTGTGTGTGTGTAACAGATACTCAGTATCACTATATATACAGTGTGTGTGTAACAGATACTCAGTATCACTATATATACAGTGTGTGTGTGTAACAGATACTCAGTATCACTATATATACAGTGTGTGTGTGTAACAGATACTCAGTATCACTATATATACAGTGTGTGTGTAACAGATACTCAGTATCACTATATATACAGTGTGTGTGTGTAACAGATACTCAGTATCACTATATATACAGTGTGTGTGTGTAACAGATACTCAGTATCACTATATATACAGTGTGTGGGTAACAGATACTCAGTATCACTATATATACAGTGTGTGTGTAACAGATACTCAGTATCACTATATATACAGTGTGTGTGGGTAACAGATACTCAGTATCACTATATATACATTGTGTGTGTGTAATAGATACACAGTATCACTATATATACAGTGTGTGTGTGTGTGTAACAGATACTCAGTATCACTATATATACAGTGTGTGGGTAACAGATACTCAGTATCACTATATATACAGTGTGTGTAACAGATACTCAGTATCACTATATATACAGTGTGTGTGTGTGGGTAACAGATACTCAGTATCACTATATATACAGTGTGTGTAACAGATACTCAGTATCACTATATATACAGTGTGTGTAACAGATACTCAGTATCACTATATATACAGTGTGTGTGTGTAACAGATACTCAGTATCACTATATATACAGTGTGTGTGTGTAATAGATACTCAGTAATAAAATATATACAGTGTGTGTGTAATAGATACTCAGTATCACTATATATACAGTGTGTGTGTGTAACAGATACTCAGTATCTCTATATATACAGTGTGTGTAACAGATACTCAGTATCACTATATACACAGTGTGTGTGTGACAGATACTCAGTATCACTATATATACAGTGTGTGTGTGTAATAGATACTCAGTATCACTATATATACAGTGTGGGTAACAGATACTCAGGATCACTATATATACACAGTGTGTGTGTGTAACAGATACTCAGGATCACTATATATACACAGTGTGTGTGTGTGTTTTAACAGATACTCAGGATCACTATATATACAGTGTGTAACTCTGCCCTGTCTTCCTCCCCTGTCATTCATTGTTGTTACTGTATAAGCTTTATTATAACATCGATAACAAACTTCCTTTTTCCATTTATTTCGTAACCGTTATGTATTGAGAACACATATTTGAGATCGTACATGTGGTTTAGACATTGTTTTGCTCATTTTCAACATGATAGTGTGATACTATTGTAACGGATCACCTGGCACCCTGACTGGGTACCTCCATTGAAGGATGCTCCTAGCGCTTCCTGAGGACTCCAAGCACTGCAGAAGACACCACAACCACCGAACCGGAGAAGCATATGAATGCTGTAAGCAGCTGAACAGGAAAAGCATACAATCAGCTTACACTCCTGGCAATCAGCATACAATCCAATTCCCCCAATAACAAGACGACACTTCGTTTTGAGGTCAAGCAGAACTGCCTCTACTGGCACATACAGCCTCTTTTATTCCCAATCCACAAACTTAGTACTGCCCACAGGGTTTTACTGAACAACCAATAACACACGTACATTACAGAAAACACTCCCAGCAATTATACACAAAATCCTTCCCTCTGCCTGTAATATAATTATGGCACACAATGGGTTAACATAATTATCACAAGCAGGAAAAATACAGTGTGACGAAGTGCCCTTCGTCACTTGTGCCTGGAGAGGACTGCTTGCCCGCCTCTTGCCCTGTGACTATGGACCCTGGGAGATTTGGCCCGTTCATTTCAGTATGATAGGAGTTATGTATTTTTGTATCCTTTTGTGTTTTACTGGGAACATGTGCTCAATAGAGTCTGCTTCTATCCCTGGATATAATTGGATTATTTTCCCCATTGTTTCCAGGCTAGAGGGCTCTGTAAAACCAGTTTGGGCCAGATATCCATGCTGCCAGCCAGGCCCCAAAAGATACTTTACTAACTTCTGAACCCCTGGTCTGATTCATGCCATTTTTTTGATATGTTGTTTCCCTGAATGGATTGATTGTGTATATATAGATATATTTTTATGTGAATGTGATGTATATTTTAAAAGTTATGAATGCTGTAAAAACTGTATTATTTCTGGCCACCAGATAATTGAGCTTTGTCTATTGTACAAACTCAGTTATCTAGCCTGGCCCAGAGGAGGAGTTTTGTGTTGCATAAATTGTGAGTTCTGTGTGCCAGTAAATCAGTCTTGTTCCAGCATTAAGCCTTGGCTCATGTTTGGGGGATTGGAGAAATACACCCTGGGGATTGCTATAATCACTATACTCCCCAGGGTATGATCACTAAGTTCTGCTAAGAGCTTGTTCCTGTTCCTGCTCTCTGGGCAAAGAGAGGTTCACCCACTGGAAGCTGGATCCTGGCCTTTGGTCCAGGATGGGTGGAGACAGCAGAGACCCAGGCGCAGTTGCATTGCTGGAAGTGGGGTCTGCAGTGCTGATGGTGTCGGTTGGAGTGCTTGGAGTCCTCAGCGAGCACTAGGAGAATCGATTGGCGGAGGTACTCAGTCGGAGTGCCAGCGGTCCGTCACATACAGTATCATAAAACACATCACAGGGACCCCAAAACACACACTAACCCCATAAAACCAGAACTGGGGGATCTGGGTGAACCACATATCCAAAATTCACCCAGATCCGTTCAGTACTTTGGAAGATACAGTTTAATGCAGATTACACAGAACATATGCAGGCTATATGAAAAACAATTACTGTATAATGTGTCCCCTGTTGTATAGTCCAAAACCACTGCACGATGTCTCTGTGCACCAAATACCGGCGAGATGACACCGTGTTGAAAAGTCCAAACAGTGTCTGTGAGTTAAAATGGCCGCCATCCATTGTTCTCACCATATGCTTCATCCATTGTTCTCACCATATGCTTCATGTGCCTCTGATACATGAAATGGTGGCCACCCAGTAACTCCACAGTATGTCCCCAGATGGTTCTTAAAGGGCCAGCAGCAGCACAACACAAATCCATTATGCCCAAATCATGTCTTTAAAGGGCAATACATCCCAGGGGCCATAGTCACATGGCAGGAGGCTGGCAATCAGTCTTCTCCAATGCCCAGTGGCGAGGTCGCCACATTTCTCCCCTTTCCCAAAAAGACTAACAAGGTATCTGACCTCCTGTCGTCAGTGCCTTGGTTAGTCCAGCAACCACCCATAAAACATAATCAACAGAGTGGCCCACCCACAAGAATTGGTAACTGCACCTGGGGTAGTGGGTAGCTTGTCCATGTCCAGGGGCTCCACCACGGCTCTGGAGGGTACTAGCCTTCCGGAGCGGTGGGTTGCTGAGTGGGCAGAGACCAGCAGTACTCTGCCCTGGTGCCAGCGCTACCAAGGGAGTAGCCTGGTTGGAGCCCAGCTGAGGAGAAGGGTTAGTAGGCTCCTCCCGCTGGACCTGGTGTTGCTGCTGGAGGGGCAGACAGGCTGTCTCCCCTTTGGATATACAGCCCTGCTGCTGGGGGACAGGACCGACCGTACCTACTCCCTGTGGTTTGGGCACAGAGACCACTGTCCCATCTGCACCGGTGTGGGGCTTTTTATCTCCCCTTGGTGGGCTAGGCTGCTGCTGGGGAGGGGGAACAAGACTCTCCCCTCCCGGTAGAATTATCTGCCGCTGGGGAGCAGGACAGACTGCCGTACTCCCTGTAGCTTGGGCGCAGAGACCACGGTCCCATGTGTGCTGGTGGGGGGCTTAGTTTCTCCCCTTGGTGGGCTACGCTGCCGCTGGGGAGAGGGTGTAACAAGTTCCTCTCCCTCACTCTCTCTCTGCTGGTGGAGAGGGGGACTGACTGTCTCCCCTTTCAATATATTGTCCCGCTGCTGGGAAGCGAGACAGACTGCAGGATACTCTGCCGCTGGGGAGGAAGGACAATACCTTCGGCTCCCTGGAACTCACACTGCTGCTGGGGAGGAAGGACAGCGCCTTCGGCTCCCGGGGACTCACACTGCCGCTGGGGAGGAAGGACGACACCTTTGGCTCCCTGGAACTCACAATGCCGCTGGGGAGGAAGGAAGGCAACTTCGGCTCTCTGGGACTCTCACTGTCGCTGGAGATCTGGGTTGGCTGCCAGTATTCCTGTAGGGGCGGTAGAGAGACCTCAGTCCCATCTCTACCTGCCATCTGGAGGTCATCCCAGGACCAGTCAATGAGGTCCAGTTCTACTTGTTGGGTAGGTTGGGGCTGCACGAAGCTGAGCAGGTGTTGGTAGTCCTGCTCCAGCTCCCACTCCCTTGGTACCAGGTGTGTCATGTCTTTGCTCACCTCACATTCGTCAGCCCAGACATACATGCCCATCCGGTAGTCGTAGATGTCCCAAAACCTAGACCTATCCGTGCTGTCAAGATCAATGTCGTCCTCCAAGGCATCCCATAATAAACCCGGGCCATCATAATCATCCCCCTCCGGTAAGTCGTGCTCGGCCGTCCAGGGGGTAAGTCGAACAGTATGCCACCAGAGGGCCTGGTATGCGTTGTCTTGCCAGATCTCTCGCCATACCAGGGTCTCTAGTCTTGTCACCCACTCATCCAGGGGCTGCTCTCCCAATAGATACATCCGCATCGCCACACGCTTCTGTAGCCACTGCTCATCACTGGGGAGACTCTCACCTCGCCGCCACTGGACATCTTCCAGGGCATCATACCAGAGTTCCTTTCTGTCTGCATCCCTGTAGTCCGCCGCCGCCTCCTCCTCATCATGGAATGCTGTACAAAAACTAGCCGATTCCATCCTGTTGTAGCCAGGGGCGCTGTACGGTTACTAGCGTTGCCCTCAATTTGTAACTCCAAACGTTACCAGTGTCTCCGAGCTGCTTCTCCTCACATTAGGACGCCATCCCACCGCTACCACCAATGTAACGGATCACCTGGCATCCCAACTGGGTACCTCCATTGAAGGATGCTACTAGCGCTTCCTGAGGACTCCAAGCACTGCAGTAGACACCACAACCACCGAACCGGAGAAGCATGCGAATGCTCTCAAGCATATGAATGCTGTAAGCAGCTGAACAGGAAAAGCATACAATCAGCTTACACTCCTGGCAATCAGCATACAATCCAATTCCCCCAATAACAAGACGACACTTCGTTTTGAGGTCAAGCAGAACTGACTCTACTGGCACATACAGCCTCTTTTATTCCCAATCCACAAACTTAGTACTGCCCACAGGGTTTTAGAGAACAACCAATAACACACGTACATTACAGAAAACACTCCCAGCAATTATACACAAAATCCTTCCCTCTGCCTGTGATATAATTATGGTACACAATGGGTTAACATAATTATCACAAGCAGGAAAAATACAGTTTTTATACATGTACTATAACTTTAAAAATATACATCCATTACATCATAAAAATTATATATTCAGAATCAGCACACTTTAAACATAAATACTCTAAAAAATCAGACAAATCCATCCAGTAGATAAAATGTTAGCTGGGAGTTCTTTATGACCGACCGCAAGTGTGGCAAACCTAGCCACTTGTACAAAATAAAGAGACTGTACCTTTAAGGGTTGCCTGTATGGTTGTGGGGTATGTGTGTGTCTAGGTATAATGTATGCTGGCTGTAATACCTTGTATTTCCTGTATTGGCTATCTGCCAAACGCAGATAGCTGTATTCCATTTCGTTTCACGAACGGCACCTTTGCGGGCTGTTCGTGAACCGAAATAACCACCATGTAATAGCCCACACATTTAGAGACGTGTGGCGCTTGTTAACGGATTGCAACAATGTTGCAATCGATAATTAGAGGCTCTCCTAGGTGGCCGTCGTTCGACTTCCGACCATGCGATGGTTAGCCATCTTGGATCCTTTGTTTCCCCAGCGGTGTTTGGTCGTTGAGCGCGTGGTACTAAAAAGGCTACTCGACGGCGCGAACACCGCTGAACTTCCAGGCCGTTCAGGAGTTCCGGGCCGTTCGGTATTTTATTCTCTATACTTCAATCGGTCTTTTGAATGTGTGTTTTAATGAATATGTTTTTCGTGCGGCGTTCGGTTGTTTTAGCTGGGATCTGAGTGGTAATCTCACAAATGATGCGCTCAGACCCCAGCTATCTACCGAACGTCCATTTGTGCAAATAGACCAAATAGTCGAAAAACTGTACATTTTAAAGTAAATTGCCGGTTCTGCTGCACGGAGGGATAATCCACTTAACGGTACATTCCTGTGGGAGGATCCCTCTCGTGCAGCAGTGCCTGATGGGGGAAAGGCTCTGTGCATTAAGTTCCCCACGTAGTCCACTCTGGGAATACCCCTGGGATGGGACTCAGGAAACCCCTTGCATGGGGAATTGTATAAATTGTGGAGCCTGTGAATAAAGCCTTCAGTTGACTCTCAGAACTGTCTCTCGTCCGGTTACTGGGAGATTTGGGATATTGCCTTGCTTTTCTGCGCTTGACTGTGGATTACCTTCTGAACCAGTGGAATTCGTGGATTTAATACTGCCGATCCGCTACAATTGGTGGCAAGCGACGGGATCCAACTCTACAGCCGAAACAGCGCATTCGAATGAAAAGAAACAGCCGAACTAAGGGAATGGCAATTCGCATGCAACAAACCAACGAAAGACAGCAGTGAATGGAGACTGACTACACTACCTTGAAAAGGCAGACGCTGAAGGAACTGCTGGAAGCTAGAGGAAAGAGCGCTAGCAATAAATCCAAAGCAGTACTAATTGCTGAACTGATGGAGGGCGACCGAGCACACAGCAGCACACCTCCACCAGCCAGGGAGGAAACTCCGTATCAGAAGGAACTGAGATCCCGGCTGGAATTTTTACTGCAGCCAGTACCCCTGGACATCTTGACGGTCCTGATGGCGGACGTACAGGAGTACATGATGGCACAACAGCACCAGGGGGCACCGTCCAGGGCAGAATCCATCACTACTTCCTTCTGCGGTCCGGTAAAACAAAAAATACCGTACCATGTTGTGACGGAACGCTGGCACTCCGACTGAGTACCTCCGCCAATCGATGCTCCTAGCGCTTGCCAAGGACTCCAATTACTCCAACCGACACCATCAGCACTGCAGACCCCACTTCCAGCGATGCAACTGCGCTGGGGTCTCTGCTGTCTCCACCCACCCTGGACCCAAGGCCAGGATCCAGCTTCCAGTGGGTGAACCTCTCTTTCCCCAGAGAGCAGGAACAGGAACAAATCAAGCTATTGCAAGAGCTTCCTCTGGGGAGTAAGTGATTATAGCAATCCCCAGAGTGTAGGTATCCCTTCCCCCAAACATGAGCCAAGGCTTAATGCTGGAACAAGACTGATTTACTGGCACACAGAACTCACAATTTATGCAACACAAAACTCCTCCTCTGGGCCAGGCTAGATAATTGAGTTTGTACAATACACAAAGCTCAATTATCTGCTGGCCAGAAATAATACAGTTTCATAAAACACACAGGGACCCCAAAACATGCAATAACCCCATAAAAAGTATATCATTGGAACTGGGGGATCTGGGTGAACCACATATCCCAAATTCACCCAGATCCGTTCAGTACTTTGGAAAATACAGTTTAATGCAGATTCTGCAGAACATATACAGGCTAAATGAAAAACAATCACTTTATAATGTGTCCCCTGCTGTATAGTCCAAAACCACTGCACGATGTCTCTGTGCAACAAATACTGGCGAGATGGCACCGTGTTGAAAAGTCCAAACAGTGTCTGTGAGTTAAAATGGCCGCCATCCATTGTTCTCACCATGTGCTTCTGATACAGGAAATGGTGGCCACCCAGTAACTCCACAGTATGTCCCCAGATGGTTCTTAAAGGGCCAGCAGCAGCACAACACAAATCCATTATGCCCAAATCATGTCTTTAAAGGGCAATACATCCCAGGGGCCATAGTCACAGGGCAAGAGGCGGGCAAGCAGTCCTCTCCAGGCACAAGTGGCGAAGGGCACTTCGTCACACATGCATTTAAAGCATTCTGCGAGGAGAAGGATGAAATTGACGGATATCTGCAGGATTTCGAGCGTTCTGCGACCTGCACGACCTGGAGCAGGCAGTATGGGTGCCCCTGCTCGCAGGAAAATTGGCAGGGCGGGCAGCAGAGGCCTATCGCGCTGTCCCCAGAGAGGACAGCAAAGACTATTTTTTTAAAGTAAAACGGGCAATCCTAGAGAGGTATGCCATCACGCCTGAGGCATATCGGCGCAAATTTCGGGGATTGCGAAAACCCGAAAAAGATTTGCACGCTGAGTGGGCACACAAGTTAGACCAAGCCTCCCAAGGGTGGATTCAGGCAAGCCAAGCCACCACCATGGAGGAACTGCGCCAACTCATACTACTGGAGCAGTTCTTTAACGGACTCTTACCAGAAGCACAAGAATGGGTGAGGGACCGAAAACCCCTCTCTAACCGAAGCAGCCCGGTTGGCAGATCAACACTTTGATGCCAGGAGACATCATGGGCCCAACAACAAGAGTCTCCTGAGACCACCTGAGCCCGCAAAGATTGAAGCCGTAGCTAAGTGGCCCACCCCAGGACTAAAACTCAAGTCCTCGCCTTCTTAGGTACCGCTGGGTACTATAGGAAGTTTGTGCCCAACTACAGTGCCCTGGCCAAGCCCCTGACCGACTTGACGCGTAAGAACCTACCCAGACAAGTCATCTGGGCCCCGGAGTGTGAACAGGCATTTAACCAACTTAAGACGGCTCTGACAAATGCTCCTGTACTTGCTGCTCCTGATCCAACTAAACGTTTTCTTGTCCACACAGACGCTTCAATGTTTGGATTGGGAGCAGTACTGAGCCAGGTTGGAGCAGATGGCGGAGAACACCCCGTAGCATATTTGAGCAGGAAACTGTTACCTCGAGAAGTGAGCTATGCCGCCATCGAAAAAGAATGCCTGGCCGTGGTGTGGGCCCTGAAAAAGCTACAACCATATCTCTATGGGCAACCCTTTTTTTTGCTCACAGATCACAACCCGTTGGTGTGACTGAACCGTGTGGCTGGAGACAATGCCAGGCTGCTGCGCTGGAGTTTGGCACTGCAAGCTTTTGACTTAACAATTCATTATCGCCCTGGAAAACAAAACGGTAACGCTAGACAAACAGACCTTGAGGTGATCTGTGAGCCCTCCGCCGGACATCCCCCAAGCCGATCCGTTGGGATCAGACTGTGTATGCTGGCTTGGTTCTGGGGGAGCATTGTGGCAAACCTAGCCACTTGGACAAAATAAAGAGACTGTACCTTTAAGGGTTGCCTGTATGGTTGTGGGGTATGTGTGTGCCTAGGTATAATGTATGCTGGCTGTAATACCTTGTATTTCCTGTATTGGCTATCTGCCAAACGCAGATAGCTGTATTCCATTTCGTTTCACGAACGGCACTTTTTGCGGGCCGTTCGTGAACCGAAATAACCACCATGTAATAGCCCACACATTTAGAGACGTGTGGCGCTTGTTAACCGATTGCAACAATGTTGCAATTGGTAATTAGAGGCTCTCCTAGGTGGTCGTCGTTCGACTACCGACCATGCGGCGGTCGGCCATCTTGGATCCTTTGTTCCCTCAGCGGTGTTTGGTCGTCGAGCGCGTGGTACTAAAAACGTCTACTCGACGGCGCGAACACCGCTGAACTTCCAGGCCGTTCGGGAGTTCCGGGCCGTTCGGTATTTTATTCCCTATACTTCAATCGGTCTTTTGAATGTGTGTTTTAATGAATATGTTTTTCATGCGGCGTTCGGTTGTCTTAGCTGGGATCTGAGCGGTAATCTCACGAATGATGCACTCAGACCCCAGCTATCTAGCTGCGTTGCCTTGCTTTTCAGTGCTTGACTGTGGATTACCTTCTGAACCAGCGGAATTTGTGGATTTAGTACTGCCGATCCGCTATAGCAAGCACATTTTCTGCCCAAAACCGTTCCATAGATTTGGGCTGTGCGGTCGGTTGGTCTATTTTACACAGAAAACAGGGGCCGTTCGTGCATTTAGCTTAGTATAGCAGTGAGTTCAAACTGCCGAACGGGACTTAGTCTCTGCAGCTGAAAACGGAGTGTAGGAGAAGGTAAGGGTCAGCGGTGTTCGTTGAAATGTGTAGCTGATTTCAGTTCCATGGATTTGGCTACACATACCACTGACCTCGTTCGAAGGAACAAAGATGGCCGCCGCCATGTGTTCGTTTGTCGCATGGCAGCCAATTCGACTACTTCGGCACTTCGGCTGCATCCGAAGTGCCAATTTAAAGCTGCAGAACTGCTCCAATACAATTTAAAGGGGCAGCAAGTCTTTTAAAATCCAATCTGCTAAAATAGTCTTCACCAGGCAATATCTTCCAAGGGCCATAGTTCCCAAAAGTCACAGTATGTCCCCAGATGGTTCTTAAAGGGCCAGCAGTAGCATAATAAAATACAATATGCCCAAATACTGTATTTAAAGGTCCAAATCTCCCAGGGGCCATAGTCAGCAGGCAGGAGGCGGGCAAACAGGCTTCTCCAATGCCCAGTGGCGAGGTTGGTTTTGTCAGTTATATGTCTAAAGGTTGTCCTAGAAAGCTGGTCCAATTCTGTTAGGATCTGTATTTACTTGTAACTGTAATAGAGAGCATTCGTATGTTAGCAGACGAAAACCACTAGCATTCATATGGTAGCTTCACGAACAGTGACTTTCCACACTGTTCGTGAAACAAATAAAGTACCGAATGGGAGCCCACACACAGGGGGTCGTGTGGCTCCCATTAACAGATTGCAACATTGTAGCAATCGACTGCTAACTGATTTCCCGGGTGGCCGTCATTTGGCTACCGACCACGAGGTGGCAGCCATCTTGTATTTCCCTTTTGCCCAGCGATGTTTGGTCGTCGAGTGCCTGGAACTAAAATCGGCTACTCGACGACACGAACACTGCTGGACTTCCAAGCCGTTCGGGAGCGCCGGTCTTTCTGTACTTTTCCCCCAATGGTGTATTCGGGACCTTTATGATGACTGTATATTAAAGTGTGTTTCGTGCAGTGTTCGGTTATTTATGTTGGGATCTGAGCGGTACTTTCACAAACTGTGCGCTCGGATCCCAGCTATCTGCCGAACGGTCAGTCGGTACAAGAGCACAAATAAAATATGTTACTGATTTTTGTGTGAAAAGCCAGTTCTGCTGTACGGAGGGATAATCCACTTGCCAAGATATTCTTGTGGAAGTATCTCTCTAGTGCAGCAGTGCATGGTGGGAGGAATGTCCTGCATATTCAGTTCCCCATGTAGTCCCCTACTGTACAACCCCTGTAAAGTAATTAAGGAAACCCCTTCCATGGGGAATCACATAAATACTGGAGCTTGTGAATAAAATCGTCAGTTGACTCCCAGAACTGTGTTTCGTCCGGTTACTGGGGGGGATTTGGGATATTGCATTCATTTTCAGCGCTTTACTTTGGATTACTTTCTGTACCAGCTGAGATACTGGGATTTAACCTTGCAGCTCCGCTACAATACCCAACAAAACTATTTTATTTGTGATGGAGGAATGAAAAGATTAGACCTGTTAGAGCAAAATAACTAAAACAGATACATTATCCAAATCTGCTTTCAGTTTTGTCTAAAATTTTAAAATCACCTGAATTTCTATCAAAATATGCTTTAGTGAAGAACCATGTTAGTTTTTTTTTTTTTTAAGCTATTTTTGGCATACATCTTTATATCATGGTTTTTATGTATGTCTGTTTAATTGCTACCATGCCTAGGAAGGTTCTCCACTTTAACATTTTGTTATTATATTAATGGTATTGTAATATCTTCTGGTTTTGTTCATGACATTTTTCATTTTCAGGCATTTACCAAAAAACGTCTACAACTGAAAAAATGTGTGCTTTGTTTTTACTAGGTTCCATTGTTTCACTTACAAGGAAAAAGAGTCGTCTCATTACATGTTCATCGCATCATTACAAAGAACTTTAGATTGTCTGTGGTTGTCATATCATACATAGGTTAGAGTTCCACTGTGGAAGATGATAATCAACAGATGCTCCTCCAAAGATCTTCCTAGCAGAAAAGTGATGAAGGCATTAGAAGGAACAGATGTTTTGGGTTGCTGAAGAATTTAAAGGTAATAAAATAATAATCTTAAGTGGAGTTTTTCTGCCATTTTCTTAATTTCAACAATGGATGAAGAAATAATTACGGAGGGCCAACATTCAAGTTCTTGTGATAACTTAAGTGGAGATGTCATGGCTAAGAGTGAATCGAACAATTCCGAACAAAATCTCTATAATGGAGGTTTACATCTATTTAGAAATTCAACAGTGAAGCAAGAGAGTGAGTGTAATTTCGATGATGGTCAAGATTCTGCTCCAGAGAAAGCAGACCTACAAAGAAAGCCTTATATCTGTGTTTGTGGGAAAAGTTATACAATCAAATCACATCTTTATAGACACCTGAAAACTCACATGGTTCAGAGTGCATCATTAGAAGAATACAACCAGAAAAAGCATGGTAAAGGCACCGGGAAGGAGAAACGGGTGACAAGGGAAAAAACCTTTACATGTGAATGTGGAAGAAGTTACACCACCAGCTCACATCTCTACAGACATCAGAAAACTTGTGCGAGACAGATGGTGGTCAAGAAAGAAGAACATGAAGCTGGGTGTGATGGAGGTCCTCAGATAGTGTTAAGGGAAACTAAAATAAAGTCTTATCATTGTATTTGTGGGAGAAGTTACACTAGCAGCTCACATCTTTATCGACACCAGAAAAAACATCTAGCAGAAAACTTAACATTAAAACTCGAGAACGGGATGGAAAGTGGAGAAGGCTCAGCCTTAGTGAAGCAGAGAGGAGAAGAGAATCGTTACATCTGTGACTGTGGGAGAAGTTACACAAGTAGGTCCCATCTCTTTAGGCATCAGAGAACGCACACAGAACGCAAGGGTATTACAGGAGAAGAAAGTGAACATCAGACCATCAGTGGGAAGGGGGAGGAAAAACCAGAAAGAAATCCTAAATCCTATGTATGTGCATGTGGGAAGAGTTATACAAGTAGCTCCCATCTTTATAGACATCAGAGGACTCACCTAAGAGAGAATTTAGCTTCAAAGGCGGTAAATGTTGAAGAGAATAATGAACAAATGGAGAAGCAGAAGTTGCAGAAAAAGGAGAGAAAAGAAAAGTCCTATATATGTGACTGTGGGAGAAGTTATACCACTAACTCGCATCTTTATAGGCATCAGAAAACCCATTGTGGGCACAGGTTTCGTGTAGGAGAAGGGGACATCGATGGCACGTAGACAGAATTGAGACATTATACATATATTGTGGAATAAGCTACTCTGTAATAATGATGGCAGAATAGGTTTATATAGATAAATATTGAACCTGCTGTGGCACCATTAGCCCTTTCTGTGTACCGTACGCGCTAACAGGGGAAAGCAGATAATACCGCGGATTATGAAAAAATACATTTGGAATTTATAAACCAGATTATGAAAGATCCCTGTTCGATGTGACTACAAACGCAAACTATATAAGGAAAATCTCATTTTATAGAACTTTGTATGAGCCTCTCTCTCAACTAATTATTTAAATTTTCTTTTATTGAAAAATATGACTTTTTTTTTTTAAATGTATATCAGTGAGTACTTCCTAAAGCCATAAGCCTATATTAGGTATTCCTATAAGACAAGCGAACTCCTTCCAGAGGGGCTGCATGTGACTTATAAAATAAAAACCATAGGTGTATAGTAAAGTCCTTTCTTGTGGGACTCTCACTCAGTAGAGACCATTACGAAGAGCATCTTCACAAAGACATATTGACCAAGAGAGCTTTTGGTGATTCACAATGTATGACCTACTAGTGGTCTGGCTGCACAACCAAAATGAATGCTAATGAGCCTTATAGATGTGGATAATGTGAGATGAACTTTACAGACATTTAAACCTAATTAAACACAAAACAACTAAAACAAGAGACAATTGTTTGTTGTTCTTGCCAGTTTGTACGTCTTGCCCTCTCCTTCACTTGAGCAATGTAAACAGGCCATTTAACACGCATGGAATTAATTTATTCTGGTTAAACAAATAAATAAGAATTGTATTCAATAATATGCTTGAAGAGATTGCCCAATGGCCAGTCATGACAGAACCTTGAATTAACTTTTGTATTCACCCAACATTTGTATTAACCAGTTCTTTGTCATAAAGAGTTCCTGCCATAAGTTAATTGTGCTCTTATTGGTCTGACGGAGCAACGTTTTTCATACAGATGAGCCAGGAAGTCAGGAGGACCATCATTTGATAAATAAGTCTCCACAGTGCATGCAAAGCGTCAGGAATTCAGATCACAGCTGGCACGGTTTTTAAATCACTCTGTATTCTATTTGCCTGTAACGTCCCTACAATCTCTCAAGATATTATGTACTCTACAATAAAGTCTTTTTATACTGAAAATAAATAATGAAGAGTAAAATTATTGAAGGGGTGGGAATATAGTGTCTGAACCATGTTTTATGTGTTCTATTACATAATTAATTTACTGGTAGTAAGGGACACCTAAAAATGCATATTACAGGGCAGTACTGGGTGACATCTACATGATACATTGTCTTTCTGTTAATGTTAGTCATTAATCCGGATGGTATAATATTTTTGTAACAATGCATATCACAAATGTTTTGCTGAATATTAAGACACAAGGTCACACATTTAGGCTGGAAGAAAGGATATTTAATCTAAGGCAAAGAAAAGGCTTTTTTACAGTAAGAGCAATAAGGATATGGAATTCTCTGCCTGATGAGGTGGTTTTGTCAGAGTCCATACAGATGTTTAAACTGCAATTGGATAAATACTTGCAAAAACATAACATACAGGGATATCATTTCTAATTAGTGGGGTAATAGCTTCTTGATCCAAGGAGATATCGGACTGCTATTTTGGGGTCAAGAAGTAATTTTTTTCCTAGTTTGTTGCAAAATTGGAAGTGCTTCAGACTGGGCTTTTTTTTATTTTTTTTTTTGCCTTCTTTTGGATAGCAAAAATGTGTGAAGGAGGCTGAACTTGATGGTTTTTCAGCTATGTAACTATGTAAGACTCAGAATGCAGTTGGTCTTAAATTGTGTATGTTAAGACACCTCCAGTGTCTTTAGGCAAAACCGCCGTTTAGTAGACCTTCCCCGGCTGCAGTACAGTCTCCGTTCGCTTAATCTGTAATACACGAACCAAATGCAGGGGAAGCGGCAATCTCCCGAACGAGATCCGTGAACGGCTCCAAACTCCCGAACGGCAATACACGAACTGCTGGCAACCATCGAACAGCAATATTCACCAAGCGGCTTCCGTTCCATCCAGCAGTCTCTAAACGTGAAGAAGAAATCCCCCCCAATAACGAGACAGAAGCTCCGCATTGAGGGTCAAACAGTATCTGGCTTTACTGTGGGCTACCTGCCCGTATTTATGCAGGTCTCCCACCTGGTGGACACTCCCCTAGGGTCCAAATGGGAGACTTAAATGACAGACAGATATGGGGACATTCCAGACACACAGTCACAGATTTTACCCACAGTGCATTATGATTCCCTCCCCTCTGCCCTGGAGTTAATTACCAAGTAACTCAATTAACTCCAGGACAAAGCCAGTCGCCATCTTAGACATAAAATAATAAGACATAAAAATATATAACTACACGAAAACCGAACATTTCCCATTCGTATCACCCATCCCCAGATAGCCTGGATCTGAGTGCATATCATTAGCGAATAGCGCTCAGATCCTACACACATAGTTCAATCGCCATGGAGTCAAAGTTCTTACAGTCTTTCGGTATGCGAATGACTCCATGGGAAGGCTATCTGGGTTAAGTCTTTTCGTATGCTCTAAATCTCCCGAACGGCCGGTGTTCGCATGCTTTCGTGGAGGCAGCTAGGCGTTCCGTTGTTTCAGCGTGTTCAGCAGAAAAAGTGTCCGTTTTTAGTTCCATAGAAATAGAGCCAAACACCGCTGAGCGTTCGCTTGATTTAAAATGGCCGCTGCCTCGTGGTCGACATACGAACGACGACCACCCTGAATTCGGTTTAATTGAGAGGTGTCTGCGGTTAACCACAACGTTCTAATTGGGATCACTACGTTAACCAGCAGCACACTCCTCTCTTGGGTGGCCATTCGTTCGGCAGGTTTGTTCGGGAAAAGAGTCATTCGAATGGCTGGGCTATAGAAACCAGCCATTCATACGAACGGGAGACAAACAGACGAATGCAGTAAAAATCCAAGCAGACAGATGGTTCTGTCACAGTGTATACTACGTTATCATAGTTCAGTGATTCTGTAATTCAATAAAAAAAAAAAAGAAAACCTATGATCACTGATAAAGGGGACCGTGACCCCAATAACCCATCCACAATAGAGAGCGATTAAACCCTTAAATTAAAAGGACAATGTAGGCATCATCTCAATATAGTGGTCTGGGTGCCATGTCTTTGCCGGTTTAACTCTGTAAGTGAAAACATTGCTGTTCTGTAGGAGCAACATCTACATTGTAGGGTTAACAGGCGTCTAGTGCCTTTGCCTTTGTGCACTATCGTGGAGACTTGCATGGCGAGAGGTGAAAGGTAAGTAATACGTTTCAAACTCTTGCGGTGTGGTGGGGGACCTAAATCGGTGTCAGAACACTATAGCATTAGGATATATATATATATATATATATATATATATATATATCTATCTATCTCTTACTTACTCCCCTATATAAGCTACACCTCTTACCTGACTCCTTACCGATCAAGGTCAGCGTCTGAATGCAATTCCGGTTCATCCAGTCGCCATTTTGGAATACTTCCGTTTAACCTGTTTGTACGGTTAAACGGATGAACGGGCTTGGTGTCGGGTTTGAACATATTGCATTTGAGTATTACCTACTTTAAAGGGTACAGGTCATTCTACATAATAGCTTAAAGGTTTCATATACTCAGACCCCTACAGATCATAAGTAATTCAAGTATCATTACATACTAATCCTGACACTAAGGTCTTACTCTATTACATACGTCAGGAGAACAAATTTCTTAAACACACTACAAAACGAGCTACATGGCACAATTATTCATTGTTAGTTATTGTTTATTGGATCATACAGGCATATGCCAACTGCACCGTTAATGGTACATGGTATGCCCAACTTTTTCAATTTTGATTACTGGGTTTAGCGCACTATGATTGTCTATACGTACAAACTTAGATCATGTTCAAATCACATTTATGAACATATGGCATACATACATCATATTACAGGGCGGTACAAACTATGACCCTACAAGTACCAAACGATAAAGTACAAACACATATTTAGGTAATAAATAGCCAATCGTTACAGTTAAAATACCACATAACATAATTATAGTTGTACTCTCGGATATCCTACAATTATCAACCCCACTGATCTCTCCAGGGCAAACAGATAAACATTAGAAGAATAATTCATGCATTGTATTTATTTTCATACAGTTTCCATCTATTTAGTTACAGGTATTCACTGCCACCTAAACGGAGTGTCTAAAAAATTCTTTAAAAATACTTCCAGGTACGTACACCTGCTCACAGTATATCCAAATATGATCCCCTTATAATAGATAAGTACTGGCAGATAGGGTCATAGGGGCCAATAGCTGTTATATCCTCCTCTCTGCATTATGCTTCGGATTAGCGGTCCCGCGAGGCCAACAAACCCGCCTCATACGCGGAGGCATACACCCCTCGAGCCACTCGTGAGCTAGTCGACTCGCAAGTTTCATAGAGAGGGCCTCACCAGTCACTCCCAGCCCCTTTTTCTTACTAATCTCACCGAGAGGCCATCATCCTGCCACTACGATCGGTGGTCACACAAAATTCCATCGCGCCAACGCATAGAGCCTCTCAAGCCACTTGGCACTAGCAGGGCCTCACCAGTCACAAACCTAAGCATAATCGTTTCGCCTTACGGCATAGCTAGCAAGCCAGTACTAAAACACCTGGTTCAAATAATAATTGTACCTTTATTTTTAGTTAAACATGTCTCATGCAAGTGGTAAAGAGCTATCGCTTCCTAGCACCCCAGCTAGGGACGAGACACCTTCTCACAGGGGAGATATGGCCAGTCCAGCGTCAATCAGATCCTGGACAATACCGCGCATTACAACAGAGTTAAGGAGACGTCAAATTCCCTACCCTGCTACTGCAAGGAAAGCGGAGTTATTTAAACTCCTAAACACGACTACACACAATACGGAAGGCCCCAGCACCACCAATTCAGGGGACATCCAGGCTATGCTGGCCTCACTCATGAGCTCCATGGGCAAGGTCAACGACAGATTGGCTAACCTCGAGGCGGTGACCACAGCCCTCACCAAGGTAGGCCTTCCCGACACCGTACAACCGGCACCAATCGAACCACGGGCTACGGGTAACGTTAATTCGTCAGATTTCCAGGACGTTGATCCGGCACACACTATCCCAGCCCACATCAAGAAAGACATCCTGGAGGGCAAAGATGTCAACCTAGCATCCTTACTAATTGCCTCCCAGGATGTGGTAGAAAACAAGACTTATATGTATGATGAGGTGTCTGTGGTGGTCAGATCTAAAGACTCTAGGTTGAACCGTAAACTGACCATCCTGGAATTTGTCTTCGCCTTTGGTATATTCAGAGATGTTATGTGTGAAGTGTACCCTAATAGAAGAGAGGAATTTGATCGTTACATGCACAAGCTGGTGGACCCGGGTAACAAATATGGTGGGTCGGCGTTTTACGCCTACCATAGGTCATTTTCCACCAAAGTGTCTGGCGCTCTCTTCCAGTATGGTACGCGTATCAACTGGAGCAGATTGGACACAGAAATTTTCTGCAGACACTTCGCAGGGCTTAAAACACCGGCTTGTGTATCCTGCTCTTCTACTACACACACCACAAATTTTTGTTCTAGCACGGTAGACGAACACAGTCAGGCACCCAGCACTAGCTACGCTGGTAGAACAGGGAAGAACGCCAGAGACAAACTGGGCCGTCCCATCATTTTCTTCGGCAAATCACAGATTTGCAATAATTTTAACTGTGGCACATGTAGTTTTAGTGCATGTAGATTGTTGCATATTTGTTCACAATGTTTCAGGGCACATGCCAAATCCATGTGTCCTAATAAACCATACCTTACGTCTGTTAACATTGATGTTCTAGCAGCACTACTAGCCAATCACCCCTCCAGACATCTGGTAGAGTTCCTTATCACGGGATTCAAGGATGGGTTCCACACAGGCATCATACAGCCCCTCATACAGCCCCTCATACCTCCGCTACCCCAAGTCTCAACTCCCTCATTCCCTCCGAAGAATTTTCCCTTCAATACGCCACCATTGATCACGCCATTACAGCCATCATACAAACTGGGGTTGGAGCTTGGTTAAGTAAGACGGACAAAGGTTAAGCGGGAAAAGAAATAGTATTTCTCTGCCCATTTCAAACTGCTACCAATCCACCCCACACTCTGGCACCTACATGGTATAAAATGGGCAGAGAAATACTATTTCTTTTCCCGCTTAACCTTTGGGTCAAAAAGTAGCCCAATTTTGACACTTTTGCTGAAACACTTTGCTGGTTACTACTAAACGTTTCAAGATGCCTCATAGTCATCCATTACCTCGACGATTTTCTGATGATAGAAGGGAACTCACTTCCACCCAGTAGTCTTAAAGAAGCCATTAATCTATTCAACCACTTGGGTGTCCCAGTATCTCTCAAGAAAACTGAAGGTCCAGACACCATCATTACATTCCTGGGCATACAACTCGACTCTGCATCCATGCAAGCCAGCTTACCACACGACAAAATTGAAAACATTATCAACAGCATAAATCACTACATTTTCCTGGGTACTTGCAATCGCAAGGAACTCCAGTCCCTTATAGGTTCCTTAAACTTCGCCATGCGCATCATCCCTCAAGGACGGGCTTTCATATCCAGACTGCTTTGTCTTTTTCCCCACTTTCAACACGAGAACCACAGACTATCCATGGATCTACAAGCCACAGCAGACCTACAAATGTGGAAGAGGTTCTTGACCAGCTGGAATAGTAAAAGTTTGTTCCTCCCCGCATTATCAGATACTTCCCCAACCATATGGTCAGACGCAGCATCCAACAAGGGTTTTGCAGCCATCTTTGGTAACAAATGGCTTTGGGGTAAGTGGCCCGAATGCTCATGCCATTATACAGAACACTGGTGAGACCTCACTTGGAGTATTGTACACAGTACTGGAGACCGTATCTTCAGAAGGATATTGATACCTTAGAGAGGGTTCAGAGAAGGGCTACTAAACTGGTTCATGGATTGCGGGATAAAACTTACCAGGAAAGGTTGAAGGATCTTAACATGTATAGCTTGGAGGAAAGACGAGACAGGGGGGATATGATAGAAACATTTAAATATATAAAGGGAATCAACACAGTAAAGGAGGAGACTATATTTTAAAGAAGAAAAACTACCACAACAAGCGGACATAGTCTTAAATTAGAGGGACAAAAGGTTTAAAAATAATATCAGGAAGTATTACTTTACTGAGAGGGTAGTGGATGCATGGAATAGCCTTCCAGCTGAAGTGGTAGAGGTTAACACAGTAAAGGAGTTTAAGCATGCGTGGGATAGGCATAAGGCTATCCCAACTATAAGATAAGGCTAGGGACTAATGAAAGTATTTAGAAAATTGGGCAGACTAGATGGGCCGAATGGTTCTTATCTGCCGTCACATTCTATGTTTCTATGTTTCTATGTTTCTAAGAAGTCCGTGACTTAGAAGGCTTTTTTACAACCTCAGCTCTCTTCGAGATTTACCCTATTGTAGCGGCTGCTGTGGCATGGGGACACCAATGGTCAGGCTTGTCTGTTCGTTGCCACTCAGATAATCAAGCCACATGTCACATAATCAACAAAGGCCGTTCATCATCCCTTACAATCATGAGGTTTCTTAGAAAACTCACGTGGTTGGCAGCATGTCATAACTTCTACTTGGTTTGCTTTCATGTACCAGGTATTAGTAATATAGCAGCTGACAACCTGTCTCGTTTTAATTTTCAGGCTTTTCGACAAGCACACCCGTCAGCCGCTCAAGCAGCCACAGTCGCCCCTCCGTTCTCACAACTAATCATGGACTAGATATAATCATGGAACATAGTAGGGATCTAGCCACACTAGCACTATCACACAACACTGACACTACATATAACAGAGCCTTTACACTATTTAACAGATTTCTCGCCGATCACGACATATCAGAACCATTCGTCATGACATCTATCATAGCTTTCACTTCCTTTTGCCACCTTAAATTACACTTATCATATAACACAATTAAATTATATCTTACAGGCATACAACATCACATGCTAACCCTAAGACCTAACACACATAGCTTCATGTCGTCATACCAGGTAAAGAATATACTCAGAGGTATCCAAAAATCCGTACCTCCACGACCACCACAGCGATTACCTATAGATAATAAACTTTTTCAGTCATCATCCGATTTACTAGATTCCAGACCTTTCCACTCTACCGCCAATTCGGTCATTAAAACAGCTATGTACACAGCCTTCTACGGGTTCCTCAGGCCAAGGGAGTTCACCACGGTCACAACTACTCAAAAGGATAGATGCCTGCTACACAAGCACCTACAAAAACATGGCGACCACTACATACTCTCTTTACCCCAGTCAAAGACAAGCCAACATGCGCATCCAGTAGAGATCACATATTACCCTACCCTAAACAAGTGGTGTCCAGTAGCAGCCTTAGACGCCTATCTTCTTAACACCACAGCACTACCATCACAACTTTATTCAAACTGCAAGACGCAGTACTCACCACCACGGCATTCATGAGATATATACGATCCCTGATAACTATGCTGGGTCTCAAACCTTCTCACTACTCTGGTCACTCGTTTCGCATAGGAGCAGCCTCCACCGCATCCAGCGCCAACGTACCAGTACACGTCATCAAGTCATTGGGACGTTGGAAGTCATCCGCCTATACTACATATATACCCAAACCAACACAAGAATTAAGAAATGCATTTAAAGTCATATCTGGATAATTGTATATATTGTTGACTGTAATAAATATTTTGTTATTCACTTTTTTCCCTCTTTATTTACAGGCCTACCGTATCGTCGGTATCGGCACACCACAACCGACTTGCTCTTTTATACTATTCCAAGTTCCTACTGGAACTTCACTCCTTATACGATTATAAAAAAAAAAAAATAGCACAGCTATGGGAAATATATATATACATTGCAAGGTTAACTCCTCCTCTAGTGGCTGTGCTAGAGCGTCGCTGGACCTCCAGCGATGCTCAATTCCCCATAGGAAAGCATTGAAAGCATTTTCAATGCTTTCCTATGGAGAGGTCTAATGCGCATGCGTGGCATTAGGTCTCCTCAGCCGGCCGGCGGGATCAGTCTCCCCGCTGGCTGACGTGATGAAGGGGAGGAGCGGCGGCGACCCGAATCCACCGCTGAGGGACATCGGCGGGGGTCTCAGGTAAGTCACTAAAGGGGTTTTCACCCCTTCAGCAACCGGGGATGGGTGGTGGAAGGGAGAGGGGACCTGCAGTGCCAGGAAAACAGATTGTTTTCCTGGCACTGGAGAGTCCCTTTGATAATTCAAATATCTATTAATGAAATGTATATAAAAAAAGTGCACATAGCTAAATTCTTATTCAGAAATTCATTCCTTTATTTTATTTTTTTAAATTTGACAATTTTTATTGTTTTGAGCAAAAAAAAAAGGGGGTACAGAAAGGAAGATGGGGGAGGTAAAAAATTAGATTCCATCAATGCACTGTATCCATTGTCATACAACTGGCGGGTAAGTTATATACAACATACACAATATACACAAGACAATATACTGTGACGGAACGCTGGCACTCCGACTGAGTACCTCCGCCAATCGATGCTCCTAGTGCTCGCTGAGGACTCCAAGCACTCCAACCGACACCATCAGCACTGCAGACCCCACTTCCAGCGATGCAACTGCGCCGGGGTCTCTGCTGTTTCCACCCACCCTGGACCCAAGGCCAGGATCCAGCTTCCAGTGGGTGAACCTCTCTTTCCCCAGAGAGCAGGAACAGGAACAAATCAAGCTATTGCAAGAGCTTCCTCTGGGGAGTAAGTGATTATAGCAATCCCCAGAGTGTAGGTATCCCTTCCCCCAAACATGAGCCAAGGCTTAATGCTGGAACAAGACTGATTTACTGGCACACAGAACTCACAATTTATGCAACACAAAACTCCTCCTCTGGGCCAGGCTAGATAATTGAGTTTCTACAATACACAAAGCTCAATTATCTGCTGGCCAGAAATAATACAGTTTCATAAAACACACAGGGACCCCAAAACATGCAATAACCCCATAAAAGTATATCCTTGGAACCGGGGGATCTGGGTGAACCACATATCCCAAATTCACCCAGATCCGTTCAGTACTTTGGAAAATACAGTTTAATGCAGATTCTGCAGAACATATACAGGCTAAATGAAAAACAATCACTTTATAATGTGTCCCCTGCTGTATAGTCCAAAACCACTGCACGATGTCTCTGTGCACCAAATACTGGCGAGATGGCACCGTGTTGAAAAGTCCAAACAGTGTCTGTGAGTTAAAATGGCCGCCATCCATTGTTCTCACCATGTGCTTCTGATACAGGAAATGGTGGCCACCCAGTAACTCCACAGTATGTCCCCAGATGGTTCTTAAAGGGCCAGCAGCAGCACAACACAAATCCATTATGCCCAAATCATGTCTTTAAAGGGCAATACATCCCAGGGGCCATAGTCACAGGGCAAGAGGCGGGCAAGCAGTCCTCTCCAGGCACAAGTGTCGAAGGGCACTTCGTCACACATACCTATACATAAGGCAAGGCATACCCATTCTATACTTATTGGACATTATGCTCTACTTCTTCTACGGAACAAAATACTGCTGTCATACGCTTAACGTACCCCTATGGGGAGACCTAATAGTAATTACGTCTGGTTTTCTTTCTCCGTGTCCTCACAGTGGTTTGCTGATTGCCGATTGTCGCCCACCTGGTGGGTACAATCGCCTGCACCCGGCAGGTGCATATACAGTTATATATATAGGTACATTCACAGGTACATTCACAGTCAGAGGTACATTCACTTTCGTTTGTTACGCGATCTCCATGAGTCCCACATATCCCATGTTTTCAAGGAAGTGAGGTTAGGTGGGAATAGTGTTTTTAACCCTTTCTCATATGAGCATTGTGTGTCCAGATCTGTGAGTATTCGTTGTACACAGGGGGAAGCTGTTTGTTTCCAGCTTTGGGCGATTGATCGCTGCGCTGTCAGTATGATGTGTAATAGGAGTTTTTGTACAGCTTTAGGTAGCCGCTTCAGTAGGTCAGTTAGCAAAAGGTGTTGGGCCATTAAGGGGATAGAGCAGCCCATTGCCGACTGTGCCATTTCGTGAATACCCGCCCAGAAAGTCTGGATGCGGGGGCAGGACCACCAAACATGTAAAACTGTGCCCTCTGCTCCATTGCAGTGCCAGCACACGTTTGAGGTATTTGGGTATATTCTATGTAGTTTACTCGGTACCAAGTACCATCTATGCATCGTCTTTTAATGCTGTTCTATATGGGTAGACGATTTGATCAGGAGGCGAGGCAATTGGAAGATGCGTTCCCAACTCTTGTTTGGGAGAGAGCAGTTTAGGTCGGTTTCCCATAGCTGTGCTATTTTTGAGACAGCAAATGGTAAATGCTTTGAGAGTAGTCGGTAACTCATGGAGATCGGTTTACATATAGAGGGGAGTAACCCAGTAATACACATTTTTTCCCATACGCTAGGTATTAAGGGCAATGGGTTGGATGCAACGTCTCTACAATGGTGCTTGGTCAGGAAGGATCTCAGCTGGATGTAGGAGTAATGGGATGCCCTGGGAAGTGAGTACTGCTTTTCTAACGCTTCAAAGCTTAGTAGTACGCCCTGTTTGTACAAGTGCTCTAGATGGGTGATACCTTGGGTGTGCCACGGTAAGGCGTGGAATGTGGGGATGCAGTATGTGAGTGATGTGATTGGTGTCGCCAGTGATTGGCCGGTATGGCCACTTAGTAGGGTTGTATGTTTGTCCCAGATCTGCAACAGTAGTCTAATCGTTCGGGGTGCTCGTGGCAGCTGTGGTCTAAATATTTTGGGTATCCATACTATATTGGCTAAAGTGTGTGGGGCCAGAAGCCCACGCTCTAAGTGTACCCACTGCGGGGGTGGGTCATGGAGAAAATGGGGAAGGCAGTGGCTATGACAGATGCGTAGTAATACGTTTGAATATTGGGTATCGCCATCCCCCCCTCATGCTTAGGCGCGTTAAGCAGGGCTTGTGTCACCCTAGGTCTACCCCCTTTCCATACAAAGTGGTTCATGTCCGATTGGACCGTTTTAAAGAAGGACCTGAGGAGCTCCAGTGGCAAATTGCGAAACAAGTAGAGCAGTCTAGGGAGGATCGACATTTTGATCGCTATGACCCTCTCTGTCCAAGACAAGAACATGGGGGACCATTTCTTAAGTAGGGTACGGAAGCTATTCCATACAGTCACATAGTTTGCAGCGAATAGGTCTGCGTGGGCCCTCATATATGTAATCCCTAAGTATTTGAGGGTGTCTGTCCTCCACTCGAATTTGTAGGTCTGCTTGAGTTGTTTGATCAGGGTATTTGGAAGAGAAATGCATAATGCTTGCGTTTTGGATGTGTTGAGAGAGTAATAGGACACCTTCCCATAGTCTGCTATCATCCGCATAACTACTGGAAGTGTGGTGTGTGGACATGTTAGGTATAGTAGTATGTCGTCTGCGAAGGCCCCCACTTTGATCGTCTTGTGACAGACATTTATTCCCTGGATTTCGTCATTTGTTCTAATCCCCTCTAATAAGGGCTCTAAAGCCAAAACGTACAACAGTGGGGAAAGCGGGCATCCCTGCTGCATCCCATTTGTTATGTGGAATGGGGAGGAGAGGAACCCCGATTGGAGCACCTGTGCTGTGGGGCTCCAAAACCCCCTAGAGGAAGGGCCAGCCAAGGCGGTCAAACACCTTTTCGGCATCTAGTGCAAGTAGTAGACCGCCCTGTCTGGTCCCTCTAAGCTGCTGGAGTATCACTGCCAGTTTGCGGGTATTATCTTGGCCCTGTCTGCCTTTTACAAAGCCAGTTTGGTCATCTTTGATGAGTGAGGGTAGCAGGGGGGAAATTCGGTTTGCTAGAATCTTTGCGTATAGTTTAGCGTCCGTATTAAGTAAGGAGATGGGACGGAAATTTTTGCAGCTGTCAGTCGGTTTACCTGGTTTTGGCAGGGTCACTATAGTGGCTAGCAGCATTTCTGTCGGTAGTGTTCCCCTCTCCATCACCTGGTGAAAGGTTTCCAACAGGTGTGGAGCTAAAGTCGAAGTGTATTGTTTGTAGTATAGATTGGAGAGCCCATCCGTACCAAGGGATTTGCCGCTAGGCAGGTCTCGGATGGCATCTTCCACTTCAGTCAACGTGAGGGGACGCAACAGGGTCTTAATTTGGTCCTGTGAACGTTTGGGTAGTTTAATGCGGTCCAGGTATGTTTTCACTTCTACGTCTGTGGGGGTGTGTGTGTTGGGATCGTCTTTCAGATTGTATAGTTTAGAGTAAAATTGGGCGAATGTATCACTAATCTCTTGTGGCCCCAAACTTTTCGTCCCATCCTCCCCTAGAATGTGCACTATGTTGTTGGTCGAAAGTCTATCTCGCAACCGTGCCGCCAGGTATTTGTTAGCTTTCCCACTAGCGTGGTAAGTATTAGCTTTCAATCTGTTCAATAGGTATGTGTTTTTCATCGCGTTCAGTGTGTATAGTTTGCAGTGTGTTTGTTGGATTTCCGCAGCTAGCTTCCTAGTGGGGTTGGCCTTATTTCTGCCTGACAGTTCCGCAATTCGTTCATGACACTGGAGGAGCTCCCCCTGTCTCTGCCTTTTCAGGTACGCGGATCGCGTAATGAATAAGCCCCGTACGACTGCCTTATGGGCCAGCCAGACCGAGGTTTCAGATACATCTCCCCCGCCGTTTAGACGGAAGTAGTGGTCTAATTCAGTTTTTACCGTGTCGGCAAAGGCATCATCAGATAGCAGTGACTCATTTAGCTTCCAGGACCCTTTTCCCCTGAATTGGAAAGTGTCATGTAGTGTAATGTAGACTGGGCAGTGGTCTGACCAAGCAAATGTTCCTATGCTACAATTTGCCATTTGGGCTAATGATGTGCTGTCTAGCAGGAACGCATCTATGCGGGAATAGGAGTTGTGTACCCCCGAGTGGAATGTGTAGTCCCTCTCTGTGGGGTGCGTGGTTCTCCAACCATCGTAGAGACCGTGCTTCGAAATGAGGGCAGTGATGTTTTTGCAAGTGTTGGAAAGGCGTCTACCCCTATTGCGAGATGGCTTAGCCGAAGTGTCCAATTGTGGTGATTGGATAAAGTTCAAGTCCCCGCACAAAATGAGGCCTCCCTGACGGTAGTCCTCCACAGTCTGGAGAAGTGTGGTCAAAAAACTCACTGGGTTGGAGTTGGGAAAGTAAGCTGTAACCAGCGTGTACTGTGTGGCCTTGAAGAGGCCCACTAAAATGATAAATCTTCCTTGTGGGGAGCTCCTTTTCTGCTAGTTAAGTTTATTTGTGTTGCCATATATTTTAACATTTTAGTTTTGTGTTTGAGTCATTATTTAAATTGTAATAGACTGTTTAATACCTCAAGAGACTCTTTGAGAGACTGGGCAATCAGTGGAGACTGATTTGATATATGCCGATTGGATCACGGCAAGAAGCCCACCATATAAATATCTTACAGAGGAGATACTGCTCATATCAGGAAGCCGCAAGAGGAGGGGCGAAACGCGTCACGGGACCAGGAACACAGAAGTACTTTGAAGTGTCTACACGGGCAATACCAGCCACGAGAGGAATAAGAAGGACGGTGTAGCCGAGAGCTGATATTCCACAGGTTATCTCCACTTAAGAGCCCAGTGAGGCTCAGGAACAAGTATTATAAATCCATAAGGCAATAATTCCAGCAGGCAAAACAATCCAACAATATCCCAACATCAATTCCAAAACACCGCTGCTCGGGAGTTTAAAATGGCCGCTTCCACGTGTTCGTCTCCCAAACGGCGGCCACCCAGAGAACAAAGAACACACTACACGAATTGCCAATTACCCGTTTGCAACATTGTTGCAAATGGTAATTGGCGGCACACTTACTCCTGGGGTGGTCTGATTGTTCGGTAGTTTTACTCGCATAATAACTGGAGTGATTTTACCGAACAATCGGACGAATGCTGCATACATTTCACATACAAATGTCACAATTTAACCGAACACATAGGAATAAATGTAATTTTTAGGACAGCCCAATGCCTTCCGTTACAGACAGCAGATAGAATTCAAGCATCTTTCATTTCCTGAGGGGTGGTGAGCGGATGGAGGACTACATACATTTCCGCATATGTTTTTATAATACTTATTGTTGCGAAACCGGCCTCGCCACGTGTCCTTGGAGGGGGCTGCTTGCCCGCCTCTTGCCTTTGGACTATGGACCAGACTTTATGTGAATGTGTTAACCCAGATAGCTATGCCATAGAGCCCATTCATGTAGTTAAAGACTTCGGCTCCATGGCAATTGAACTGTTTGAATAGGATCTGAGTGCTATTCGGTAGTTTTGTGCGCTCAGATCCCAGCTATCTGGGGATATGTGAAATGTCTGTGTGTTATGTGTAAAAGGTGACTTTATGTATTTTAAAGTGTTTTATGTCTTTTTGCAACCATGTGCTCAATGGAGTCTGCCTCTATCCCTGGATAATTGGATTACTTTCCCCCATTGTTTCCAGGATAGAGGGCTCTGTAAAACCTGTTTGAGCCAGATATCCATGTGCCAGCCAGGGCCCAAAAGATACTTTTACTAACTTTTGAACCCCTGGTCGGATTCATGCCATTTTTTAATATGTTGTTCCCCTGAATGGATTGATTGTGAATATGTAATTTTATGTGAATGTGATGTATGGTTTTAGAGTTATGAAAGTTGGGTAGAAAGTATGTTTTAACTGTATGTGTAATTGAGTTTCCTCTCAGGATAAGGGGAGGGAATATGTGGGATGTAACTAATATGTGATTGGTTGTTTTATACCTCCCTGTGGGCGGTCCTGTATGTGAAAGGCTGTAATAAAAACCAGGCTGGGTGTGCCAGCACCTGAGTTCCTGCTTAACCCTCAAAGTGAAGTGTCATCTCATTATTGGGGGAAGGATTTATTGTATGCTGTTCCAGTTTGACTGCTAGGAGAGTAAACCTATTCGTATGGTTCCTATTCAACTGTCTACAGCATTCATATGCTTGAGAAAAGGTATACGCTTCTCCGGTTCGGTGATTGTGGTGTCTGCCAGAGTGCTTGGAGTCCTCAGGAAACGCTAGGAGCATCCTTTAACGGAGGTACCCAGTCAGGGTGCCAGGTAATCCATTACACTTATAATAAAGGAATTTTGCTTACCTGCAATCCTGGTCATCAGAGCATCTATTGGATCTCACACACTCTAGGGGCAGATTCTCCCCGGGTGCTATAGCTATGAGTGGGGCTTCTACCACTCCTTACTTGTGAGTTGAATACCTAGAGAATCTTCCATTTATTTTTATACAGTGTAACTTTATTGCACTAGGAGTGCTTTCTGTGTTTTTTGTCTGCTATCTAGATACCACATTTGTGAATTTACGATTTGGCAAGTATATTTGTATTTGTCACATTGTTGGTTGGATTACAGAATCACTCAATTACTGTTTGAGTGATTCCCAGAATATATCTAGAGTGTGAATTTGAAATATCACCTTTAGGCTCTTTTTATTCATTAAGGGTGTCTCTTAAAAACTTGCGCACCAGCACTTATATTTTTCTACGTTTTAGAACATGTTGCCAAATTCCCACTCCCCTCCTTCCCCCCTCGATTACCATTGTGTAGCCAAGCTCTGAAACCATTCAGCTGAATGGCAGAGATGGTGCTATACACAGCTTTCATATCGATTGATTAAACAATAAAATAAAAGTTTGTTACTTTAAATCTCTAACAATAATCTAGTACTTTCCACCAGTCCAATGTAGCTTATTGTAGAATCATTTTATAAGATAATTAATTCACAAGGTGTGTAGAAAGTTTAATTATTAAACCTGATTAAGAAAAGTTTTACCTCTGATGACTCTACTTTTTAATCTCATTTAGAATAACTGGACATGTTCTAATGGAACCATAAACCGATTACTAATGTAGCTTGAAAAAAAAAATGAAAATAATCACACTTTGAATTAAAAGGACAGAATATACTAACACATAAGTACCAGTTCTGTTCATACACAGGAGTACCGAGCTCTATGGAGGACCCCCTTCATTTCCTACGGACGTCACTAGAAACGGCTGGTGGATTGGCACTTTTTGATGATGATAGCTAAGAATTTCAGTGAATGATGGTTTCATAAAGAAAATATTCATTTTGCAGGGGGCAGGGGCTTCGTGACTAAAGATATTTATCTTCTTGTAGTAATAGCCCTGTGCCTAAGTAGTCCTTGAATAACATTTTTAGAAGATCACAGTAAATCGCTGTTATGAATTCTGGTATGTCAGATACCCATTCATATTCGGTTCCTCCCGAACTGCTAGGAGCTGATTGATTATAGCTTGCAGTTCAGGTATAAAGATGAATATTCTCCAGCTAGAATGCAGCATACAAGAAGTCTTTCCCAGGAGTCCATCATATACCTAAACATCAGCCTGAACTAGATGAAGGGGACAACAGGAATGGTTTTATTTGGGCCAACTAGCCAGCTTTTTATGCAAGTCCCCAAGAATGGGTTCTACAATAACATATTTCAGGGGCATTCCCCACTGGACCTGAGAGGGCACAGGGACACAGTACATACTGTAGTTACATTGGCTCTCAGGTCCAGGACACTCCCACATAGAATACAATAATCCTTCACCTCTACTTGGGAGATAATTGAGTCAAGCATTGTACTAAACTCCATTATCTCCAAACACAAACACATATTTTCACAAAAACACAAAAGTACCTTAGACCCCATGGGAAGTCATATCCGCTGATAGTCCCAATCTGGGGGACCAACATACCAAAAATCACCCAGATCTTTACAGTGGTTTGGGATTTCCATGGAAGTGCTAATTTGACAGACTAAAAACCGAATAAATCCACAAACTGTTCCCTTCGCTCATAGGTAGCATTTGTTCTCCTAGTCTGTGGTAACAAATCTACCAAATAGCGCTCTCCTGGCTGGTCGGTGAACAGAAGCAGGCGTTTGCGAAGATTGACGGGAAGTTGAATATACGATTTTAGTTCCAGACACTCAATGACCAAGTCCCGCTGCCTCTGTTCATGCGACAAGATAGCCATTTTCTCCAGCACATGGCGTTAGGTTATGCGAACGGAGGCCACACAGAGAGAGCACTTAATTCACAGTTCCCTTTGAAGTTAATGAGTCTGGGGGTGGTTGGTGTTTGGTAGTTTTATCTACCGAATGGGGCAAATCCAAAATACCGAACCTAACAGGGTAGTTTCTTCACAATCACCATCTCATCTGTCGGTGTCAAAGGCAATAAAAGCATTTGCTTTATACAGATAAGACCCTGAGTAGCCAGGCAGGACCTAGGCAGGAACAGGAACATGTGAGTGTGAGGGGAGTGTATACAGAGGAATGTGGTAAAGTTATTTTGGGATGTGGGTGGTGTATTAAGGTAGGGTGGGTGGGATAGTATAAATAAGTTTCCTTTTTACAGTATAGCAGCCATCTTAATTATCTGTTTGGAACAGCTTCACACCCTCCCTGTAATTGTTTCATGTCTGTTTGTCTGTGTGTTTTTTGTTTTTTACACCTTGTTTGCCCAGCAGGCTTGTCTGGGTCCCAGCGGGCATTGTTGGAGCCCAACGGGCTTAGTGGGTACCGAGTGGGCATAGTGGAAGCCCAGCGGGCTTGTGGATGCCTAGACTGTGTGTGGCGGCACATGGCCCTTGTCCAGCGGACCATGGAAAGTGGATAGGTAGGGCTGTCCCTTCCCTAACCTCAGGTACATTGATGGATAATGGACGTGCCCACTGAGCCAATAATCGGCTAGCATTAGTGGTTAGCATTACGGCTGAAGAAACACCTTGTGCTGGTTGGAACGAGGGGGAAAGGGGAGCTGCCCTTAAGTTATGGTTGGTTGGCAAGGTAGTACTCAGTGACGTATCTATTTACTGAGTAATTATGTATATAGTGTTTTCTGTTATAAAGTTGAAGTTTAAAGATATATATATATATATTTTTTAATAAAGCTGTGGGCTATTTTAATCCAAAGCAAAGTCTGTTTCATTGAAGCAAGGTTGGGTTTATCAAGGGATAGGTTTATGCCCATACACAGTTACCCTCTACCTACACACGTTTGTCTCGCTGTAATCTGCATGCATTACTTTATTACACGTATAAAACAGAGATCGCATTACAGGCTGACCTAATATTTCTAAGAAGCGAACCACCCTGAGCTATTTTGGGTAACCCGAAGCACATTGGTAGGATAACCACCCACGTTTATTATGTTTGTAAGCACAGGTTTAGCGTTTATATTTTATAAGCAGATAGCGATAAAAATATTGTATCTGAACGTTCTGTAAGTTTTATTAGTTGTCACATTTGCCTTATCTGTTTCTGTCTGTAGCCAGGAACAGGCTGAGGTCTCTAGCCAATCTTGCCATAATGAAATGGACACTCTGGGCACCATAACAACTACATGTTATGTAGTGATTATGGTGCAAGGTGCCTTTAGGAGCAATCCCTCCATACAATAAGCATATGTTATGGTGATTACTGTGTCCCTTGAAGTTGGCTTTGTCATAAGACTTTTCACCTATTTTTATAAATATTATTGATATAGTACCTTAACCCTGTGTTATATTGGGCCTTATTAACTGAATACCTTATTTTAGTGAATCGGAAAACAAATTAAAACCTTTCGGCAAATATGGCTGATTCAGAAAATAGAATCTCAAAAAAAAAGCTTTTGCTATTTCCATTCGATTATTCAGTCCATAAATTTACAGATGTAACTTTTCAATGTTAACGCCTATTTTTGCGTTCTTTTTATTAGACCAGCGCAGGCTTCAGATAATCCCCTGTCTGTGAAATTACTTTGTTTTATAGAGGGGCTTCTCTGCCTGAACATGCACTGGCTGTGATTTATTTTTGAAACATTTACAGTTTTTTTGACGCTGAGGGTTTGAGAACTTTGTTTCATTACTCTTTAGGCTCATTAACAAATCCCCAAATTATGAAGCATTGATAACTGAAAATGTAGACACCCAGATGAATTTCTCCAGCTACATTGTATTTACATCTTAGCCAATTTTACTTAAAGGGACTGTTTTGCTCACCAGAGGTTAAAAAACATTTTAGGCGATATTACCCTTTCCAGATACACCGACAGCTACTGTAAGCACCGATCTCCCGAACTGGAAACACATGAACACTGGAAATATCCAAACAGCGCCCCTATCTACAAAAGAACCAACTTCAGCAGAGCAAGCTGTAACGGACCGTTTTGCTCACCAGAGGTTAAAAACCGTTTAGGCGATATTCCCCTTTCTCAGCTGCATAGACAGCTACTGCAAGCACCAATCTCCTGAACTGGAAACCCACGAATTCACCAACTCCCGAACTGCAAACACACGAACACTGGAAACAGCCGAACTGGAACCTCACGAATAGCTGCTAGGAGACGAACAGGAAAAGCCCCCAAAGCGGCTTACACTCCTGGCAATCAGTCTCTAGCAGCATACAGTAAATCCCCCCCAAAGACGAGACGACACTTCGTTTTGAGGGTCAAGCAGAATCTGGTTTACTGGGGCTAACTGCCCGGCTTTTATGCAGGTCTCCCACCTGGTGGACACTCCCCTAGGGGACCAAATGGGAAACTGGGAAACATATTGGCTCTTAGCCAATCACAGACATACACCTTTAACACTCCCACAATTACATCACAATCCCTCCTCTGTGCCCTGAAGATAATTGTGAAGTAATCCACTTATCTCCCAGGACAGAGACAAAACTCCATTAACCACATGGCAGTAACAATACAGTAAAAGACATAAAATTACATACAGTCACATTTATTACCTATTCTACATACCATTCTACATATCCCCAGACAGCTTAGATCTGAGCGCACATTACTACCGAATGGTACAGTTCTATCGCCATGGAGCCAAAGTCTTTCCCATAGTCTTTCGTTACACGAATAGGCTCCATGGCTTAGCTATCTGGGGGTTGCTGTTCAT
This sequence comes from Pelobates cultripes, assembly GCA_933207985.1. NCBI lineage: Eukaryota > Metazoa > Chordata > Amphibia > Anura > Pelobatidae > Pelobates > Pelobates cultripes. Next base: position 3,291,920 of record OW240920.1, on the reverse strand, counting down.
CCGGCGAAACTACCGAATGAACAGTCATTCGGTTCTGCTTACCGAATGGGAAGGTAAGGCGGCTGGCGGCTCAGCGGTGTTCGCGCCAATAAGTGTCCTTTTTCAGTTCCATAGTTTGGGCGCTGAACACCGCTGGCCGTTCGGGAGGTAAAATGGCCGCTGCCACGTGTTCTGCAGACGAACAAAGGCCACCCAGCGTTCATCAATTAAGCTGGGTTAACGGAGTCTACCGAACACCCTGGCAGAAAGGCACGAATAAACCTTTCAGCAGCGAAAATAACAGCTCTGAACTGCAGGGCCATAATCTAAAGGGAGCAGGCGAGCAATCAGGCTATTTTTCCATTATTGCACATTCTGTTTTATTTAGAATTCCTTATCTGCTTTGTGTGATTCAAATTAATTTAACAGAGCATTTAAAGTAAGTTAAGATCTTGTTGAAAGTGAAACCATTTTTATCTCATGGAGGCTGTGTCAGTCACATCAAGGGGAGGTGTGGCTTGGGCAACTGGTGATATTTCCGCTGCTGTTCCCAATGCAGCTCAATGAGCAGTCTTTGCATGCCCTCCCCTTCTAACCCCGCCTAGACTTTCAGTGGCTGTCAATCACAGGCTTCCCAATGCAGCTCAATGAGAAGTCTTTGCAAGGCCGGTGTTCTGGGCAATAGTTGCCTCTGGAGTTTATCTTCGCTGAGCTAACCAAACCAGGCAGTAACAGGACCGGGTGTCTGAACTGCAACTACAGGAAACGTTTGGTTGAAGCTATTGCTGCCAAAGGAGGTTCAACCAGTTATTAAATACAAGGGTTCACATACTTTTTCCACCTGCACTGTGAATGTTTACATGGTGTGTTCAATAAAAACATGGCAACATTTCATTCTTTGTGTGTTATTAGTTTAAGCAGACTGTGATTGTCTATTGTTGTGACTTAGATGATGATCAGATCACATTTTATGACCAATTTGTGCAGAAATCCATATCATTCCAAAGGGTTCACATACTTTTTCTTGCAACTGTCGGTGAGTATAAAATATAAACTAAATGTCTATTTTACACCCAAAACAAGGGGGGGAGGAGTGTGTAAAAAAGGAGGTGTAACACAAATGACAGTTGCACGAAAGTGACAATTCCTAGTAATTCAAAGTGAGTTTAGAAATCTAAGTCAAAATAACCGGATTAGAAACATTCTTCAAGTCGTTCTGTGTTTAATTTGGCTATCTTGTCCTAAGATTTTAGTAAATATGCCTCTAACACTGCTCTTAGATGATGCTTGGCATTGGCAGTACAGGAAAAATATATACAAAGGATCAGCGCTAATCTACTAGACCTTACAGAGAGAAATACAAGGCAGCACACCTGAAAAATAGGGCTCCCTCGCAGGCAGACAAAGCAAAAAAAAGGTGGAGGGGGAGGCAGCGCCACAGGTGAAAAAAAAACGATTATAAACTATACAAAACAGTACATGAGAGAGATACGTGCGAATTCCAATTGAGAAAGCCCTATGGGGAGAAACGCGTTGTGGTATTGAATTGCTGTAATTTATTAAAGGTATTTTGGCCACTTTCAACTTGTGAGTCAGCCATTTTACTCTTTTATTTATTTTACCTTTATTTTTACCTGGCACCAGAGTTTTAATTGTTCCTGTGTGAATTTTACTCCAAAGAATCCTTGGTGGGGATTATACCACTCAAGCTTTATTCATTGAGCAGTCTGTCTGCTCAATAAAATGTGAGTAATCACTTGGTATTTTATTATTTATTATACAATAAGCACTATTATTGTTTGATTTATATTTCATATGGTCCTTATACCAACAAGATATCCATCTACTACAAACTTCACGTATCCCAAGTGGGGATTGTGCCACTGTATGCCATCCACACTAGAGCTAGTCTTATAGCTCTGGAAAACGTGAGTAGGACTATATAGGCCTCTTACCAAATAGTACTTAGTACCTGTTGGGATATACTGCACCATTATTTGCTTTTTATTTTTTTTCATACGGATCTCACGAATATCCCATGCCCATACCTTACTGAGGAATACTTCTCCTGACAAGATTGTGATTGACTTCTTATACAAGGTTTATTTGGACTTTTTGCTGTATTTACCAGGCATAGCCTCTTTTGGACTTACTTTTTGGACTCCTGATACTTAGAACTCTTTTTGGTGTTTTATCTTCTATGTATTCTCTCTCATGTAGTGTCTTGTTTACGTGCTTGTATAGTTTATAATCAGGTTTTTTTCACCTGTTGCACCGCCTCCCCTTCACCTTTTTTTTTGCATTGGCAGTACTGGGTTTGAAAACCTGAAAACCAGAACTCGTAAAGCTTAGTCCTGGCAAGTGATCCAACAGACATGTTGCCAGGTTATAGGCACAGGCAGCTTCGGTATTGGCAGCTGTAGCAGAGAAGGTATTTTACACTGGTGCGCTGTTTTGGTGAAAGAGCATTTTTTAAATCTCCACTTTTATGCAAATTTCCAGTCAATTTGGTATTGTTCCCTGTGACGTTCTCTCCATGCTGCAGCGAGTCAGTCACTAATATCCCGAAACAAAGACGCCATGAACTTGCCTGAAAGAGAAATTTACCAGATACAGGAGAGACATTGTGTTTCCACGGCTATTATTGTGTTTTTGTCTCAGTATCGAATGGGTGTATCCACAAAATTAATATTTACCTGTATAGTTTGAATGGGTTCTAGAAATTCTTTAAACCTCAACCAATTCAGTGTTACTTCAGATCAAGTGTCAACTTTCAGTTTTCTCCCCGGACACCTGGGGAAGGGGAAGCATGACTGCTGCCCATGCATAGTGGGCAGTGGCGTACACACAACACATGGGGCCCGGTGCGAAAATTGATCCAAGGCCCCCCCCCCGCGCTTACTCTGCGCAGGCTAGGGCTGCAACACATGGCGGGCACCTGATCGCAGGGGTCACAGGCCTGCGACCGCGGTATGTACGCCAGTGCATGCAGATACACATACACTTAAAGGACCACTGCAGACACCCAGATCACATCAGCTCAATGAAGTGGTCTGGGTGCCAGGTCCCTCTAGTTTTAACCCTGCAGCTGAAAACATAGCAGTTTCAGAGAGGGTTAATCCAGCCTCTAGTGGCTGTCTCACTGACAGCCGCTAGAGGCGCTTCCACAATTCTCACTGTGAAAATCACAGTGAGAAGACGCTGGACGTCCATAGGAAAGCATTGAGTAATGCTTTCCTATGGGCGGTTTAAATGCACGAGGATCTTACCGCGCATGCACATTCGAAGCTGAGAGGCGTATCTGAGCGGAGGGATCCCCAGTGCCAAGGGAGTCTGGCGCTGGAGAAAGGTAAGTGCTGAAGGGGTTTTAAACACACACACACTCTCATGAACAGACGCATACACACTAGCTAACTAGTGACAGACATACATACACACTCACTGACAGACAGACACACACACTCACTTACAAAACATACACTCTCACTGACAAACACACAGTCAGTAACCAAACACCAAACAAGACTCACTAACAGGCACACACAAACTAACACACTCGGTAACAGACACACACAAACACACTCACTGACACACAAACTAACACACACACACACAAACTAACACACAGTAACACACACACACAAAAACTAACACATTAGCAGACACACACACACAGACACAAAAACTATCACACTCTAATACTAACACACACACACACACACTCATTTTTTTTATTTTTACATTTAATCCCCCAGCCTCCCTACCTTTGGGAGTGCTGAGGGGATTCCTTGGGGTCCAGTGGGGCTGCCCAGCGGCCGGTCCTGCAGGAGCGGCCGAGGGAGCACTCTCCCCTGAGCGCTCTCTGCCCAGCTCCCTCGCGTGCTGCTTACTGATGCCAGAGCCGGAATATGATGTCATATTCCAGCTCCGGCATCCGTGCGGTGCACGAGGGAGCTGGGTAGAGAGCGCTCAGGGGAGAGTGCTCCCTCACGCGCCCACAGGACTGGCCACCCGGTGACACCAGGGCCTGCCTCGGGGGGCCCTGAGGTGGCCAGCTCCTGGGCCCCCCAGGACAAGAGGCTGGCCACACTGGCGACCGTGGTATGTACGCCACTGGTAGTGGGACAGAATAGGAATACAGTTACAATGTTTCAAATGGAATGGAGGCTTCTTAAGGGAAAGGAGGAGGTGGGGACTTACCAGTCTGCAGGAGAAGTTGAGGGATCCTGACTGGCTTTCTTTTTGAGTGGTGTATATCAAAGAAGACAAATTTAGAAATATTGTTAAGTTAATAACCTTGCCTTTCTGTGTTGTGTTTCCCCTGTGTCTGTGGAAGAAATGGCTGCAGTGTCTCAAGATGATCTGGGGAGGCTTTAGGCTTAACAGGATTCACATGATCGGGGTGTAGCCGAGCCCTAGTACTGACAAGGACTTTCCTCCACTGGATCACCAAGAGTATAAATCAGGGACAAGATAATGACAAGTAAATAGCCCACCTCCTCACCAGTAAGTGGACAACAAACAGTTCTGGGAGTACAACTGAAGTTTATTCTGATACACACATCCTTTATGCATTGGCCCCTAACTTCCATGCATATTTTACAATACCCCCAAAACACACAAAAAGAATGTAAAATACATATTCCCGAAAAGCCTTGATCTGAGTGCTCAACATATCCAAAAAGCGCTCAGATCTGTTTGGTAGAACAAAAATTCTGTTCTCATATAGTTTTGACCGAATGGCCACGAGGCAATGGCCCAAAACTGTTCCAGAGGATTGAGCTGGATGGTTAGCTTACTGGGGTTCCTGTGTGAACACCGACGAACGCTCCCCCTGGCTCTTCATAACTGATCTTACGTACGTCGTTCGTCTGGATGGTTGGGAAGTTGAAGGGCAGCCGTTTGAACTCCGCCCGGGTTCGCAGACTCACATGGCCGAAAAAAGTTCAAGGCGTTCAACCATGTACCGCTGCCTGTATGACCACCAAGGAAAAGCACTCAATCTAATGTGTCAAATCATTAATTTGTGGTTAACAGCCAAGGGAGGTTGGTGTTCGCTGGGGCCTAGGTGTTCTCTTTGACTCTGACCTCTCCTTCAAGCCTCATTTTCAATCTATCGCCAAATCCTGTCATTTCCATCTCAAAAACATTGCGCGACTAAGGTGTTGGTCCATTCCACTGTCCTTTCTCGCCGTGATTACTGTAATCCTCTTCTCAGTGGTCTTACGTGCTCCCAACTTGCGCCGTTACAGTCCATAATGAATGCGGCGGTGAGGCTCATCTTCCTGTCCACCCGCACCTCTCATGCTTTACCCTTCTGTCAGTCCCTACATTGGCTTCCCCTAAAATATAGAGCTCAATTTAAAATTCTGGTTCTTGCCTTCAAATCTCTACATAATGCTGCTCCCACCTATCTATCCTCCCTTATACACAAGTATGTCCCGTCTAGGCCCTTACGCTCTGCTGATCCGTTACAGTCCCCTACTGTACCACCCCTGAAATGTCAGTAGGGAAACCCCTTGCATGGGGAATCCCATAAATACAGTGACCTGTGATTAAAAGCTCAGTTGACTCCCAGCCTATGTGTCGTCTAGTTCTTGGGAAGGAAGGATTCTTATAACGCTACCGGGATTATTGTATGCTGTATTTAGTTCCTTGGATTATTTTATGCTGTTCCTGTTACCCAGCGGAGATACTGTGGATTATACTACCTCTCCGCTACAACAACCAAACACAAATGAATAGAGTCTGCTACACGGAACTCCATGGAGAGGCTGGTGTCAGACATACAGGCGGTTGCTAAAAAGGTTGGCTGAAGAAAGCCTAGTGTCATCTGGCTAGTGGAGGGGAGGGTGCTCAAGGAATCTATGGCGCTTATCCTCGAGCCTGGTTCGCACAGTGGGAGACAGGAGAAGTAAGGCCTCCAATGATGGAAGTAGTGGAGCCTGGAGGCAAAGACTCCAGCACTGATGCAGGCCCAAAATAGAGCTCAAGATGGCGGTGGAAGGCCTGGAGGTGGTATTGCTGGAAGCATCTCTTCCGGCAAGAGTGAAAGTGTTTGTCATTGCGCATGTGACGTGCATATAATGTACCAGTACATCATCACACAGAGCGCAACACTCACAGGACTTGCAACAATCCAGATCTTGGGTGGCAGACGAGACCATATTGCGGAAACAGTCCCCGGTGGCTGATCCCAGGACTCCAGTTCCGGATCTGATTCTAAGGGAGATCAGATGCTGCTGCGACTGGTGCTTGGCCCATCTGATGCTGCAAGTGAGCACTGCGCCAGGATTTGGGAGATGGCACAGCTGGCAGGGTGAGATGGTGCACCTGCTTAGAGCTAGATATCCAGGGGGTAGTGGTCCTGCTAGTGCTAGTTTCCCTACTTCCTTCTCCCAGGATTCTTCATCAGATTTGGCTGGGGCCTCTGTGAGGGGATCTTGTTTGCTGTTACCAGGGTGCATGTGGCATTGAACATTCAGGAGACAATTGTCAAAGGTGAGTTTGTTGATTTATTGTAGTTCGTTCCTTTAGGTTTGGGGTCGGTGGATAGGCGGTGGAGGCGAATACGGGTAAGGGTTTTATCTCACAGGTTCCCAGGAAAAGCCCAGGAAATATTCAGCTTCATGGATTTGATTTGTGGGGATCAATGCTGGTTTCACTATGACTAGCAGTTTTTCCTTAGTCCACACGTGTCTAGTCTTGTCACATTGCTTCTGCATGTGGGCTGGAATGATATTGGTTCATGGATGTTAGTTGACCTCATCCAAGCCATGAACACAACATGGCATGCTGTTTCGCTTGTTTTGAGATTTTACTCTTATCTGGTCTGAAGTGGTACCTAGTTGGAGATAAGGATAAGGCCCTGCCAATGTAACATTAATATCTTTATATCCAGGTCTCTGTGGCATATGGGTGGTATCGTGGTTAGACACTTTGAGTTGAAGGTAGATAATGCAAAGCTGATGAGAAGTTATGGGGTGCACTTGTCACCTATAGGGCTTGATATATTTTTTGTGGGCCTGCAATCCAGGATAGAAACTTGGGGGGGGGGTTGGGGGGGGCGCAACACCAGGACGGTTTAACACTTTGGCAAGATTCCTGGTCAGTGCAGCCACTAAAAGGAGTAAGAAGTGGAGTCGGTTTGGGGAGACTACAGTCTGCTCAAGGCTGATAGCAAGTTCCAGCTGTTAGGGCTCATTGAAATAAGGTTGGAACAGAACTGTCTGTTGGGCTAATCACCCAACAACTGACAGATTTATAATAAATAACAAATAAAGCTGTGACTGTTGCCCTTATCCACTAGTATGTTTCCAGTATTTTATTTGGGGGCAACTGTTGATTGGGTTTATGTAAATATATGGTCAGCGGTTATGAGTACCTATCGTGGTGACATTTTCCCATGTCAATAACACTCACTCCGATACATAAAGAAAGTGTTCTAATTTTAGCAAATATGAAATTTTTACATGACAAGTTATAAAACAAATATAAGACTAATCAATAAATAAATATTATCCCAGGTAGTTCCTGGTTTCATTTGTGGCTTATCTTCCTGTCTGCCCGCACCTCCCACGCCTCACCCTTCTGTCAGACCCTACATTGGCTTCCTGTAAGATATAGTGCTCAATATAAAATTCTGGTTCTGGCTTTCAAATCTCTACATAATGCTGCTCCCACCTATCTATCCTCCCTTATACACAAGTATGTCCCGTCTAGGCCCTTACGATCTACTGAAGACTTACGCCTATCTTCTGTCCGTACTCCCACCTCTGATGCTCGCCTTCAAGATTTCTCGAGGGCTGCACCGTTCCTGTGGAACTCGCTTCCCTCCTCCGTTAGATGCTCACCCAGTCTCCACTCCTTCAAAAAATCGTTAAACACTTCACTTTTTCACAAAAGTGTATCAATTAAGCTGTTAATGGCTCAAAAAAAACCCACACTAAGTCTTCATTGAATATTATTCTACCAATCTACTTCCCAATACTTCCCTTACCTTTTGTGTAACTTTACCCTACTCCCTCTAGCATTTAAGCTCATTGAGCAGGGCCCTCAACCCCTATGTTCCTGTGTGTCCAACTTGTCTATTAATTAATAGCTGGGTAGCCATATGCCTATCCCACGCTTGCTTAAACTCTTTCACTTTAAACTCTACCACTTCAGCTGGAAGGCTATTCCATGCATGCACTACTCTCTCAGTAAAGTAATACTTCCTGATATTATTTTTAATCCTTTCCCCCTCTAATTAAAGACTATGTCCTCTTGTGGTAGTGTTTCTTCTTTTAAATATATTGGACTAAGAAGGCTGAAAAAATATGGTGATATAAGAGGATAAAGGAGCCCATCAATTTAATATATCAAGCATCACTTCATATACAGGGCTAATAGTTAATTATTTTTATCAACAATCCCTGAATTACGAGTATTGACATTGTGTATATAGAGGAACAAGGACACAAGCGATATCTGTCTGTACTGTCATATAGATTAGGTGACATTGTGTCCTGATATGTCACACATATATAATTAAAGGGACACTATAGTCACCAGAACAACTACAGCTTATTACATTTGTTCTGGTGAGTAGAATCAGTCACTTCAGGCTTTTTGCAGTGAACACAGTCTTTTCGGAGAAAATGCAGTGTTTACATTACAGCATAGTGATACCTCCACTGGCCACTCCTCAGATGGCCGCTAGAGGTGCTTCCTGGGGTAGTGCTGCACACTGTGACTGACATTCAGTGTCTCCACCCTCTGCATGCAGATACGGAACTTTCCTCACAGAGATGCATTGATTCAGTGTATCTCTGTGAGGAGAGGATAATTGGCCAAGGTGCTCATGACTCCGCCTGTGATTGGTTGATTGGGTGAGATTTCTGATGATGTCAGCCAGGGACCCGGACAGGAGGCAGATCATGGATGGAGCCAGCGCCACTGGACCCGAGCGGCCCTGGAAATAAGGTGTAATTTATTTGTTTTAAGGGGGCAAGCAGGGGCCAGGAGTGCTTAAATAGTTAGATTAACACAAGAGCAATCTCGCCACATTGCATTGGAGAAGCCTGGTTGCTCGCCTGCTGCCTTTGGACTATGGCCCCCATGTTAAAATACATCTTTTTCACTGTAGAAAAGATTTATTTGTGCTTTTCTGCCCGGTGTTCGGCAGATTCTCGGATTTACTGAATGAACTCATATAACCCAGATAGGTATGCCATGGAGTCTATTCATGTAATAAAAGACTTTGGCTCCATGGCAATTGAACTGTATGTGTGTGGTCTGAGCGCCATTCAGTAATAATGTGCGCTCAGACCTGAGCTATCTGGGCATATGTTGCATGTCTGCATTTTATGTCATAAATGTAACCTTGTGTATTTTATTGTATTTTACTGTCTTTTTGCTGCCATGTGTTCAATGGAGTTTTGCCTCTGTCTTTGGAGAATATTGGATTACTTCTAATTATCTCCAGGATAGAAGACTCTGTGGAACTGGTTTTGGGCAGAAAAGCCTTCCTTTGGTCACAAAGGACTACGATCTATCTTTTGAACCACTGGACCAATTTGTATGATTTTGATGTATGTTTGTATTTGGAGTATGCTGATTCTGAAAATGTATGTGAATGTCAATGTGATGAATACTTTTCAAGTTATGAATAATGTGGGAAAATTGTATTTCTCTGCTTGTGCTAAATTACATTACCCATTGTGTAAGGTAATTGAATCACAGGCAGAGGGGAGGATTTTGTGTGGGAGTGTCTGAGTGTATTGTATGTGTTTATTGGGTGTGTTCCAAAACCATGTGGGTGGTACTAATGTGTAAGAATGTGTACATAAGCACAATAAACCCTCAGCTCTGTCTGTTCACTGCTTGACCCTCAACACGGAGCTTTGTCTCGTTCTTGGGGGGATTTACTGTATGCTGTTAGAGACTGATTGCCAGGAGTGTAAGCTGCTTGGGTGCTTTTCCTGTTCAGCTGCTAGCAGCTATTCGTGAGGAATTTGGAGTGCTACTTGGTATCCTGTTCGGGAGTTTGGTGTTCTGCAGTAGATGTGCCTGCATCTCTCAAAGGGGACGATCGCCTAAACGGTTTTAACCCCTTGTGTGCTGAAACGGTCCATTACAAACACTATAAGTATTGTATAATTAAAGGAACACTATAGGGTCAGGAAGACAAACTTGTATTCCTGACCCTATAGTGTTCTTTTAATTATACAAAGTAGAGTGACCTATATTTTTTTCCCCAAAAAGGTATAAACCCTATCACTTACCTGCTGTCTCGTCAGGGTTTGACGTAAAAGAAAGTTTTCTAATCTCAGCAAATATGACATTTTTAAACAAAGCTACAAGCAAGTTATTAATCAAAGCCAAATAA